>OY804585.1:3873463-4220032 GCA_963680875.1 Bathymodiolus brooksi | reverse complement strand
AAACCCAATAGAAAACTGAGGTGAACACAGGCATCAGTCGTAATACAAACCCAATAGAAAACTGAGGTGAACACAGGCATCAGTCGTAATACAAACCCAATAGAAAACTGAGGTGAACACAGGCATCAGTCGTAATACAAACCCAATAGAAAACTGAGGTGAACACAGGCATCAGTCGTAATACAAACCCAATAGAAAACTGAGATGAACACAGGCATCAGTCGTAATACAAACCCAATAGAAAACTGAGGTGAACACAGGGCATCAGTCGTATTACAAACCCAATAGAAAACTGAGGTGAACACAGGCATCAGTCGTAATACAAACCCAATAGAAAACTGAGGTGAACACAGGCATCAGTCGTATTACAAACCCAATAGAAAACTGAGGTGAACACAGGCATCAGTCGTAATACAAACCCAATAGAAAACTGAGGTGAACACAGGCATCAGTCGTAATACAAACCCAATAGAAAACTGAGGTGAACACAGGCATCAGTCCGTATTACAAACCCAATAGAAAACTGAGGTGAACACAGGCATCCGTCGTAATACAAACCCAATAGAAAACTGAGGTGAACACAGGCATCAGTCGTATTACAAACCCAATAGAAAACTGAGGTGAACACAGGCATCAGTCGTATTACAAACCCAATAGAAAACTGAGGTGAACACAGGCATCAGTCGTATTACAAACCCAATAGAAAACTGAGGTGAACACAGGCATCAGTCGTATTACAAACCCAATAGAAAACTGAGGTGAACACAGGCATCAGTCGTAATACAAACCCAATAGAAAACTGAGGTGAACACAGGCATCAGTCGTAATACAAACCCAATAGAAAACTGAGGTGAACACAGGCATCAGTCGTAATACAAACCCAATAGAAAACTGAGGTGAACACAGGCATCCGTCGTAATACAAACCCAATAGAAAACTGAGGTGAACACAGGCATCAGTCGTATTACAAACCCAATAGAAAACTGAGGTGAACACAGGCATCAGTCGTATTACAAACCCAATAGAAAACTGAGGTGAACACAGGCATCAGTCGTATTACAAACCCAATAGAAAACTGAGGTGAACACAGGCATCAGTCGTATTACAAACCCAATAGAAAACTGAGGTGAACACAGGCATCAGTCGTATTACAAACCCAATAGAAAACTGAGGTGAACACAGGCATCAGTCGTAATACAAACCCAATAGAAAACTGAGGTGAACACAGGCATCAGTCGTAATACAAACCCAATAGAAAACTGAGGTGAACACAGGCATCAGTCGTAATACAAACCTAATAGCAAAACTGAGGTGAACACAGGCATCCGTCGTAATACAAACCCAATAGAAAACTGAGGTGAACACAGGCATCAGTCGTATTACAAACCCAATAGAAAACTGAGGTGAACACAGGCATCAGTCGTATTACAAACCCAATAGAAAACTGAGGTGAACACAGGCATCCGTCGTATTACAAACCCAATAGAAAACTGAGGTGAACACAGGCATCAGTCGTATTACAAACCCAATAGAAAACTGAGGTGAACACAGGCATCAGTCGTATTACAAACCCAATAGAAAACTGAGGTGAACACAGGCATCAGTCGTATTACAAACCCAATAGAAAACTGAGGTGAACACAGGCATCAGTCGTAATACAAACCCAATAGAAAACTGAGGTGAACACAGGCATCAGTCGTAATACAAACCCAATAGAAAACTGAGGTGAACACAGGCATCAGTCGTAATACAAACCCAATAGAAAACTGAGGTGAACACAGGCATTAGTCGTAATACAAACCCAATAGAAAACTGAGGTGAACACAGGCATCAGTCGTAATACAAACCCAATAGAAAACTGAGATGAACACAGGCATCAGTCGTAATACAAACCCAATAGAAAACTGAGGTGAACACAGGCATCAGTCGTATTACAAACCCAATAGAAAACTGAGGTGAACACAGGCATCAGTCGTAATACAAACCCAATAGAAAACTGAGGTGAACAGAGGCATCAGTCGTATTACAAACCCAATAGAAAACTGAGGTGAACACAGGCATCCGTCGTAATACAAACCCAATAGAAAACTGAGGTGAACACAGGCATCAGTCGTAATACAAACCCAATAGAAAACTGAGGTGAACACAGGCATCAGTCGTATTACAAACCCAATAGAAAACTGAGGTGAACACAGGCATCCGTCGTAATACAAACCCAATAGAAAACTGAGGTGAACACAGGCATCAGTCGTATTACAAACCCAATAGAAAACTGAGGTGAACACAGGCATCAGTCGTATTACAAACCCAATAGAAAACTGAGGTGAACACAGGCATCAGTCGTATTACAAACCCAATAGAAAACTGAGGTGAACACAGGCATCAGTCGTATTACAAACCCAATAGAAAACTGAGGTGAACACAGGCATCAGTCGTAATACAAACCCAATAGAAAACTGAGGTGAACACAGGCATCAGTCGTAATACAAACCCAATAGAAAACTGAGGTGAACACAGGCATCAGTCGTAATACAAACCCAATAGAAAACTGAGGTGAACACAGGCATCCGTCGTAATACAAACCTAATAGAAAACTGATGTGAACACAGGCATCAGTCGTATTACAAACCCAATAGAAAACTGAGGTGAACACAGGCATCAGTCGTATTACAAACCCAATAGAAAACTGAGGTGAACACAGGCATCAGTCGTATTACAAACCCAATAGAAAACTGAGGTGAACACAGGCATCAGTCGTATTACAAACCCAATAGAAAACTGAGGTGAACACAGGCATCAGTCGTATTACAAACCCAATAGAAAACTGAGGTGAACACAGGCATCAGTCGTAATACAAACCCAATAGAAAACTGAGGTGAACACAGGCATCAGTCGTAATACAAACCCAATAGAAAACTGAGGTGAACACAGGCATCAGTCGTAATACAAACCCAATAGAAAACTGAGGTGAACACAGGCATCAGTCGTATTACAAACCCAATAGAAAACTGAGGTGAACACAGGCATCAGTCGTATTACAAACCCAATAGAAAACTGAGGTGAACACAGGCATCAGTCGTATTACAAACCCAATAGAAAACTGAGGTGAACACAGGCATCAGTCGTATTACAAACCCAATAGAAAACTGAGGTGAACACAGGCATCAGTCGTAATACAAACCCAATAGAAAACTGAGGTGAACACAGGCATCAGTCGTAATACAAACCCCATAGAAAACTGAGGTGAACACAGGCATCAGTCGTAATACAAACCCAATAGAAAACTGAGGTGAACACAGGCATCAGTCGTATTACAAACCCAATAGAAAACTGAGGTGAACACAGGCATCAGTCGTAATACAAACCCAATAGAAAACTGAGGTGAACACAGGCATCAGTCGTATTACAAACCCAATAGAAAACTGAGGTGAACACAGGCATCAGTCGTATTACAAACCCAATAGAAAACTGAGGTGAACACAGGCATCAGTCGTATTACAAACCCAATAGAAAACTGAGGTGAACACAGGCATCAGTCGTATTACAAACCCAATAGAAAACTGAGGTGAACACAGGCATCAGTCGTATTACAAACCCAATAGAAAACTGAGGTGAACACAGGCATCAGTCGTAATACAAACCCAATAGAAAACTGAGGTGAACACAGGCATCAGTCGTAATACAAACCCAATAGAAAACTGAGGTGAACACAGGCATCAGTCGTATTACAAACCCAATAGAAAACTGAGGTGAACACAGGCATCAGTCGTAATACAAACCCAATAGAAAACTGAGGTGAACACAGGCATCAGTCGTAATGCAAACCCAATAGAAAACTGAGGTGAACACAGGCATCAGTCGTATTACAAACCCAATAGAAAACTGAGGTGAACACAGGCATCAGTCGTAATACAAACCCAATAGAAAACTGAGGTGAACACAGGCATCAGTCGTATTACAAACCCAATAGAAAACTGAGGTGAACACAGGCATCAGTCGTATTACAAACCCAATAGAAAACTGAGGTGAACACAGGCATCAGTCGTATTACAAACCCAATAGAAAACTGAGGTGAACACAGGCATCAGTCGTATTACAAACCCAATAGAAAACTGAGGTGAACACAGGCATCCGTCGTATTACAAACCCAATAGAAAACTGAGGTGAACACAGGCATCAGTCGTAATACAAACCCAATAGAAAACTGAGGTGAACACAGGAATCAGTTGTATTACAAACCCAATAGAAAACTGAGGTGAACACAGGCATCAGTCGTAATACAAACCCAATAGAAAACTGAGGTGAACACAGGCATCAGTCGTAATACAAACCCAATAAAAAACTGAGGTGAACACAGGCATCAGTCGTAATACAAACCCAATAGAAACTGAGGTGAGCACAGGCATCAGTCGTAATACAAACCCAATAGAAAACTGAGGTGAACACAGGCATCAGTCGTATTACAAACCCAATAGAAAACTGAGGTGAACACAGGCATCAGTCGTATTATAAACCCAATAGAAAACTGAGGTGAACACAGGCATCAGTCGTATTACAAACCCAATAGAAAACTGAGGTGAACACAGGCATCAGTCGTATTACAAACCCAATAGAAAACTGAGGTGAACACAGGCATCAGTCGTATTACAAACCCAATAGAAAACTGAGGTGAACACAGGCATCAGTCGTATTACAAACCCAATAGAAAACTGAGGTGAACACAGGCATCAGTCGTATTACAAACCCAATAGAAAACTGAGGTGAACACAGGCATCAGTCGTAATACAAACCCAATAGAAAACTGAGGTGAACACAGGCATCAGTCGTAATACAAACCCAATAGAAAACTGAGGTGAACACAGGCATCAGTCGTAATACAAACCCAATAGAAAACTGAGGTGAACACAGGCATCAGTCGTATTACAAACCCAATAGAAAACTGAGGTGAACACAGGCATCAGTCGTATTACAAACCCAATAGAAAACTGAGGTGAACACAGGCATCAGTCGTATTACAAACCCAATAGAAAACTGAGGTGAACACAGGCATCAGTCGTATTACAAACCCAATAGAAAACTGAGGTGAACACAGGCATCAGTCGTAATACAAACCCAATAGAAAACTGAGGTGAACACAGGCATCAGTCGTAATACAAACCCCATAGAAAACTGAGGTGAACACAGGCATCAGTCGTAATACAAACCCAATAGAAAACTGAGGTGAACACAGGCATCAGTCGTAATACAAACCCAATAGAAAACTGAGGTGAACACAGGCATCAGTCGTATTACAAACCCAATAGAAAACTGAGGTGAACACAGGCATCAGTCGTATTACAAACCCAATAGAAAACTGAGGTGAACACAGGCATCAGTCGTATTACAAACCCAATAGAAAACTGAGGTGAACACAGGCATCAGTCGTATTACAAACCCAATAGAAAACTGAGGTGAACACAGGCATCAGTCGTATTACAAACCCAATAGAAAACTGAGGTGAACACAGGCATCAGTCGTAATACAAACCCAATAGAAAACTGAGGTGAACACAGGCATCAGTCGTAATACAAACCCAATAGAAAACTGAGGTGAACACAGGCATCAGTCGTATTACAAACCCAATAGAAAACTGAGGTGAACACAGGCATCAGTCGTAATACAAACCCAATAGAAAACTGAGGTGAACACAGGAATCAGTTGTATTACAAACCCAATAGAAAACTGAGGTGAACACAGGCATCAGTCGTAATACAAACCTAATACAAAACTGAGGTGAACACAGGCATCAGTCGTAATACAAACCTAATACAAAACTGAGGTGAACACAGGCATCCGTCGTAATACAAACCTAATAGAAAACTGATGTGAACACAGGCATCAGTCATATTACAAACCCAATAGAAAACTGAGGTGAACACAGGCATCAGTCGTAATACAAACCCAATAGAAAACTGAGGTGAACACAGGCATCAGTCGTAATACAAACCCAATAGAAAACTGAGGTGAACACAGGCATCAGTCGTATTACAAACCTAATACAAAACTGAGGTGAACACAGGCATCCGTCGTAATACAAACCCAATAGAAAACTGAGGTGAACACAGGCATCAGTCGTATTACAAACCCAATAGAAAACTGAGGTGAACACAGGCATCAGTCGTATTACAAACCCAATAGAAAACTGAGGTGAACACAGGCATCCGTCGTATTACAAACCCAATAGAAAACTGAGGTGAACACAGGCATCAGTCGTAATACAAACCCAATAGAAAACTGAGGTGAACACAGGCATCAGTCGTATTACAAACCCAATAGAAAACTGAGGTGAACACAGGCATCAGTCGTATTACAAACCCAATAGAAAACTGAGGTGAACACAGGCATCAGTCGTAATACAAACCCAATAGAAAACTGAGGTGAACACAGGCATCAGTCGTAATACAAACCCAATAGAAAACTGAGGTGAACACAGGCATCAGTCGTAATACAAACCCAATAGAAAACTGAGGTGAACACAGGCATTAGTCGTAATACAAACCCAATAGAAAACTGAGGTGAACACAGGCATCAGTCGTAATACAAACCCAATAGAAAACTGAGATGAACACAGGCATCAGTCGTAATACAAACCCAATAGAAAACTGAGGTGAACACAGGCATCAGTCGTATTACAAACCCAATAGAAAACTGAGGTGAACACAGGCATCAGTCGCAATACAAACCCAATAGAAAACTGAGGTGAACACAGGCATCAGTCGTATTACAAACCCAATAGAAAACTGAGGTGAACACAGGCATCCATCGTAATACAAACCCAATAGAAAACTGAGGTGAACACAGGCATCAGTCGTAATACAAACCCAATAGAAAACTGAGGTGAACACAGGCATCAGTCGTATTACAAACCCAATAGAAAACTGAGGTGAACACAGGCATCCGTCGTAATACAAACCCAATAGAAAACTGAGGTGAACACAGGCATCAGTCGTATTACAAACCCAATAGAAAACTGAGGTGAACACATGCATCAGTCGTATTACAAACCCAATAGAAAACTGAGGTGAACACAGGCATCAGTCGTATTACAAACCCAATAGAAAACTGAGGTGAACACAGGCATCAGTCGTATTACAAACCCAATAGAAAACTGAGGTGAACACAGGCATCAGTCGTATTACAAACCCAATAGAAAACTGAGGTGAACACAGGCATCAGTCGTAATACAAACCCAATAGAAAACTGAGGTGAACACAGGCATCAGTCGTAATACAAACCCAATAGAAAACTGAGGTGAACACAGGCATCCGTCGTAATACAAACCTAATAGAAAACTGATGTGAACACAGGCATCAGTCGTATTACAAACCCAATAGAAAACTGAGGTGAACAAAGGCATCAGTCGTATTACAAACCCAATAGAAAACTGAGGTGAACACAGGCATCAGTCGTATTACAAACCCAATAGAAAACTGAGGTGAACACAGGCATCAGTCGTATTACAAACCCAATAGAAAACTGAGGTGAACACAGGCATCAGTCGTATTACAAACCCAATAGAAAACTGAGGTGAACACAGGCATCAGTCGTAATACAAACCCAATAGAAAACTGAGGTGAACACAGGCATCAGTCGTAATACAAACCCAATAGAAAACTGAGGTGAACACAGGCATCAGTCGTAATACAAACCTAATACAAAACTGAGGTGAACACAGGCATCCGTCGTAATACAAACCCAATAGAAAACTGAGGTGAACACAGGCATCAGTCGTATTACTAACCCAATAGAAAACTGAGGTGAACACAGGCATCAGTCGTATTACAAACCCAATAGAAAACTGAGGTGAACACAGGCATCCGTCGTATTACAAACCCAATAGAAAACTGAGGTGAACACAGGCATCAGTCGTATTACAAACCCAATAGAAAACTGAGGTGAACACAGGCATCAGTCGTATTACAAACCCAATAGAAAACTGAGGTGAACACAGGCATCAGTCGTATTACAAACCCAATAGAAAACTGAGGTGAACACAGGCATCAGTCGTAATACAAACCCAATAGAAAACTGAGGTGAACACAGGCATCAGTCGTAATACAAACCCAATAGAAAACTGAGGTGAACACAGGCATCAGTCGTAATACAAACCCAATAGAAAACTGAGGTGAACACAGGCATTAGTCGTAATACAAACCCAATAGAAAACTGAGGTGAACACAGGCATCAGTCGTAATACAAACCCAATAGAAAACTGAGATGAACACAGGCATCAGTCGTAATACAAACCCAATAGAAAACTGAGATGAACACAGGCATCAGTCGTATTACAAACCCAATAGAAAACTGAGGTGAACACAGGCATCAGTCGTAATACAAACCCAATAGAAAACTGAGGTGAACAGAGGCATCAGTCGTATTACAAACCCAATAGAAAACTGAGGTGAACACAGGCATCCGTCGTAATACAAACCCAATAGAAAACTGAGGTGAACACAGGCATCAGTCGTAATACAAACCCAATAGAAAACTGAGGTGAACACAGGCATCAGTCGTATTACAAACCCAATAGAAAACTGAGGTGAACACAGGCATCCGTCGTAATACAAACCCAATAGAAAACTGAGGTGAACACAGGCATCAGTCGTATTACAAACCCAATAGAAAACTGAGGTGAACACAGGCATCAGTCGTATTACAAACCCAATAGAAAACTGAGGTGAACACAGGCATCAGTCGTATTACAAACCCAATAGAAAACTGAGGTGAACACAGGCATCAGTCGTATTACAAACCCAATAGAAAACTGAGGTGAACACAGGCATCAGTCGTAATACAAACCCAATAGAAAACTGAGGTGAACACAGGCATCAGTCGTAATACAAACCCAATAGAAAACTGAGGTGAACACAGGCATCAGTCGTAATACAAACCCAATAGAAAACTGAGGTGAACACAGGCATCCGTCGTAATACAAACCTAATAGAAAACTGATGTGAACACAGGCATCAGTCGTATTACAAACCCAATAGAAAACTGAGGTGAACACAGGCATCAGTCGTATTACAAACCCAATAGAAAACTGAGGTGAACACAGGCATCAGTCGTATTACAAACCCAATAGAAAACTGAGGTGAACACAGGCATCAGTCGTATTACAAACCCAATAGAAAACTGAGGTGAACACAGGCATCAGTCGTATTACAAACCCAATAGAAAACTGAGGTGAACACAGGCATCAGTCGTAATACAAACCCAATAGAAAACTGAGGTGAACACAGGCATCAGTCGTAATACAAACCCAATAGAAAACTGAGGTGAACACAGGCATCAGTCGTAATACAAACCCAATAGAAAACTGAGGTGAACACAGGCATCAGTCGTATTACAAACCCAATAGAAAACTGAGGTGAACACAGGCATCAGTCGTATTACAAACCCAATAGAAAACTGAGGTGAACACAGGCATCAGTCGTATTACAAACCCAATAGAAAACTGAGGTGAACACAGGCATCAGTCGTATTACAAACCCAATAGAAAACTGAGGTGAACACAGGCATCAGTCGTAATACAAACCCAATAGAAAACTGAGGTGAACACAGGCATCAGTCGTAATACAAACCCCATAGAAAACTGAGGTGAACACAGGCATCAGTCGTAATACAAACCCAATAGAAAACTGAGGTGAACACAGGCATCAGTCGTATTACAAACCCAATAGAAAAGCGAGGTGAACACAGGCATCAGTCGTAATACAAACCCAATAGAAAACTGAGGTGAACACAGGCATCAGTCGTATTACAAACCCAATAGAAAACTGAGGTGAACACAGGCATCAGTCGTATTACAAACCCAATAGAAAACTGAGGTGAACACAGGCATCAGTCGTATTACAAACCCAATAGAAAACTGAGGTGAACACAGGCATCAGTCGTATTACAAACCCAATAGAAAACTGAGGTGAACACAGGCATCAGTCGTATTACAAACCCAATAGAAAACTGAGGTGAACACAGGCATCAGTCGTAATACAAACCCAATAGAAAACTGAGGTGAACACAGGCATCAGTCGTAATACAAACCCAATAGAAAACTGAGGTGAACACAGGCATCAGTCGTATTACAAACCCAATAGAAAACTGAGGTGAACACAGGCATCAGTCGTAATACAAACCCAATAGAAAACTGAGGTGAACACAGGCATCAGTCGTAATGCAAACCCAATAGAAAACTGAGGTGAACGCAGGCATCAGTCGTATTACAAACCCAATAGAAAACTGAGGTGAACACAGGCATCAGTCGTAATACAAACCCAATAGAAAACTGAGGTGAACACAGGCATCAGTCGTATTACAAACCCAATAGAAAACTGAGGTGAACACAGGCATCAGTCGTATTACAAACCCAATAGAAAACTGAGGTGAACACAGGCATCAGTCGTATTACAAACCCAATAGAAAACTGAGGTGAACACAGGCATCAGTCGTATTACAAACCCAATAGAAAACTGAGGTGAACACAGGCATCCGTCGTATTACAAACCCAATAGAAAACTGAGGTGAACACAGGCATCAGTCGTAATACAAACCCAATAGAAAACTGAGGTGAACACAGGAATCAGTTGTATTACAAACCCAATAGAAAACTGAGGTGAACACAGGCATCAGTCGTAATACAAACCCAATAGAAAACTGAGGTGAACACAGGCATCAGTCGTAATACAAACCCAATAAAAAACTGAGGTGAACACAGGCATCAGTCGTAATACAAACCCAATAGAAAACTGAGGTGAGCACAGGCATCAGTCGTAATACAAACCCAATAGAAAACTGAGGTGAACACAGGCATCAGTCGTATTACAAACCCAATAGAAAACTGAGGTGAACACAGGCATCAGTCGTATTACAAACCCAATAGAAAACTGAGGTGAACACAGGCATCAGTCGTATTACAAACCCAATAGAAAACTGAGGTGAACACAGGCATCAGTCGTAATACAAACCCAATAGAAAACTGAGGTGAACACAGGCATCAGTCGTAATACAAACCCAATAGAAAACTGAGGTGAACACAGGCATCAGTCGTAATACAAACCCAATAGAAAACTGAGGTGAACACAGGCATCAGTCGTATTACAAACCCAATAGAAAACTGAGGTGAACACAGGCATCAGTCGTATTACAAACCCAATAGAAAACTGAGGTGAACACAGGCATCAGTCGTATTACAAACCCAATAGAAAACTGAGGTGAACACAGGCATCAGTCGTATTACAAACCCAATAGAAAACTGAGGTGAACACAGGCATCAGTCGAAATACAAACCCAATAGAAAACTGAGGTGAACACAGGCATCAGTCGTAATACAAACCCCATAGAAAACTGAGGTGAACACAGGCATCAGTCGTAATACAAACCCAATAGAAAACTGAGGTGAACACAGGCATCAGTCGTATTACAAACCCAATAGAAAACTGAGGTGAACACAGGCATCAGTCGTAATACAAACCCAATAGAAAACTGAGGTGAACACAGGCATCAGTCGTATTACAAACCCAATAGAAAACTGAGGTGAACACAGGCATCAGTCGTATTACAAACCCAATAGAAAACTGAGGTGAACACAGGCATCAGTCGTATTACAAACCCAATAGAAAACTGAGGTGAACACAGGCATCAGTCGTATTACAAACCCAATAGAAAACTGAGGTGAACACAGGCATCAGTCGTATTACAAACCCAATAGAAAACTGAGGTGAACACAGGCATCAGTCGTAATACAAACCCAATAGAAAACTGAGGTGAACACAGGCATCAGTCGTAATACAAACCCAATAGAAAACTGAGGTGAACACAGGCATCAGTCGTATTACAAACCCAATAGAAAACTGAGGTGAACACAGGCATCAGTCGTAATACAAACCCAATAGAAAACTGAGGTGAACACAGGCATCAGTCGTAATGCAAACCCAATAGAAAACTGAGGTGAACACAGGCATCAGTCGTATTACAAACCCAATAGAAAACTGAGGTGAACACAGGCATCAGTCGTAATACAAACCCAATAGAAAACTGAGGTGAACACAGGCATCAGTCGTATTACAAACCCAATAGAAAACTGAGGTGAACACAGGCATCAGTCGTATTACAAACCCAATAGAAAACTGAGGTGAACACAGGCATCAGTCGTATTACAAACCCAATAGAAAACTGAGGTGAACACAGGCATCAGTCGTATTACAAACCCAATAGAAAACTGAGGTGAACACAGGCATCCGTCGTATTACAAACCCAATAGAAAACTGAGGTGAACACAGGCATCAGTCGTAATACAAACCCAATAGAAAACTGAGGTGAACACAGGAATCAGTTGTATTTCAAACCCAATAGAAAACTGAGGTGAACACAGGCATCAGTCGTAATACAAACCCAATAGAAAACTGAGGTGAACACAGGCATCAGTCGTAATACAAACCCAATAAAAAACTGAGGTGAACACAGGCATCAGTCGTAATACAAACCCAATAGAAAACTGAGGTGAGCACAGGCATCAGTCGTAATACAAACCCAATAGAAAACTGAGGTGAACACAGGCATCAGTCGTATTACAAACCCAATAGAAAACTGAGGTGAACACAGGCATCAGTCGTATTACAAACCCAATAGAAAACTGAGGTGAACACAGGCATCAGTCGTATTACAAACCCAATAGAAAACTGAGGTGAACACAGGCATCAGTCGTATTACAAACCCAATAGAAAACTGAGGTGAACACAGGCATCCGTCGTATTACAAACCCAATAGAAAACTGAGGTGAACACAGGCATCAGTCGTAATACAAACCCAATAGAAAACTGAGGTGAACACAGGCATCAGTTGTATTACAAACCCAATAGAAAACTGAGGTGAACACAGGCATCCGTCGTATTACAAACCCAATAGAAAACTGAGGTGAACACAGGCATCAGTCGTAATACAAACCCAATAGAAAACTGAGATGAACACAGGCATCAGTCGTAATACAAACCCAATAGAAAACTGAGGTGAACACAGGCATCAGTCGTAATACAAACCCAATAGAAAACTGAGGTGAACACAGGCATCAGTCGTAATACAAACCCAATAGAAAACTGAGGTGAACACAGGCATCAGTCGTAATACAAACCCAATAGAAAACTGAGGTGAACACAGGCATCAGTCGTAATACAAACCCAATAGAAAACTGAGGTGAACACAGGCATCAGTCGTATTACAAACCCAATAGAAAACTGAGGTGAACACAGGCATCCGTCGTATTACAAACCCAATAGAAAACTGAGGTGAACACAGGCATCAGTCGTATTACAAACCCAACAGAAAACTGAGGTGAACACAGGCATCAGTCGTAATACAAACCCAATAGAAAACTGAGGTGAACACAGGCATCAGTCGTAATACAAACCCAATAGAAAACTGAGGTGAACACAGGCATCAGTCGTAATACAAACCCAATAGAAAATTGAGGTGAACACAGGCATCAGTCGTAATACAAACCCAATAGAAAACTGAGGTGAACACAGGCATCAGTCGTAATACAAACCCAATAGAAAAATGAGGTGAACACAGGCATCAGTCGTAATACAAACCCAATAGAAAACTGAGGTGAACACAGGCATCAGTCGTAATACAAACCCAATAGAAAACTGAGGTGAACACAGGCATCAGTCGTATTACAAACCCAATAGAAAACTGAGGTGAACACAGGCATCCGTCGTATTACAAACCCAATAGAAAACTGAGGTGAACACAGGCATCAGTCGTATTACAAACCCAACAGAAAACTGAGGTGAACACAGGCATCAGTCGTAATACAAACCCAATAGAAAACTGAGGTGAACACAGGCATCAGTCGTAATACAAACCCAATAGACAACTGAGGTGAACACAGGCATCAGTCGTATTACAAACCCAACAGAAAACTGAGGTGAACACAGGCATCAGTCGTAATACAAACCCAACAGAAAACTGAGGTGAACACAGGCATCAGTCGTAATACAAACCCAATAGAAAACTGAGGTGAACACAGGCATCAGTCGTAATACAAACCCAATAGAAAACTGAGGTGAACACAGGCATCAGTCGTATTACAAACCCAATAGAAAACTGAGGTGAACACAGGCATCAGTCGTATTACAAACCCAATAGAAAACTGAGGTGAACACAGGCATCAGTCGTAATACAAACCCAATAGAAAACTGAGGTGAACACAGGCATCAGTCGTATTACAAACCCAATAGAAAACTGAGGTGAACACAGGCATCAGTCGTAATACAAACCCAATAGAAAACTGAGGTGAACACAGGCATTAGTCGTATTACAAACCCAATAGAAAACTGAGGTGAACACAGGCATCAGTCGTATTACAAACCCAATAGAAAACTGAGGTGAACACAGGCATCAGTCGTATTACAAACCCAATAGAAAACTGAGGTGAACACAGGCATCCGTCGTATTACAAACCCAATAGAAAACTGAGGTGAACACAGGCATCCGTCGTATTACAAACCCAATAGAAAACTGAGGTGAACTCAGGCATCAGTCGTATTACAAACCCAACAGAAAACTGAGGTGAACACAGGCATCAGTCGTAATACAAACCCAATAGAAAACTGAGGTGAACACAGGCATCAGTCGTAATACAAACCCAATAGAAAACTGAGGTGAACACAGGCATCAGTCGTATTACAAACCCAACAGAAAACTGAGGTGAACACAGGCATCAGTCGTAATACAAACCCAACAGAAAACTGAGGTGAACACAGGCATCAGTCGTAATACAAACCCAATAGAAAACTGAGGTGAACACAGGCATCAGTCGTAATACAAACCCAATAGAAAACTGAGGTGAACACAGGCATCAGTCGTATTACAAACCCAATAGAAAACTGAGGTGAACACAGGCATCAGTCGTATTACAAACCCAATAGAAAACTGAGGTGAACACAGGCATCAGTCGTAATACAAACCCAATAGAAAACTGAGGTGAACACAGGCATCAGTCGTATTACAAACCCAATAGAAAACTGAGGTGAACACAGGCATCAGTCGTAATACAAACCCAATAGAAAACTGAGGTGAACACAGGCATTAGTCGTATTACAAACCCAATAGAAAACTGAGGTGAACACAGGCATCAGTCGTATTACAAACCCAATAGAAAACTGAGGTGAACACAGGCATCAGTCGTATTACAAACCCAATAGAAAACTGAGGTGAACACAGGCATCCGTCGTATTACAAACCCAATAGAAAACTGAGGTGAACACAGGCATCCGTCGTATTACAAACCCAATAGAAAACTGAGGTGAACACAGACATCGGTCGTATTACAAACCCAATAGAAAACCGAGGTGAACACAGGCATCAGTCGTATTAAAAACCCAATAGAAAACCGAGGTGAACACAGGCATCCGTCGTATTACAAACCCAATAGAAAACCGAGGTGAACACAGGCATCAGTCGTATTACAAACCCAATAGAAAACCGAGGTGAACACAGGCATCCGTCGTATTACAAACCCAATAGAAAACCGAGGTGAACACAGGCATCCGTCGTATTACAAACCCAATAGAAAACTGAGGTGAACACAGGCATCAGTCGTATTACAAACCCAATAGAAAACCGAGGTGAACACAGGCATCAGTCGTATTACAAACCCAATAGAAAACCGAGGTGAACACAGGCATCCGTCGTATTACAAACCCAATAGAAAACTGAGGTGAACACAGGCATCAGTCGTATTACAAACCCAATAGAAAACCGAGGTGAACACAGGCATCAGTCGTATTACAAACCCAATAGAAAACTGAGGTGAACACAGGCATCAGTCGTATTACAAACCCAATAGAAAACTGAGGTGAACACAAGCATCAGTCGTATTACAAACCCAATAGAAAACTGAGGTGAACACAGGCATCCGTCGTATTACAAACCCAATAGAAAACTGAGGTGAACACAGGCATCAGTCGTATTACAAACCCAATAGAAAACTGAGGTGAACACAGGCATCAGTCGTATTACAAACCCAATAGAAAACCGAGGTGAACACAGGCATCAGTCGTATTACAAACCCAATAGAAAACCGAGGTGAACACAGGCATCAGTCGTATTACAAACCCAATAGAAAACCGAGGTGAACACAGGCATCAGTCGTATTACAAACCCAATAGAAAACTGAGGTGAACACAGGCATCCGTCGTATTACAAACCCAATACAAAACTGAGGTGAACACAGGCATCAGTCGTATTACAAACCCAATAGGAAACTGAGGTGAACACAGGCATCAGTCGTAATACAAACCCAATAGAAAACAGAGGTGAACACAGGCATCAGTCGTATTACAAACCCAATAGAAAACCGAGGTGAAGACAGGCATCAGTCGTATTACAAACCCAATAGAAAACTGAGGTGAACACAGGCATCAGTCGTATTACAAACCCAATAGAAAACTGAGGTGAACACAGGCATCCGTCGTATTACAAACCCAATAGAAAACCGAGGAGAACACAGGCATCAGTCGTATTACAAACCCAATAGAAAACCGAGGTGAACACAGGCATCAGTCGTATTACAAACCCAATAGAAAACTGAGGTGAACACAGGCATCGGTCGTATTACAAACCCAATAGAAAACTGAGGTGAACACAGGCATCAGTCGTAATACAAACCCAATAGACAACTGAGGTGAACACAGGCATCAGTCGTATTACAAACCCAACAGAAAACTGAGGTGAACACAGGCATCAGTCGTAATACAAACCCAACAGAAAACTGAGGTGAACACAGGCATCAGTCGTAATACAAACCCAATAGAAAACTGAGGTGAACACAGGCATCAGTCGTAATACAAACCCAATAGAAAACTGAGGTGAACACAGGCATCAGTCGTATTACAAACCCAACAGAAAACTGAGGTGAACACAGGCATCAGTCGTATTACAAACCCAATAGAAAACTGAGGTGAACACAGGCATCAGTCGTATTACAAACCCAATAGAAAACTGAGGTGAACACAGGCATCAGTCGTAATACAAACCCAATAGAAAACTGAGGTGAACACAGGCATCAGTCGTATTACAAACCCAATAGAAAACTGAGGTGAACACAGGCATCAGTCGTAAAACAAACCCAATAGAAAACTGAGGTGAACACAGGCATTAGTCGTATTACAAACCCAATAGAAAACTGAGGTGAACACAGGCATCAGTCGTATTACAAACCCAATAGAAAACTGAGGTGAACACAGGCATCAGTCGTATTACAAACCCAATAGAAAACTGAGGTGAACACAGGCATCCGTCGTATTACAAACCCAATAGAAAACTGAGGTGAACACAGGCATCCGTCGTATTACAAACCCAATAGAAAACTGAGGTGAACACAGACATCGGTCGTATTACAAACCCAATAGAAAACCGAGGTGAACACAGGCATCCGTCGTATTAAAAACCCAATAGAAAACCGAGGTGAACACAGGCATCCGTCGTATTACAAACCCAATAGAAAACCGAGGTGAACACAGGCATCAGTCGTATTACAAACCCAATAGAAAACCGAGGTGAACACAGGCATCCGTCGTATTACAAACCCAATAGAAAACCGAGGTGAACACAGGCATCCGTCGTATTACAAACCCAATAGAAAACTGAGGTGAACACAGGCATCAGTCGTATTACAAACCCAATAGAAAACCGAGGTGAACACAGGCATCAGTCGTATTACAAACCCAATAGAAAACCGAGGTGAACACAGGCATCCGTCGTATTACAAACCCAATAGAAAACTGAGGTGAACACAGGCATCAGTCGTATTACAAACCCAATAGAAAACCGAGGTGAACACAGGCATCAGTCGTATTACAAACCCAATAGAAAACTGAGGTGAACACAGGCATCAGTCGTATTACAAACCCAATAGAAAACTGAGGTGAACACAAGCATCAGTCGTATTACAAACCCAATAGAAAACTGAGGTGAACACAGGCATCCGTCGTATTACAAACCCAATAGAAAACTGAGGTGAACACAGGCATCAGTCGTATTACAAACCCAATAGAAAACTGAGGTGAACACAGGCATCAGTCGTATTACAAACCCAATAGAAAACCGAGGTGAACACAGGCATCAGTCGTATTACAAACCCAATAGAAAACCGAGGTGAACACAGGCATCAGTCGTATTACAAACCCAATAGAAAACCGAGGTGAACACAGGCATCAGTCGTATTACAAACCCAATAGAAAACTGAGGTGAACACAGGCATCCGTCGTATTACAAACCCAATACAAAACTGAGGTGAACACAGGCATCAGTCGTATTACAAACCCAATAGGAAACTGAGGTGAACACAGGCATCAGTCGTAATACAAACCCAATAGAAAACAGAGGTGAACACAGGCATCAGTCGTATTACAAACCCAATAGAAAACCGAGGTGAAGACAGGCATCAGTCGTATTACAAACCCAATAGAAAACTGAGGTGAACACAGGCATCAGTCGTATTACAAACCCAATAGAAAACTGAGGTGAACACAGGCATCCGTCGTATTACAAACCCAATAGAAAACCGAGGAGAACACAGGCATCAGTCGTAATACAAACCCAATAGAAAACCGAGGTGAACACAGGCATCAGTCGTATTACAAACCCAATAGAAAACTGAGGTGAACACAGGCATCGGTCGTATTACAAACCCAATAGAAAACTGAGGTGAACACAGGCATCAGTCGTAATACAAACCCAATAGACAACTGAGGTGAACACAGGCATCAGTCGTATTACAAACCCAACAGAAAACTGAGGTGAACACAGGCATCAGTCGTAATACAAACCCAACAGAAAACTGAGGTGAACACAGGCATCAGTCGTAATACAAACCCAATAGAAAACTGAGGTGAACACAGGCATCAGTCGTAATACAAACCCAATAGAAAACTGAGGTGAACACAGGCATCAGTCGTATTACAAACCCAACAGAAAACTGAGGTGAACACAGGCATCAGTCGTATTACAAACCCAATAGAAAACTGAGGTGAACACAGGCATCAGTCGTATTACAAACCCAATAGAAAACTGAGGTGAACACAGGCATCAGTCGTAATACAAACCCAATAGAAAACTGAGGTGAACACAGGCATCAGTCGTATTACAAACCCAATAGAAAACTGAGGTGAACACAGGCATCAGTCGTAAAACAAACCCAATAGAAAACTGAGGTGAACACAGGCATTAGTCGTATTACAAACCCAATAGAAAACTGAGGTGAACACAGGCATCAGTCGTATTACAAACCCAATAGAAAACTGAGGTGAACACAGGCATCAGTCGTATTACAAACCCAATAGAAAACTGAGGTGAACACAGGCATCCGTCGTATTACAAACCCAATAGAAAACTGAGGTGAACACAGGCATCCGTCGTATTACAAACCCAATAGAAAACTGAGGTGAACACAGACATCGGTCGTATTACAAACCCAATAGAAAACCGAGGTGAACACAGGCATCCGTCGTATTAAAAACCCAATAGAAAACCGAGGTGAACACAGGCATCCGTCGTATTACAAACCCAATAGAAAACCGAGGTGAACACAGGCATCAGTCGTATTACAAACCCAATAGAAAACCGAGGTGAACACAGGCATCCGTCGTATTACAAACCCAATAGAAAACCGAGGTGAACACAGGCATCCGTCGTATTACAAACCCAATAGAAAACTGAGGTGAACACAGGCATCAGTCGTATTACAAACCCAATAGAAAACCGAGGTGAACACAGGCATCAGTCGTATTACAAACCCAATAGAAAACCGAGGTGAACACAGGCATCCGTCGTATTACAAACCCAATAGAAAACTGAGGTGAACACAGGCATCAGTCGTATTACAAACCCAATAGAAAACCGAGGTGAACACAGGCATCAGTCGTATTACAAACCCAATAGAAAACTGAGGTGAACACAGGCATCAGTCGTATTACAAACCCAATAGAAAACTGAGGTGAACACAAGCATCAGTCGTATTACAAACCCAATAGAAAACTGAGGTGAACACAGGCATCCGTCGTATTACAAACCCAATAGAAAACTGAGGTGAACACAGGCATCAGTCGTATTACAAACCCAATAGAAAACTGAGGTGAACACACGCATCAGTCGTATTACAAACCCAATAGAAAACCGAGGTGAACACAGGCATCAGTCGTATTACAAACCCAATAGAAAACCGAGGTGAACACAGGCATCAGTCGTATTACAAACCCAATAGAAAACCGAGGTGAACACAGGCATCAGTCGTATTACAAACCCAATAGAAAACTGAGGTGAACACAGGCATCCGTCGTATTACAAACCCAATACAAAACTGAGGTGAACACAGGCATCAGTCGTATTACAAACCCAATAGGAAACTGAGGTGAACACAGGCATCAGTCGTAATACAAACCCAATAGAAAACAGAGGTGAACACAGGCATCAGTCGTATTACAAACCCAATAGAAAACCGAGGTGAACACAGGCATCAGTCGTATTACAAACCCAATAGAAAACTGAGGTGAACACAGGCATCAGTCGTATTACAAACCCAATAGAAAACTGAGGTGAACACAGGCATCCGTCGTATTACAAACCCAATAGAAAACCGAGGTGAACACAGGCATCAGTCGTATTACAAACCCAATAGAAAACCGAGGTGAACACAGGCATCAGTCGTATTACAAACCCAATAGAAAACTGAGGTGAACACAGGCATCGGTCGTATTACAAACCCAATAGAAAACCGAGGTGAACACAGGCATCAGTCGTATTACAAACCCAATAGAAAACCGAGGTGAACACAGGCTTCAGTCGTATTACAAACCCAATAGAAAACCGAGGGGAACACAGGCATCAGTCGTATTACAAACCCAATAGAAAACTGAGGTGAACACAGGCATCAGTCGTAATACAAACCCAATAGAAAACTGAGGTGAACACAGGCATCAGCCGTATTACAAACCCAATAGAAAACTGAGGTGAACACAGGCATCAGTCGTAATACAAACCCAATAGAAAACTGAGGTGAACACAGGCATCAGTCGTATTACAAACCCAATAGAAAACCGAGGTGAACACAGGCATCAGTCGTATTACAAACCCAATAGAAAACTGAGGTGAACACAGGCATCCGTCGTATTACAAACCCAACAGAAAACAGAGGTGAACACAGGCATCAGTCGTAATACAAACCCAACAGAAAACTGAGGTGAAGACAGGCATCAGTCGTATTACAAACCCAATAGAAAACCGAGGTGAACACAGGCATCAGTCGTATTACAAACCCAATAGAACACCAAGGTGAACACAGACATCAGTCGTAATACAAACCCAATAGAAAACTGAGGTGAACACAGGGATCAGTCGTATTACAAACCCAATAGAAAACTGAGGTGAAAACAGGCATCAGTCGTATTACAAACCCAATAGAAAACCGAGGTGAACACAGGCATCAGTCGTAATACAAACCCAATAGAAAACTGATGTGAACACAGGCATCCGTCGTAATACAAACCCAACAGAAAACTGATGTGAACACAAGCATCAGTCGTAATACAAACCCAATAGAAAACTGATGTGAACACAGGCATCAGTCGTAATACAAACCCAATAGAAAACTGATGTGAACACAGGCATCAGTCGTAATACAAACCCAATAGAAAACCGAGGTGAACACAGGCATCAGTCGTAATACAAACCCAATAGAAAACCGAGGTGAACACAGGGATCAGTCGTAATACAAACCAAACAGAAAACTGAGGTCAACAAAGGCATCAGTCGTAATACAAACCCATTGGAAAACCGAGGTGAAAACAGGCATCAGTCGTATTACAAACCCAATAGAAAACCGAGGTGAACACAGGCATCAGTCGTATTACAAACCCAATAGAAAACCGAGGTGAACACAGGCATCAGTCGTAATACAAACCCAATAGAAAACTGAGGTGAACATAGGCATCAGTCGTAATACAAACCCAACAGAAAACTGATGTGAACACAAGCATCAGTCGTAATACAAACCCAATAGAAAACTGATGTGAACACAGGCATCAGTCGTAATACAAACCCAATAGAAAACTGATGTGAACACAGGCATCAGTCGTAATACAAACCCAATAGAAAACCGAGGTGAACACAGGCATCAGTCGTAATACAAACCCAATAGAAAACCGAGGTGAACACAGGGATCAGTCGTAATACAAACCAAACAGAAAACTGAGGTCAACAAAGGCATCAGTCGTAATACAAACCCAATAGAAAACCGAGGTGAACACATGGATCAGTCGTAATACAAACCCAATAGAAAACCGAGGTGAACACAGGGATCAGTCGTAATACAAACCAAATAGAAAACTGAGGTCAACAAAGGCATCAGTCGTAATACAAACCCAATAGAAAACCGAGGCGAACACAGGCATCAGTCGTAATACAAACCAAACAGAAAACTGAGGTCAACAAAGGCATCAGTGAGGTGAACACAGGCATCAGGCGTAATACAAACCCAACAGAAAACCGAGGTGAACACAGGGATCAGTCGTAATACAAACCAAACAGAAAACTGAGGTCAACAAAGGCATCAGTCGTAATACAAACCCAATAGAAAACCGAGGTGAACACATGGATCAGTCGTATTACAAACCAATAGAAAACCGAGGTGAACACATGGATCAGTCGTAATACAAACCCAACAGAAAACCGAGGGGGAACACAGGCATCAGTCGTAATACAAACCCAATAGAAAACCGAGGTGAACACAGAGATCAGTCGTAATACAAACCCAACAGAAAACCGAGGGGAACACAGGCATCAGTCGTAATACAAACCCAATAGAAAACCGAGGTGAACACAGGCATCAGTCGTATTACAAACCCAATAGAAAACTGAGGTGAACACAGGGATCAGTCGTAATACAAACCCAACAGAAAACCGAGGTGAACACAGGCATCAGTCGTAATACAAACCCAATAGAAAACCGATGTGAACACAGGCATCAGTCGTACTACAAACCCAATAGAAAACCGAGGTGAACACAAGGATCAGTCGTAATACAAACCCAACAGAAAACCGAGGTGAACACAGGCATCAGTCGTAATACAAACCCAATAGAAAACCGAGGTGAACACAGGCATCAGTCGTATTACAAACCCAATAGAAAACTGAGGTGAACACAGGCATCAGTCGTATTACAAACCCAATAGAAAACCGAGGTGAACACAGGCATCAGTCGTATTACAAACCCAATAGAAAACCGAGGTGAACACAGGCATAAGTCGTAATACAAACCCAATAGAAAACCGAGGTGAACACAGGGATCAGTCGTAATACAAAACCAACAGAAAACCGAGGTGAACACAGGCATCAGTCGTAATACAAACCAATAGAAAACCGAGGTGAACACAGAGATCAGTCGTATTACAAACCCAACAGAAAACCGAGGTGAACACAGGCATCAGTCGTAATACAAACCCAATAGAAAACCGAGGTGAACACATGGATCAGTCGTAATACAAACCCAACAGAAAACCGAGGTGAACACAGGCATCAGTCGTAATACAAACCCAATAGAAAACCGAGGTGAACACAGGCATCAGTCATAATACAAACCCAATAGAAAACTGAGGTGAACACAGGCATCAGTCGTAATACAAACCCAATAGAAAACTGAGGTGAACACAGGCATCAGTCGTATTACAAACCCAATAGAAAATCGAGATGAACACACGCATCAGTCGTAATACAAACCCAATAGAAAACCGAGGTGAACACAGGCATCAGTCGTATTACAAACCCAATAGAAAACCGAGGTGAACACAGGTATCAGTCGTAATACAAACCCACCAGAAAACCGAGGTGAACACAGGCATCAGTCGTAATACAAACCAATAGAAAACTGAGGTGAACACAGAGATCAGTCGTAATACAAACCCAACAGAAAACCGAGGTGAACACAGGCATCAGTCGTAATACAAACCCAACAGAAAACCGAGGTGAACACAGGCATCAGTCGTAATACAAACCCAATAGAAAACCGAGGTGAACACAGGCATCAGTCGTAATACAAACCCAATAGAAAACTGAGGTGAACACAGGCATCAGTCGTAATACAAACCCAATAGAAAACTGAGGTGAACACAGGCATCAGTCGTATTACAAACCCAATAGAAAACCGAGATGAACACACGCATCAGTCGTAATACAAACCCAATAGAACACTGAGGTGAACACAGGCATCAGTCGTATTACAAACCCGATAGAAAACCGAGGTGAACACAGGCATCTGTCGTATTACAAACCCAATAGAACACTGAGGTGAATACAGACATCAGTTGTATTACAAACCCAATAGAAAACCGAGGTGAACATAGGCATCGGTCGTAATACAAACCAAACAGAAAACTGAGGTCAACACAGGCATCACTTGTATTACAAACCCCATAGAAAACCGAGGTGAACACAGGCATCGGTCGTATTACAAACCCAATAGAAAACTGAGGTGAACACAGGCATCAGTCGTAATACAAACCCAATAGAACACTGAGGTGAACACAGGCATCAGTCGTAATACAAACCCAATAGAAAACCGAGGTGAACACAGGCATCCGTCGTATTACAAACACAATAGAAAACTGAGGTGAACACAGGCATCAGTCGTATTACAAACCCAATAGAAAACTGAGGTGAACACAGGCATTAGTCGTAATACAAACCCAATAGAAAACTGAGGTGAACACAGGCATCAGTCGTAATACAAACCCAATAGAAAACCGAGATGAACACAGGCATCAGTCGTATTACAAACCCAACAGAAAACTGAGGTGAACACATGCATCAGTCGTAATACAAACCCAATAGAAAACTGAGGTGAACACAGGCATCAGTCGTATTACAAACCCAATAGAAAACTGAGGTGAACACAGGCATCAGTCGTATTACAAACCCAATAGAAAACCGATATGAACACAGGCATCAGTCGTAATGCAAACCCAATAGAAAACTGAGGTGAACACAGACATCGGTCGTTTTACAAACCCAATAGAAAACTGAGGTGAACACAGACATCGGTCGTTTTACAAACCCAATAGAAAACTGAGGTGAACACAGGCATCGGTCGTATTACAAACCCAATAGAAAACCGAGGTGAACACAGGTATCGGGCGTATTACAAACCCAATAGAAAACCGAGATGAACACAGGCATCAGTCGTAATACAAACCCAATAGAACAGTGAGGTGAACACAGGCACCAGTCGTAATACAAACCCAATAGAAAACTGAGGTGAACACAGGCATCAATCGTAAAACAAACCCAATAGAAAACCGAGGTGAACACAGGCATCAGTCGTATTACAAACCCAATAGAAAACTGAGGTGAACACAGGCATCAGTCGTAATACAAACCCAATAGAAAACTGAGGGGAACACAGGCATCAGTCGTAAAACAAACCCAATAGAACACTGAGGTGAACACAGACATCGGTCGTTTTACAAACCCAATAGAAAACTGAGGTGAACACAGACATCGGTCGTTTTACAAACCCAATAGAAAACTGAGGTGAACACAGGCATCGGTCGTATTACAAACTCAATAGAAAACCGAGGTGCACACAGGTATCGGGCGTATTACAAGCCCAATAGAAAACCGAGGTGAACACAGGCATCAGTCGTAATACAAACTCAATAGAAAACTGAGGTGAACACAGGCACCAGTCGTAATACAAACCCAATAGAAAACTGAGGTGAACACAGGCACCAGTCGTAATACAAACCCAATAGAAAACTGAGGTGAACACAGGCATCAGTCGTAAAACAAACCCAATAGAAAACCGAGGTGAACACAGGCATCAGTCGTATTACAAACCCAATAGAAAACTGAGGTGAACACAGGCATCAGTCGTAATACAAACCCAATAGAAAACTGAGGGGAACGCAGGCATCAGTCGTAAAACAAACCCAATAGAACACTGAGGTGAACACAGGCATCAGTCGTAATACAAACTCAATAGAAAACTGAGGTGAAAACAGGCATCAGTCGTAAAACAAACTCAATAGAAAACTGAGGTGAGCACAGGTAACAGACGTAATACAAATCCAATAGAAAACTGAGGTGAAAACAGGCATCAGTCGTAATACAAACCCAATAGAAAACTGAGGTGAAAACAGGCATCAGTAGTAAAAGAAACACAATAGAACACTGAGGTGAACACAGGCATCAGTCGTATTACAAACCCAACAGAAAACTGAGGGGAACACAGGCATCAGTCGTAATACAAACCCAATTGAAAACTGAGGTGAACACAGGCATCTGTCGTAATGCAAACCCAATAGAAAAGCGAGGTGAACACAGGCATCAGTCTTATTACAAACCCAATAGAAAACTGAGGTGAACACAGGCATCAGTCGTAAAACAAACCCAATAGAAAACCGAGGTGAACACAGGCATCAGTCGTATTACAAACCCAATAGAAAACTGAGGTGAGCACAGGCATCAGTCGTAATACAAACCCAATAGAAAACTGAGGTGAACACAGGCATCAGTCGTATTACAAACCCAATAGAAAACTGAGGTGAACACAGGCATCAGTCGTATTACAAACCCAATAGAAAACTGAGGTGAACACAGGCATCAGTCGTATTACAAACCCAATAGAAAACTGAGGTGAACACAGGCATCAGTCGTATTACAAACCCAATAGAAAACTGAGGTGAACACAGGCATCCGTCGTATTACAAACCCAATAGAAAACTGAGGTGAACACAGGCATCAGTCGTAATACAAACCCAATAGAAAACTGAGGTGAACACAGGCATCAGTTGTATTATAAACCCTATAGAAAACTGAGGTGAACACAGGCATCAGTCGTATTACAAACCCAATAGAAAACTGAGGTGAACACAGGCATCAGTCGTATTACAAACCCAATAGAAAACCGATATGAACACAGGCATCAGTCGTAATGCAAACCCAATAGAAAACTGAGGTGAACACAGACATCGGTCGTTTTACAAACCCAATAGAAAACTGAGGTGAACACAGACATCGGTCGTTTTACAAACCCAATAGAAAACTGAGGTGAACACAGGCATCGGTCGTATTACAAACCCAATAGAAAACCGAGGTGAACACAGGTATCGGGCGTATTACAAACCCAATAGAAAACCGAGGTGAACACAGGCATCAGTCGTAATACAAACCCAATAGAACAGTGAGGTCAACACAGGCACCAGTCGTAATACAAACCCAATAGAAAACTGAGGTGAACACAGGCATCAATCGTAAAACAAACCCAATAGAAAACCGAGGTGAACACAGGCATCAGTCGTATTACAAACCCAATAGAAAACTGAGGTGAACACAGGCATCAGTCGTAATACAAACCCAATAGAAAACTGAGGGGAACACAGGCATCAGTCGTAAAACAAACCCAATAGAACACTGAGGTGAACACAGACATCGGTCGTTTTACAAACCCAATAGAAAACTGAGGTGAACACAGACATCGGTCGTTTTACAAACCCAATAGAAAACTGAGGTGAACACAGGCATCGGTCGTATTACAAACTCAATAGAAAACCGAGGTGCACACAGGTATCGGGCGTATTACAAGCCCAATAGAAAACCGAGGTGAACACAGGCATCAGTCGTAATACAAACTCAATAGAAAACTGAGGTGAACACAGGCACCAGTCGTAATACAAACCCAATAGAAAACTGAGGTGAACACAGGCACCAGTCGTAATACAAACCCAATAGAAAACTGAGGTGAACACAGGCATCAGTCGTAAAACAAACCCAATAGAAAACCGAGGTGAACACAGGCATCAGTCGTATTACAAACCCAATAGAAAACTGAGGTGAACACAGGCATCAGTCGTAATACAAACCCAATAGAAAACTGAGGGGAACGCAGGCATCAGTCGTAAAACAAACCCAATAGAACACTGAGGTGAACACAGGCATCAGTCGTAATACAAACCCAATAGAAAACTGAGGTGAAAACAGGCATCAGTCGTAAAACAAACTCAATAGAAAACTGAGGTGAGCACAGGTAACAGACGTAATACAAATCCAATAGAAAACTGAGGTGAAAACAGGCATCAGTCGTAATACAAACCCAATAGAAAACTGAGGTGAAAACAGGCATCAGTAGTAAAAGAAACACAATAGAACACTGAGGTGAACACAGGCATCAGTCGTATTACAAACCCAACAGAAAACTGAGGGGAACACAGGCATCAGTCGTAATACAAACCCAATAGAAAACTGAGGTGAACACAGGCATCTGTCGTAATGCAAACCCAATAGAAAAGCGAGGTGAACACAGGCATCAGTCGTAATACAAACCAATAGAAAACTGAGGTGAACACAGAGATCAGTCGTAATACAAACCCAACAGAAAACCGAGGTGAACACAGGCATCAGTCGTAATACAAACCCAACAGAAAACCGAGGTGAACACAGGCATCAGTCGTAATACAAACCCAATAGAAAACCGAGGTGAACACAGGCATCAGTCGTAATACAAACCCAATAGAAAACTGAGGTGAACACAGGCATCAGTCGTAATACAAACCCAATAGAAAACTGAGGTGAACACAGGCATCAGTCGTATTACAAACCCAATAGAAAACCGAGATGAACACACGCATCAGTCGTAATACAAACCCAATAGAACACTGAGGTGAACACAGGCATCAGTCGTATTACAAACCCAATAGAAAACCGAGGTGAACACAGGCATCTGTCGTATTACAAACCCAATAGAACACTGAGGTGAATACAGACATCAGTTGTATTACAAACCCAATAGAAAACCGAGGTGAACATAGGCATCGGTCGTAATACAAACCAAACAGAAAACTGAGGTCAACACAGGCATCACTTGTATTACAAACCCCATAGAAAACCGAGGTGAACACAGGCATCGGTCGTATTACAAACCCAATAGAAAACTGAGGTGAACACAGGCATCAGTCGTAATACAAACCCAATAGAACACTGAGGTGAACACAGGCATCAGTCGTAATACAAACCCAATAGAAAACCGAGGTGAACACAGGCATCCGTCGTATTACAAACACAATAGAAAACTGAGGTGAACACAGGCATCAGTCGTATTACAAACCCAATAGAAAACTGAGGTGAACACAGGCATTAGTCGTAATACAAACCCAATAGAAAACAGAGGTGAACACAGGCATCAGTCGTAATACAAACCCAATAGAAAACCGAGATGAACACAGGCATCAGTCGTATTACAAACCCAACAGAAAACTGAGGTGAACACATGCATCAGTCGTAATACAAACCCAATAGAAAACTGAGGTGAACACAGGCATCAGTCGTATTACAAACCCAATAGAAAACTGAGGTGAACACAGGCATCAGTCGTATTACAAACCCAATAGAAAACCGATATGAACACAGGCATCAGTCGTAATGCAAACCCAATAGAAAACTGAGGTGAACACAGACATCGGTCGTTTTACAAACCCAATAGAAAACTGAGGTGAACACAGACATCGGTCGTTTTACAAACCCAATAGAAAACTGAGGTGAACACAGGCATCGGTCGTATTACAAACCCAATAGAAAACCGAGGTGAACACAGGTATCGGGCGTATTACAAACCCAATAGAAAACCGAGGTGAACACAGGCATCAGTCGTAATACAAACCCAATAGAACAGTGAGGTGAACACAGGCACCAGTCGTAATACAAACCCAATAGAAAACTGAGGTGAACACAGGCATCAATCGTAAAACAAACCCAATAGAAAACCGAGGTGAACACAGGCATCAGTCGTATTACAAACCCAATAGAAAACTGAGGTGAACACAGGCATCAGTCGTAATACAAACCCAATAGAAAACTGAGGGGAACACAGGCATCAGTCGTAAAACAAACCCAATAGAACACTGAGGTGAACACAGACATCGGTCGTTTTACAAACCCAATAGAAAACTGAGGTGAACACAGACATCGGTCGTTTTACAAACCCAATAGAAAACTGAGGTGAACACAGGCATCGGTCGTATTACAAACTCAATAGAAAACCGAGGTGCACACAGGTATCGGGCGTATTACAAGCCCAATAGAAAACCGAGGTGAACACAGGCATCAGTCGTAATACAAACTCAATAGAAAACTGAGGTGAACACAGGCACCAGTCGTAATACAAACCCAATAGAAAACTGAGGTGAACACAGGCACCAGTCGTAATACAAACCCAATAGAAAACTGAGGTGAACACAGGCATCAGTCGTAAAACAAACCCAATAGAAAACCGAGGTGAACACAGGCATCAGTCGTATTACAAACCCAATAGAAAACTGAGGTGAACACAGGCATCAGTCGTAATACAAACCCAATAGAAAACTGAGGGGAACGCAGGCATCAGTCGTAAAACAAACCCAATAGAACACTGAGGTGAACACAGGCATCAGTCGTAATACAAACTCAATAGAAAACTGAGGTGAAAACAGGCATCAGTCGTAAAACAAACTCAATAGAAAACTGAGGTGAGCACAGGTAACAGACGTAATACAAATCCAATAGAAAACTGAGGTGAAAACAGGCATCAGTCGTAATACAAACCCAATAGAAAACTGAGGTGAAAACAGGCATCAGTAGTAAAAGAAACACAATAGAACACTGAGGTGAACACAGGCATCAGTCGTATTACAAACCCAACAGAAAACTGAGGGGAACACAGGCATCAGTCGTAATACAAACCCAATTGAAAACTGAGGTGAACACAGGCATCTGTCGTAATGCAAACCCAATAGAAAAGCGAGGTGAACACAGGCATCAGTCTTATTACAAACCCAATAGAAAACTGAGGTGAACACAGGCATCAGTCGTAAAACAAACCCAATAGAAAACCGAGGTGAACACAGGCATCAGTCGTATTACAAACCCAATAGAAAACTGAGGTGAGCACAGGCATCAGTCGTAATACAAACCCAATAGAAAACTGAGGTGAACACAGGCATCAGTCGTATTACAAACCCAATAGAAAACTGAGGTGAACACAGGCATCAGTCGTATTACAAACCCAATAGAAAACTGAGGTGAACACAGGCATCAGTCGTATTACAAACCCAATAGAAAACTGAGGTGAACACAGGCATCAGTCGTATTACAAACCCAATAGAAAACTGAGGTGAACACAGGCATCCGTCGTATTACAAACCCAATAGAAAACTGAGGTGAACACAGGCATCAGTCGTAATACAAACCCAATAGAAAACTGAGGTGAACACAGGCATCAGTTGTATTATAAACCCTATAGAAAACTGAGGTGAACACAGGCATCAGTCGTATTACAAACCCAATAGAAAACTGAGGTGAACACAGGCATCAGTCGTATTACAAACCCAATAGAAAACCGATATGAACACAGGCATCAGTCGTAATGCAAACCCAATAGAAAACTGAGGTGAACACAGACATCGGTCGTTTTACAAACCCAATAGAAAACTGAGGTGAACACAGACATCGGTCGTTTTACAAACCCAATAGAAAACTGAGGTGAACACAGGCATCGGTCGTATTACAAACCCAATAGAAAACCGAGGTGAACACAGGTATCGGGCGTATTACAAACCCAATAGAAAACCGAGGTGAACACAGGCATCAGTCGTAATACAAACCCAATAGAACAGTGAGGTGAACACAGGCACCAGTCGTAATACAAACCCAATAGAAAACTGAGGTGAACACAGGCATCAATCGTAAAACAAACCCAATAGAAAACCGAGGTGAACACAGGCATCAGTCGTATTACAAACCCAATAGAAAACTGAGGTGAACACAGGCATCAGTCGTAATACAAACCCAATAGAAAACTGAGGGGAACACAGGCATCAGTCGTAAAACAAACCCAATAGAACACTGAGGTGAACACAGACATCGGTCGTTTTACAAACCCAATAGAAAACTGAGGTGAACACAGACATCGGTCGTTTTACAAACCCAATAGAAAACTGAGGTGAACACAGGCATCGGTCGTATTACAAACTCAATAGAAAACCGAGGTGCACACAGGTATCGGGCGTATTAAAAGCCCAATAGAAAACCGAGGTGAACACAGGCATCAGTCGTAATACAAACTCAATAGAAAACTGAGGTGAACACAGGCACCAGTCGTAATACAAACCCAATAGAAAACTGAGGTGAACACAGGCACCAGTCGTAATACAAACCCAATAGAAAACTGAGGTGAACACAGGCATCAGTCGTATTACAAACCCAATAGAAAACCGAGGTGAACACAGGCATCAGTCGTATTACAAACCCAATAGAAAACTGAGGTGAACACAGGCATCAGTCGTAATACAAACCCAATAGAAAACTGAGGGGAACGCAGGCATCAGTCGTAAAACAAACCCAATAGAACACTGAGGTGAACACAGGCATCAGTCGTAATACAAACCCAATAGAAAACTGAGGTGAAAACAGGCATCAGTCGTAAAACAAACTCAATAGAAAACTGAGGTGAGCACAGGTAACAGACGTAATACAAATCCAATAGAAAACTGAGGTGAAAACAGGCATCAGTCGTAATACAAACCCAATAGAAAACTGAGGTGAAAACAGGCATCAGTAGTAAAAGAAACACAATAGAACACTGAGGTGAACACAGGCATCAGTCGTATTACAAACCCAACAGAAAACTGAGGGGAACACAGGCATCAGTCGTAATACAAACCCAATAGAAAACTGAGGTGAACACAGGCATCTGTCGTAATGCAAACCCAATAGAAAAGCGAGGTGAACACAGGCATCAGTCGTATTACAAACCCAATAGAAAACTGAGGTGAACACAGGCATCAGTCGTAAAACAAACCCAATAGAAAACGGAGGTGAACACAGGCATCAGTCGTATTACAAACCCAATAGAAAACTGAGGTGAACACAGGCATCAGTCGTAATACAAACCCATTAGAAAACTGAGGTGAAAACAGGCATCAGTCGTAAAAGAAACACAATAGAACACTGAGGTGAACACAGGCATCAGTCGTATTGCAAACCCAACAGAAAACTGAGGGGAACACAGGCATCAGTCGTAATACAAACCCAATAGAAAACTGAGGTGAACACAGGCATCTTTCGTAATGCAAACCCAATAGAAAAGCGAGGTGAACACAGGCATCAGTCGTATTATAAACCCAATAGAAAACTGAGGTGAACACAGGCATCAGTCGTAAAACAAACCCAATAGAAAACCGAGGTGAACACAGGCATCAGTCGTATTACAAACCCAATAGAAAACTGGGGTGAACACAGGCATCAGTCGTAATACAAACCCATTAGAAAACTGAGGTGAAAACAGGCATCAGTCGTAAAAGAAACACAATAGAACACTGAGGTGAACACAGGCATCAGTCGTATTACAAACCCAACAGAAAACTGAGGGGAACACAGGCATCAGTCGTAATACAAACCCAATAGAAAACTGAGGTGAACACAGACATCTGTCGTAATGCAAACCCAATAGAAAAGCGAGGTGAACACAGGCATCAGTCGTATTACAAACCCAATAGAAAACTGAGGTGAACACAGGCATCAGTCGTAAAACAAACCCAATAGAAAACCGAGGTGAACACAGGCATCAGTCGTATTACAAACCCAATAGAAAACTGAGGTGAACACAGGCATCAGTCGTAATACAAACCCATTAGAAAACTGAGGTGAAAACAGGCATCAGTCGTAAAAGAAACACAATAGAACACTGAGGTGAACACAGGCATCAGTCGTATTACAAACCCAACAGAAAACTGAGGGGAACACAGGCATCAGTCGTAATACAAACCCAATAGAAAACTGAGGTGAACACAGGCATCTGTCGTAATGCAAACCCAATAGAAAAGCGAGGTGAACACAGGCATCAGTCGTATTACAAACCCAATAGAAAACTGAGGTGAACACAGGCATCAGTCGTAAAACAAACCCAATAGAAAACCGAGGTGAACACAGGCATCAGTCGTATTACAAACCCAATAGAAAACTGAGGTGAACACAGGCATCAGTCGTAATACAAACCCAATAGAAAACTGAGGGGAACACAGGCATCAGTCGTATTACAAACCCAATAGAATACTGAGAGGAAAACAGGCATCAGTCGTAATACAAACCCAATAGAAAACTGAGGGGAACACAGGCATCAGTCGTATTACAAACCCAATAGAAAACTGAGGGGAAAACAGGCATCAGTCGTAATACAAATCCAATAGAAAACTGAGGGGGAAACAGGCATCAGTCGTATTACAAACCCAATAGAAAACTGAGGGGAACACAGGCATCAGTCGTATTACAAACCCAATAGAAAACTGAGGTGAAAACAGGCATCAGTCGTATTACAAACCCAATAGAAAACTGAGGGGAACACAGGCATCAGTCGTATTACAAACCCAATAGAAATCTGAGGTGAACACAGGCATCAGTCGTAATACAAACCCAATAGAAAACTGAGGGGAACACAGGCATCAGTCGTATTACAAACCCAATAGAAAACTGAGGGGAAAACAGGCATCAGTCGTAATACAAATCCAATAGAAAACTGAGGGGAAAACAGGCATCAGTCGTAAAACAAACTCAATAGAAAACTGAGGTGAACACAGGCATCAGTCGTATTACAAACCCAATAGAAAACTGAGGGGAACACAGGCATCAGTCGTATTACAAACCCAATAGAAAACCGAGGTGAACACAGGCATCAGTCGTAATACAAACCCAATAGAACAGTGAGGTGAACACAGGCACCAGTCGTAATACAAACCCAATAGAAAACTGAGGTGAACACAGGCATCAGTCGTAAAACAAACCCAATAGAAAACCGAGGTGAACACAGGCATCAGTCGTATTACAAACCCAATAGAAAACTGAGGTGAACACAGGCATCAGTCGTAATACAAACCCAATAGAAAACTGAGGGGAACACAGGCATCAGTCGTAAAACAAACCCAATAGAACACTGAGGTGAACACAGACATCGGTCGTTTTACAAACCCAATAGAAAACTGAGGTGAACACAGACATCGGTCGTTTTACAAACCCAATAGAAAACTGAGGTGAACACAGGCATCGGTCGTATTACAAACTCAATAGAAAACCGAGGTGAACACAGGTATCGGGCGTATTACAAGCCCAATAGAAAACCGAGGTGAACACAGGCATCAGTCGTAATACAAACTCAATAGAAAACTGAGGTGAACACAGGCACCAGTCGTAATACAAACCCAATAGAAAACTGAGGTGAACACAGGCACCAGTCGTAATACAAACCCAATAGAAAACTGAGGTGAACACAGGCATCAGTCGTAAAACAAACCCAATAGAAAACCGAGGTGAACACAGGCATCAGTCGTATTACAAACCCAATAGAAAACTGAGGTGAACACAGGCATCAGTCGTAATACAAACCCAATAGAAAACTGAGGGGAACGCAGGCATCAGTCGTAAAACAAACTCAATAGAAAACTGAGGTGAGCACAGGTAACAGACGTAATACAAACTCAATAGAAAACTGAGGTGAGCACAGGTAACAGACGTAATACAAATCCAATAGAAAACTGAGGTGAAAACAGGCATCAGTAGTAAAAGAAACACAATAGAACACTGAGGTGAACACAGGCATCAGTCGTATTACAAACCCAACAGAAAACTGAGGGGAACACAGGCATCAGTCGTAATACAAACCCAATAGAAAACTGAGGTGAACACAGGCATCTGTCGTAATGCAAACCCAATAGAAAAGCGAGGTGAACACAGGCATCAGTCTTATTACAAACCCAATAGAAAACTGAGGTGAACACAGGCATCAGTCGTAAAACAAACCCAATAGAAAACCGAGGTGAACACAGGCATCAGTCGTATTACAAACCCAATAGAAAACTGAGGTGAACACAGGCATCAGTCGTAATACAAACCCATTAGAAAACTGAGGTGAAAACAGGCATCAGTCGTAAAAGAAACACAATAGAACACTGAGGTGAACACAGGCATCAGTCGTATTACAAACCCAACAGAAAACTGAGGGGAACACAGGCATCAGTCGTAATACAAACCCAATAGAAAACTGAGGTGAACACAGGCATCTGTCGTAATGCAAACCCAATAGAAAAGCGAGGTGAACACAGGCATCAGTCTTATTACAAACCCAATAGAAAACTGAGGTGAACACAGGCATCAGTCGTAAAACAAACCCAATAGAAAACCGAGGTGAACACAGGCATCAGTCGTATTACAAACCCAATAGAAAACTGAGGTGAACACAGGCATCAGTCGTAATACAAACCCATTAGAAAACTGAGGTGAAAACAGGCATCAGTCGTAAAAGAAACACAATAGAACACTGAGGTGAACACAGGCATCAGTCGTATTACAAACCCAACAGAAAACTGAGGGGAACACAGGCATCAGTCGTAATACAAACCCAATAGAAAACTGAGGTGAACACAGGCATCTGTCGTAATGCAAACCCAATAGAAAAGCGAGGTGAACACAGGCATCAGTCGTATTACAAACCCAATAGAAAACTGAGGTGAACACAGGCATCAGTCGTAAAACAAACCCAATAGAAAACCGAGGTGAACACAGGCATCAGTCGTATTACAAACCCAATAGAAAACTGAGGTGAACACAGGCATCAGTCGTAATACAAACCCATTAGAAAACTGAGGTGAAAACAGGCATCAGTCGTAAAAGAAACACAATAGAAAACTGAGGTGAACACAGGCATCAGTCGTATTACAAACCCAACAGAAAACTGAGGGGAACACAGGCATCAGTCGTAATACAAACCCAATAGAAAACTGAGGTGAACACAGGCATCTGTCGTAATGCAAACCCAATAGAAAAGCGAGGTGAACACAGGCATCAGTCGTATTACAAACCCAATAGAAAACTGAGGTGAACACAGGCATCAGTCGTAAAACAAACCCAATAGAAAACCGAGGTGAACACAGGCATCAGTCGTATTACAAACCCAATAGAAAACTGAGGTGAACACAGGCATCAGTCGTAATACAAACCCATTAGAAAACTGAGGTGAAAACAGGCATCAGTCGTAAAAGAAACACAATAGAACACTGAGGTGAACACAGGCATCAGTCGTATTACAAACCCAACAGAAAACTGAGGGGAACACAGGCATCAGTCATAATACAAACCCAATAGAAAACTGAGGTGAAAACAGGCATCAGTAGTAAAAGAAACACAATAGAACACTGAGGTGAACACAGGCATCAGTCGTATTACAAACCCAACAGAAAACTGAGGGGAACACAGGCATCAGTCGTAATACAAACCCAATAGAAAACTGAGGTGAACACAGGCATCTGTCGTAATGCAAACCCAATAGAAAAGCGAGGTGAACACAGGCATCAGTCTTATTACAAACCCAATAGAAAACTGAGGTGAACACAGGCATCAGTCGTAAAACAAACCCAATAGAAAACCGAGGTGAACACAGGCATCAGTCGTATTACAAACCCAATAGAAAACTGAGGTGAACACAGGCATCAGTCGTAATACAAACCCATTAGAAAACTGAGGTGAAAACAGGCATCAGTCGTAAAAGAAACACAATAGAACACTGAGGTGAACACAGGCATCAGTCGTATTACAAACCCAACAGAAAACTGAGGGGAACACAGGCATCAGTCGTAATACAAACCCAATAGAAAACTGAGGTGAACACAGGCATCTGTCGTAATGCAAACCCAATAGAAAAGCGAGGTGAACACAGGCATCAGTCGTAAAACAAACCCAATAGAAAACCGAGGTGAACACAGGCATCAGTCGTATTACAAACCCAATAGAAAACTGAGGTGAACACAGGCATCAGTCGTAATACAAACCCATTAGAAAACTGAGGTGAAAACAGGCATCAGTCGTAATACAAACCCATTAGAAAACTGAGGTGAAAACAGGCATCAGTCGTAAAAGAAACACAATAGAACACTGAGGTGAACACAGGCATCAGTCGTATTACAAACCCAACAGAAAACTGAGGGGAACACAGGCATCAGTCGTAATACAAACCCAATAGAAAACTGAGGTGAACACAGGCATCTGTCGTAATGCAAACCCAATAGAAAAGCGAGGTGAACACAGGCATCAGTCGTATTACAAACCCAATAGAAAACTGAGGTGAACACAGGCATCAGTCGTAAAACAAACCCAATAGAACACTGAGGTGAACACAGGCATCAGTCGTAATACAAACTCAATAGAAAACTGAGGTGAACACAGGCATCAGTCGTAATACAAACTCAATAGAAAACCGAGGTGAACACAGGTATCGGGCGTATTACAAGCCCAATAGAAAACCGAGGTGAACACAGGCATCAGTCGTAATACAAACTCAATAGAAAACTGAGGTGAACACAGGCACCAGTCGTAATACAAACCCAATAGAAAACTGAGGTGAACACAGGCACCAGTCGTAATACAAACCCAATAGAAAACTGAGGTGAACACAGGCATCAGTCGTAAAACAAACCCAATAGAAAACCGAGGTGAACACAGGCATCAGTCGTATTACAAACCCAATAGAAAACTGAGGTGAACACAGGCATCAGTCGTAATACAAACCCAATAGAAAACTGAGGGGAACGCAGGCATCAGTCGTAAAACAAACCCAATAGAACACTGAGGTGAACACAGGCATCAGTCGTAATACAAACTCAATAGAAAACTGAGGTGAAAACAGGCATCAGTCGTAAAACAAACTCAATAGAAAACTGAGGTGAGCACAGGTAACAGACGTAATACAAATCCAATAGAAAACTGAGGTGAAAACAGGCATCAGTAGTAAAAGAAACACAATAGAACACTGAGGTGAACACAGGCATCAGTCGTATTACAAACCCAACAGAAAACTGAGGGGAACACAGGCATCAGTCGTAATACAAACCCAATAGAAAACTGAGGTGAACACAGGCATCTGTCGTAATGCAAACCCAATAGAAAAGCGAGGTGAACACAGGCATCAGTCTTATTACAAACCCAATAGAAAACTGAGGTGAACACAGGCATCAGTCGTAAAACAAACCCAATAGAAAACCGAGGTGAACACAGGCATCAGTCGTATTACAAACCCAATAGAAAACTGAGGTGAACACAGGCATCAGTCGTAATACAAACCCAATAGAAAACTGAGGTGAAAACAGGCATCAGTCGTAAAAGAAACACAATAGAACACTGAGGTGAACACAGGCATCAGTCGTATTACAAACCCAACAGAAAACTGAGGGGAACACAGGCATCAGTCGTAATACAAACCCAATAGAAAACTGAGGTGAACACAGGCATCTGTCGTAATGCAAACCCAATAGAAAAGCGAGGTGAACACAGGCATCAGTCTTATTACAAACCCAATAGAAAACTGAGGTGAACACAGGCATCAGTCGTAAAACAAACCCAATAGAAAACCGAGGTGAACACAGGCATCAGTCGTATTACAAACCCAATAGAAAACTGAGGTGAACACAGGCATCAGTCGTAATACAAACCCATTAGAAAACTGAGGTGAAAACAGGCATCAGTCGTAAAAGAAACACAATAGAACACTGAGGTGAACACAGGCATCAGTCGTATTACAAACCCAATAGAAAACTGAGGTGAACACAGGCATCTGTCGTAATGCAAACCCAATAGAAAAGCGAGGTGAACACAGGCATCAGTCGTATTACAAACCCAATAGAAAACTGAGGTGAACACAGGCATCAGTCGTAAAACAAACCCAATAGAAAACCGAGGTGAACACAGGCATCAGTCGTATTACAAACCCAATAGAAAACTGAGGTGAACACAGGCATCAGTCGTAATACAAACCCATTAGAAAACTGAGGTGAAAACAGGCATCAGTCGTAAAAGAAACACAATAGAAAACTGAGGTGAACACAGGCATCAGTCGTATTACAAACCCAACAGAAAACTGAGGGGAACACAGGCATCAGTCGTAAAACAAACCCAATAGAACACTGAGGTGAACACAGACATCGGTCGTTTTACAAACCCAATAGAAAACTGAGGTGAACACAGACATCGGTCGTTTTACAAACCCAATAGAAAACTGAGGTGAACACAGGCATCGGTCGTATTACAAACTCAATAGAAAACCGAGGTGAACACAGGTATCGGGCGTATTACAAGCCCAATAGAAAACCGAGGTGAACACAGGCATCAGTCGTAATACAAACTCAATAGAAAACTGAGGTGAACACAGGCACCAGTCGTAATACAAACCCAATAGAAAACTGAGGTGAACACAGGCACCAGTCGTAATACAAACCCAATAGAAAACTGAGGTGAACACAGGCATCAGTCGTAAAACAAACCCAATAGAAAACCGAGGTGAACACAGGCATCAGTCGTATTACAAACCCAATAGAAAACTGAGGTGAACACAGGCATCAGTCGTAATACAAACCCAATAGAAAACTGAGGGGAACGCAGGCATCAGTCGTAAAACAAACCCAATAGAACACTGAGGTGAACACAGGCATCAGTCGTAATACAAACTCAATAGAAAACTGAGGTGAAAACAGGCATCAGTCGTAAAACAAACTCAATAGAAAACTGAGGTGAGCACAGGTAACAGACGTAATACAAATCCAATAGAAAACTGAGGTGAAAACAGGCATCAGTAGTAAAAGAAACACAATAGAACACTGAGGTGAACACAGGCATCAGTCGTATTACAAACCCAACAGAAAACTGAGGGGAACACAGGCATCAGTCGTAATACAAACCCAATAGAAAACTGAGGTGAACACAGGCATCTGTCGTAATGCAAACCCAATAGAAAAGCGAGGTGAACACAGGCATCAGTCTTATTACAAACCCAATAGAAAACTGAGGTGAACACAGGCATCAGTCGTAAAACAAACCCAATAGAAAACCGAGGTGAACACAGGCATCAGTCGTATTACAAACCCAATAGAAAACTGAGGTGAACACAGGCATCAGTCGTAATACAAACCCATTAGAAAACTGAGGTGAAAACAGGCATCAGTCGTAAAAGAAACACAATAGAACACTGAGGTGAACACAGGCATCAGTCGTATTACAAACCCAACAGAAAACTGAGGGGAACACAGGCATCAGTCGTAATACAAACCCAATAGAAAACTGAGGTGAACACAGGCATCTGTCGTAATGCAAACCCAATAGAAAAGCGAGGTGAACACAGGCATCAGTCTTATTACAAACCCAATAGAAAACTGAGGTGAACACAGGCATCAGTCGTAAAACAAACCCAATAGAAAACCGAGGTGAACACAGGCATCAGTCGTATTACAAACCCAATAGAAAACTGAGGTGAACACAGGCATCAGTCGTAATACAAACCCATTAGAAAACTGAGGTGAAAACAGGCATCAGTCGTAAAAGAAACACAATAGAACACTGAGGTGAACACAGGCATCAGTCGTATTACAAACCCAACAGAAAACTGAGGGGAACACAGGCATCAGTCGTAATACAAACCCAATAGAAAACTGAGGTGAACACAGGCATCTGTCGTAATGCAAACCCAATAGAAAAGCGAGGTGAACACAGGCATCAGTCGTATTACAAACCCAATAGAAAACTGAGGTGAACACAGGCATCAGTCGTAAAACAAACCCAATAGAAAACCGAGGTGAACACAGGCATCAGTCGTATTACAAACCCAATAGAAAACTGAGGTGAACACAGGCATCAGTCGTAATACAAACCCATTAGAAAACTGAGGTGAAAACAGGCATCAGTCGTAAAAGAAACACAATAGAAAACTGAGGTGAACACAGGCATCAGTCGTATTACAAACCCAACAGAAAACTGAGGGGAACACAGGCATCAGTCGTAATACAAACCCAATAGAAAACTGAGGTGAACACAGGCATCTGTCGTAATGCAAACCCAATAGAAAAGCGAGGTGAACACAGGCATCAGTCGTATTACAAACCCAATAGAAAACTGAGGTGAACACAGGCATCAGTCGTAAAACAAACCCAATAGAAAACCGAGGTGAACACAGGCATCAGTCGTATTACAAACCCAATAGAAAACTGAGGTGAACACAGGCATCAGTCGTAATACAAACCCATTAGAAAACTGAGGTGAAAACAGGCATCAGTCGTAAAAGAAACACAATAGAACACTGAGGTGAACACAGGCATCAGTCGTATTACAAACCCAACAGAAAACTGAGGGGAACACAGGCATCAGTCATAATACAAACCCAATAGAAAACTGAGGTGAAAACAGGCATCAGTAGTAAAAGAAACACAATAGAACACTGAGGTGAACACAGGCATCAGTCGTATTACAAACCCAACAGAAAACTGAGGGGAACACAGGCATCAGTCGTAATACAAACCCAATAGAAAACTGAGGTGAACACAGGCATCTGTCGTAATGCAAACCCAATAGAAAAGCGAGGTGAACACAGGCATCAGTCTTATTACAAACCCAATAGAAAACTGAGGTGAACACAGGCATCAGTCGTAAAACAAACCCAATAGAAAACCGAGGTGAACACAGGCATCAGTCGTATTACAAACCCAATAGAAAACTGAGGTGAACACAGGCATCAGTCGTAATACAAACCCATTAGAAAACTGAGGTGAAAACAGGCATCAGTCGTAAAAGAAACACAATAGAACACTGAGGTGAACACAGGCATCAGTCGTATTACAAACCCAACAGAAAACTGAGGGGAACACAGGCATCAGTCGTAATACAAACCCAATAGAAAACTGAGGTGAACACAGGCATCTGTCGTAATGCAAACCCAATAGAAAAGCGAGGTGAACACAGGCATCAGTCGTAAAACAAACCCAATAGAAAACCGAGGTGAACACAGGCATCAGTCGTATTACAAACCCAATAGAAAACTGAGGTGAACACAGGCATCAGTCGTAATACAAACCCATTAGAAAACTGAGGTGAAAACAGGCATCAGTCGTAATACAAACCCATTAGAAAACTGAGGTGAAAACAGGCATCAGTCGTAAAAGAAACACAATAGAACACTGAGGTGAACACAGGCATCAGTCGTATTACAAACCCAACAGAAAACTGAGGGGAACACAGGCATCAGTCGTAATACAAACCCAATAGAAAACTGAGGTGAACACAGGCATCTGTCGTAATGCAAACCCAATAGAAAAGCGAGGTGAACACAGGCATCAGTCGTATTACAAACCCAATAGAAAACTGAGGTGAACACAGGCATCAGTCGTAAAACAAACCCAATAGAACACTGAGGTGAACACAGGCATCAGTCGTAATACAAACTCAATAGAAAACTGAGGTGAACACAGGCATCAGTCGTAATACAAACTCAATAGAAAACCGAGGTGAACACAGGTATCGGGCGTATTACAAGCCCAATAGAAAACCGAGGTGAACACAGGCATCAGTCGTAATACAAACTCAATAGAAAACTGAGGTGAACACAGGCACCAGTCGTAATACAAACCCAATAGAAAACTGAGGTGAACACAGGCACCAGTCGTAATACAAACCCAATAGAAAACTGAGGTGAACACAGGCATCAGTCGTAAAACAAACCCAATAGAAAACCGAGGTGAACACAGGCATCAGTCGTATTACAAACCCAATAGAAAACTGAGGTGAACACAGGCATCAGTCGTAATACAAACCCAATAGAAAACTGAGGGGAACGCAGGCATCAGTCGTAAAACAAACCCAATAGAACACTGAGGTGAACACAGGCATCAGTCGTAATACAAACTCAATAGAAAACTGAGGTGAAAACAGGCATCAGTCGTAAAACAAACTCAATAGAAAACTGAGGTGAGCACAGGTAACAGACGTAATACAAATCCAATAGAAAACTGAGGTGAAAACAGGCATCAGTAGTAAAAGAAACACAATAGAACACTGAGGTGAACACAGGCATCAGTCGTATTACAAACCCAACAGAAAACTGAGGGGAACACAGGCATCAGTCGTAATACAAACCCAATAGAAAACTGAGGTGAACACAGGCATCTGTCGTAATGCAAACCCAATAGAAAAGCGAGGTGAACACAGGCATCAGTCTTATTACAAATCCAATAGAAAACTGAGGTGAACACAGGCATCAGTCGTAAAACAAACCCAATAGAAAACCGAGGTGAACACAGGCATCAGTCGTATTACAAACCCAATAGAAAACTGAGGTGAACACAGGCATCAGTCGTAATACAAACCCATTAGAAAACTGAGGTGAAAACAGGCATCAGTCGTAAAAGAAACACAATAGAACACTGAGGTGAACACAGGCATCAGTCGTATTACAAACCCAACAGAAAACTGAGGGGAACACAGGCATCAGTCGTAATACAAACCCAATAGAAAACTGAGGTGAACACAGGCATCTGTCGTAATGCAAACCCAATAGAAAAGCGAGGTGAACACAGGCATCAGTCTTATTACAAACCCAATAGAAAACTGAGGTGAACACAGGCATCAGTCGTAAAACAAACCCAATAGAAAACCGAGGTGAACACAGGCATCAGTCGTATTACAAACCCAATAGAAAACTGAGGTGAACACAGGCATCAGTCGTAATACAAACCCATTAGAAAACTGAGGTGAAAACAGGCATCAGTCGTAAAAGAAACACAATAGAACACTGAGGTGAACACAGGCATCAGTCGTATTACAAACCCAATAGAAAACTGAGGTGAACACAGGCATCTGTCGTAATGCAAACCCAATAGAAAAGCGAGGTGAACACAGGCATCAGTCGTATTACAAACCCAATAGAAAACTGAGGTGAACACAGGCATCAGTCGTAAAACAAACCCAATAGAAAACCGAGGTGAACACAGGCATCAGTCGTATTACAAACCCAATAGAAAACTGAGGTGAACACAGGCATCAGTCGTAATACAAACCCATTAGAAAACTGAGGTGAAAACAGGCATCAGTCGTAAAAGAAACACAATAGAAAACTGAGGTGAACACAGGCATCAGTCGTATTACAAACCCAACAGAAAACTGAGGGGAACACAGGCATCAGTCGTAATACAAACCCAATAGAAAACTGAGGTGAACACAGGCATCTGTCGTAATGCAAACCCAATAGAAAAGCGAGGTGAACACAGGCATCAGTCGTATTACAAACCCAATAGAAAACTGAGGTGAACACAGGCATCAGTCGTAAAACAAACCCAATAGAAAACCGAGGTGAACACAGGCATCAGTCGTATTACAAACCCAATAGAAAACTGAGGTGAACACAGGCATCAGTCGTAATACAAACCCATTAGAAAACTGAGGTGAAAACAGGCATCAGTCGTAAAAGAAACACAATAGAACACTGAGGTGAACACAGGCATCAGTCGTATTACAAACCCAACAGAAAACTGAGGGGAACACAGGCATCAGTCATAATACAAACCCAATAGAAAACTGAGGTGAAAACAGGCATCAGTAGTAAAAGAAACACAATAGAACACTGAGGTGAACACAGGCATCAGTCGTATTACAAACCCAACAGAAAACTGAGGGGAACACAGGCATCAGTCGTAATACAAACCCAATAGAAAACTGAGGTGAACACAGGCATCTGTCGTAATGCAAACCCAATAGAAAAGCGAGGTGAACACAGGCATCAGTCTTATTACAAACCCAATAGAAAACTGAGGTGAACACAGGCATCAGTCGTAAAACAAACCCAATAGAAAACCGAGGTGAACACAGGCATCAGTCGTATTACAAACCCAATAGAAAACTGAGGTGAACACAGGCATCAGTCGTAATACAAACCCATTAGAAAACTGAGGTGAAAACAGGCATCAGTCGTAAAAGAAACACAATAGAACACTGAGGTGAACACAGGCATCAGTCGTATTACAAACCCAACAGAAAACTGAGGGGAACACAGGCATCAGTCGTAATACAAACCCAATAGAAAACTGAGGTGAACACAGGCATCTGTCGTAATGCAAACCCAATAGAAAAGCGAGGTGAACACAGGCATCAGTCGTATTACAAACCCAATAGAAAACTGAGGTGAACACAGGCATCAGTCGTAAAACAAACCCAATAGAAAACCGAGGTGAACACAGGCATCAGTCGTATTACAAACCCAATAGAAAACTGAGGTGAACACAGGCATCAGTCGTAATACAAACCCATTAGAAAACTGAGGTGAAAACAGGCATCAGTCGTAAAAGAAACACAATAGAACACTGAGGTGAACACAGGCATCAGTCGTATTACAAACCCAACAGAAAACTGAGGGGAACACAGGCATCAGTCGTAATACAAACCCAATAGAAAACTGAGGTGAACACAGGCATCTGTCGTAATGCAAACCCAATAGAAAAGCGAGGTGAACACAGGCATCAGTCGTAAAACAAACCCAATAGAAAACCGAGGTGAACACAGGCATCAGTCGTATTACAAACCCAATAGAAAACTGAGGTGAACACAGGCATCAGTCGTAATACAAACCCATTAGAAAACTGAGGTGAAAACAGGCATCAGTCGTAAAAGAAACACAATAGAACACTGAGGTGAACACAGGCATCAGTCGTATTACAAACCCAACAGAAAACTGAGGGGAACAGAGGCATCAGTCGTAATACAAACCCAATAGAAAACTGAGGTGAACACAGGCATCAGTCGTAAAACAAACCCAATAGAAAACCGAGGTGAACACAGGCATCAGTCGTATTACAAACCCAATAGAAAACTGAGGTGAACACAGGCATCAGTCGTAATACAAACCCAATAGAAAACTGAGGGGAACACAGGCATCAGTCGTATTACAAACCCAATAGAATACTGAGGGGAAAACAGGCATCAGTCGTAATACAAACCCAATAGAAAACTGAGGGGAACACAGGCATCAGTCGTATTACAAAACCAATAGAAAACTGAGGGGAAAACAGGCATCAGTCGTAATACAAATCCAATAGAAAACTGAGGGGGAAACAGGCATCAGTCGTATTACAAACCCAATAGAAAACTGAGGGGAACACAGGCATCAGTCGTATTACAAACCCAATAGAAAACTGAGGTGAAAACAGGCATCAGTCGTATTACAAACCCAATAGAAAACTGAGGGGAACACAGGCATCAGTCGTATTACAAACCCAATAGAAATCTGAGGTGAACACAGGCATCAGTCGTAATACAAACCCAATAGAAAACTGAGGGGAACACAGGCATCAGTCGTATTACAAACCCAATAGAAAACTGAGGGGAAAACAGGCATCAGTCGTAATACAAATCCAATAGAAAACTGAGGGGAAAACAGGCATCAGTCGTAAAACAAACTCAATAGAAAACTGAGGTGAACACAGGCATCAGTCGTATTACAAACCCAATAGAAAACTGAGGGGAACACAGGCATCAGTCGTATTACAAACCCAATAGAAAACTGAGGTGAAAACAGGCATCAGTCGTAAAACAAACTCAATAGAAAACTGAGGTGAACACAGGCATCAGTCGTATTACAAACCCAATATAAAACTGAGGGGAACACAGGCATCAGTCGTATTACAAACCCAATAGAAAACTGAGGGGAAAACAGGCATCAGTCGTAAAAGAAACACAATAGAAAACTGAGGTGAACACAGGCATCAGTCGTATTACAAACCCAACAGAAAACTGAGGGGAACACAGGCATCAGTCGTAATACAAACCCAATAGAAAACTGAGGTGAACACAGGCATCAGTCGTAATACAAACCCAATAGAAATCTGAGGTGAACACAGGCATCGGTCGTATTACAAACACTACAGAAAACTGAGGTGAGCACAAGTAACAGTCGTAATACAAATCCAATAGAAAACTGAGGTGAAAACAGGCATCAGTCGTATTACAAACCCAATAGAAAACTGAGGTGAAAACAGGCATCAGTCGTAATATAAACCCAATAGAAAACCGAGGTGAACACAGGCATCAGTCGTAATACAAACCCAATAGAAAACTGAGGTGAACACAGGCATCAGTCGTATTACAAATCCAATAGAAAACCGAGGTGAACACAGGCATCGGTCGTATTACTATTTAACGACTCGATCCTAGTCGATATAGACGTCTTGTTAGACACCGAATACTTAAATAAAACAACAAGAACCCTCAACATAACAAGAGGGGGTGGATAACGATAAGCATAGTTTATTCGCGGAAATCATGGGTCTTTTAGCTCAGGTGACCATTTCGATCAGTTGAGATGAAAGAGCGAGAGCATAAGATAGTGTAACATATACTTACAATGTCACAAGATTTGGTAAAGAGTGAAATATTCCTGTATGTAAACTTCTAATGAGGTTATTGTGGAGGAATCTGAAAGTAAAACAACTCTATGTAAACTTGTAATGAGGTTATTGTGGAGGAATCTGAAAGTAAAACAACTCTATGTAAACTTCTAATGAGGTTATTGTGGAGGAATCTGAAAGTAAAACAACACTATGTAAACTTCTAATGAGGTTATTGTGGATAAATCTGAACGTAAAACAACTCTATGTAAACTTCTAATGAGGTTATTGTGGAGGAATCTGAAAGTAAAACAGCTCTATGTAAACTTCTAATGAGGTTATTGTGGAGGAATCTGAAAGTAAAACAACACTATGTAAACTTGTAATGAGGTTATTGTGGAGGAATCTGAAAGTAAAACAACTCTATGTAAACTTGTAATGAGGTTATTGTGGAGGAATCTGAAAGTAAAACAACTCTATGTAAACTTCTAATGAGGTTATTGTGGAGGAATCTGAAAGTAAAACAACACTATGTAAACTTCTAATGAGGTTATTGTGGATAAATCTGGACGTAAAACAACTCTATGTAAACTTCTAATGAGGTTATTGTGGAGGAATCTGAAAGTAAAACAACTCTATGTAAACTTCTAATGAGGTTATTGTGGAGGAATCTGAAAGTAAAACAACACTATGTAAACTTGTAATGAGGTTATTGTGGAGGAATCTGAAAGTAAAACAACTCTATGTAAACTTGTAATGAGGTTATTGTGGAGGAATCTGAAAGTAAAACAACTCTATGTAAACTTCTAATGAGGTTATTGTGGAGGAATCTGAAAGTAAAACAACACTATGTAAACTTCTAATGAGGTTATTGTGGATAAATCTGAACGTAAAACAACTCTATGTAAACTTCTAATGAGGTTATTGTGGAGGAATCTGAAAGTAAAACAACTCTATGTAAACTTCTAATGAGATTATTGGGGAGGAATCTGAAAGTAAACAACACTATGTAAACTTCTAATGAGGTTATTGTGGATGAATCTGAACGTAAAACAACACTATGTAAACTTCTAATAAGATTATTGTGGAGGAATCTGAAAGTAAAACAACACTAGGTACATATTTCTAATGAGGATATTGTGGAGGAATCTGAAAGTAAAACAACTCTATGTAAACTTGTAATGAGGTTATTGTGGAGGAATCTGAACGTAAAACAACTCTATGTAAACTTCTAATGAGGTTATTGTGGAGGAATCTGAAAGTAAAACAACTCTATGTAAACTTCTAATGGGGTTATTGTGGAGGAATCTGAAAGTAAAACAACACTATATAAACTTCTAATGAGGTTATTGTGGAGGAATCTGAAAGTAAAACAACTCTATGTAAACTTCTAATGAGGTTATTGTGGAGGAATCTGAACGTAAAACAACTCTATGTAAACTTCTAATGAGGTTATTGTGGAGGAATCTGAAAGTAAAACAACACTATGTAAACTTGTAATGAGGTTATTGTGGAGGAATCTGAAAGTAAAACAACTCTATGTAAACTTCTAATGAGGTTATTGTGGAGGAATCTGAAAGTAAAACAACACTATGTAAACTTCTAATGAGGTTATTGTGGAGGAATCTGAAAGTAAAACAACTCTATGTAAACTTCTAATGAGGTTATTGTGGAGGAGTCTGAAAGTAAAACAACTCTATGTAAACTTCTAATGAGGTTATTGTGGAGGAATCTGAAAGTAAAACAACACTGTGTAAACTTGTAATAAGATTATTGTGGAGGAATCTGAAAGTAAAACAACTCTATGTAAACTTCTAATGAGGTTATTGTGGAGGAATCTGAAAGTAAAACAACACTATGTAAACTTCTAATGAGGTTATTGTGGATAAATCTGAACGTAAAACAACTCTATGTAAACTTCTAATGAGGTTATTGTGGAGGAATCTGAAAGTAAAACAACACTGTGTAAACTTGTAATAAGATTATTGTGGAGGAATCTGAAAGTAAAACAACTCTATGTAAACTTCTAATGAGGTTATTGTGGAGGAATCTGAAAGTAAAACAACACTATGTAAACTTCTAATGAGGTTATTGTGGATGAATCTGAACGTAAAACAACACTAGGTACATATTTCTAATGAGGATATTGTGGATGAATCTGAAAGTAAAACAACACTATGTAAACTTGTAATGAGGTTATTGTGGAGGAATCTGAACGTAAAACAACTCTATGTAAACTTCTAATGAGGTTATTGTGGAGGAATCTGAAAGTAAAACAACTCTATGTAAACTTCTAATGGGGTTATTGTGGAGGAATCTGAAAGTAAAACAACACTATGTAAACTTCTAATGAGGTTATTGTGGAGGAATCTGAAAGTAAAACAACTCTATGTAAACTTCTAATGAGGTTATTGTGGAGGAATCTGAAAGTAAAACAACTCTATGTAAACTTCTAATGAGGTTATTGTGGAGGAATCTGAAAGTAAAACAACACTATGTAAACTTGTAATGAGGTTATTGTGGAGGAATCTGAAAGTAAAACAACTCTATGTAAACTTCTAATGGGGTTATTGTGGAGGAATCTGAAAGTAAAACAACTCTATGTAAACTTCTAATGAGGTTATTGTGGAGGAATCTGAAAGTAAAACAACTCTATGTAAACTTCTAATGAGGTTATTGTGGAGGAATCTGAAAGTAAAACAACTCTATGTAAACTTCTAATGAGGTTATTGTGGAGGAATCTGAAAGTAAAACAACACTATGTAAACTTGTAATGAGGTTATTGTGGAGGAATCTGAAAGTAAAACAACTCTATGTAAACTTCTAATGAGGTTATTGTGGAGGAATCTGAAAGTAAAACAACTCTATGTAACCTTCTAATGAGGTTATTGTGGAGGAATCTGAAAGTAAAACAACTCTATGTAAACTTCTAATGAGGTTATTGTGGAGGAATCTGAAAGTAAAACAACTCTATGTAAACTTCTAATGGGGTTATTGTGGAGGAATCTGAAAGTAAAACAACGCTATGTAAACTTCTAATAAGGTTATTGTGGAGGAATCTGAAAGTAAAACAACTCTATGTAAACTTCTAATGAGGTTATTGTGGAGGAATCTGAAAGTAAAACAACTCTATGTAACCTTCTAATGGGGTTATTGTGGAGGAATCTGAAAGTAAAACAACTCTATGTAAACTTCTAATGAGGTTATTGTGGAGGAATCTGAAAGTAAAACAACTCTATGTAAACTTCTAATGGGGTTATTGTGGAGGAATCTGAAAGTAAAACAACGCTATGTAAACTTCTAATGAGGTTATTGTGGAGGAATCTGAAAGTCAAACAACTCTATGTAACCTTCTAATGAGGTTATTGTGGAGGAATCTGAAAGTAAAACAACTCTATGTAAACTTCTAATGAGGTTAATGTGGAGGAATCTGAAAGTAAAACAACACTAGGTACATATTTCTAATGAGGATATTGTGGATGAATCTGAAAGTAAAACAACTCTATGTAAACTTTTAATGAGGTTATTGTGGATGAATCTGAAAGTAAAACAACTCTATGTAAACTTCTAATGAGGTTATTGTGGAGGAATCTGAAAGTAAAACAACTCTATGTAAACTTCTAATGGGGTTATTGTGGAGGAATCTGAAAGTAAAACAAATCTATGTAAACTTGTAATGAGGTTATTGTGGAGGAATCTGAAAGTAAAACAACACTATGTAAACTTCTAATGAGGTTATTGTGGAGGAATCTGAAAGTAAAACAACTCTATGTAAACTTCTAATGAGGTTATTGTGGAGGAATCTGAACGTAAAACAACACTAGGTACATATTTCTAATGAGGATATTGTGGATGAATCTGAAAGTAAAACAACTCTATGTAAACTTGTAATGAGGTTATTGTGGATGAATCTGAAAGTAAACCAACTCTATGTAAACTTCTAATGAGGTTATTGTGGAGGAATCTGAAAGTAAAACAACTCTATGTAAACTTATAATGGGGTTATTGTGGAGGAATCTGAAAGTAAACCAATTCTATGTAAACTTCTAATGAGGTTATTGTGGAGGAATCTGAAAGTAAAACAACTCTATGTAAACTTCTAATGAGGTTATTGTGCAGGAATCTGAAAGTAAAACAACTCTATGTAAGCTTCTAATGGAGTTATTGTGGAGGAATCTGAAAGCAAAACAACTCTATGTAAACTTCTAATGAGGTTATTGTGGAGGAATCTGAAAGTAAAACAACACTATGTACATATTTCTAATGAGGTTATTGTGGAGGAATCTGAAAGTAAAACAACTCTATGTAAACTTCTAATGAGGTTATTGTGGAGGAATCTGAAAGTAAAACAACACTATGTAAACTTCTAATGAGGTTATTGTGGAGGAATCTGAAAGTAAAACAACTCTATGTAAACTTCTAATGAGGTTATTGTGGAGGAATCTGAAAGTAAAACAACTCTATGTAAACTTCTAATGAGGTTATTGTGGAGGAATCTGAAAGTAAAACAACTCTATGTAAACTTCTAATGAGGTTATTGTGGAGGAATCTGAAAGTAAAACAACAATATGTACATATTTCTAATGAGGTTATCGTGGAGGAATCTGAAAGTAAAACAACTCTATGTAAACTTCTAATGAGGTTAATGTGGAGGAATCTGAAAGTAAAACAACTCTATGTAAACTTCTAATAAGGTTATTGTGGAGGAATCTGAAAGTAAAACAACGCTATGTAAACTTCTAATGAGGTTATTGTGGAGGAATCTGAAAGTAAAACAACACTATGTAAACTTGTAATGAGGTTATTGTGGAGGAATCTGAAAGTAAAACAACTCTATGTAAACTTCTAATGAGGTTATTGTGGAGGAATCTGAAAGTAAAACAACTCTATGTAACCTTCTAATGGGGTTATTGTGGAGGAATCTGAAAGTAAAACAACTCTATGTAAACTTCTAATGAGGTTATTGTGGAGGAATCTGAAAGTAAAACAACTCTATGTAAACTTCTAATGGGGTTATTGTGGAGGAATCTGAAAGTAAAACAACTCTATGTAAACTTCTAATGGGGTTATTGTGGAGGAATCTGAAAGTAAAACAACTCTATGTAAACTTCTAATGAGGTTATTGTGGAGGAATCTGAAAGTAAAACAACTCTATGTAACCTTCTAATGGGGTTATTGTGGAGGAATCTGAAAGTAAAACAACTCTATGTAAACTTCTAATGAGGTTATTGTGGAGGAATCTGAAAGTAAAACAACTCTATGTAAACTTCTAATGGGGTTATTGTGGAGGAATCTGAAAGTAAAACAACTCTATGTAAACTTCTAATGAGGTTATTGTGGAGGAATCTGAAAGTAAAACAACTCTATGTAAACTTCTAATGAGGTTATTGTGGAGGAATCTGAAAGTAAAACAACTCTATGTAAACTTCTAATGAGGTTATTGTGGAGGAATCTGAAAGTAAAACAACTCTATGTAAACTTCTAATGGGGTTATTGTGGAGGAATCTGAAAGTAAAACAACTCTATGTAAACTTCTAATGAGGTTATTGTGGAGGAATCTGAAAGTAAAACAACTCTATGTAAACTTCTAATGAGGTTATTGTGGAGGAATCTGAAAGTAAAACAACTCTATGTAACCTTCTAATGGGGTTATTGTGGAGGAATCTGAAAGTAAAACAACTCTATGTAAACTTCTAATGAGGTTATTGTGGAGGAATCTGAAAGTAAAACAACTCTATGTAAACTTCTAATGAGGTTATTGTGGAGGAATCTGAAAGTAAAACAACTCTATGTAAACTTGTAATGAGGTTATTGTGGAGGAATCTGAAAGTAAAACAACTCTATGTAAACTTCTAATGAGGTTATTGTGGAGGAATCTGAAAGTAAAACAACTCTATGTAAACTTCTAATGGGGTTATTGTGGAGGAATCTGAAAGTAAAACAACTCTATGTAAACTTCTAATGAGGTTATTGTGGAGGAATCTGAAAGTAAAACAACACTATGTAAACTTGTAATGAGGTTATTGTGGAGGAATCTGAAAGTAAAACAACTCTATGTAAACTTCTAATGAGGTTATTGTGGAGGAATCTGAAAGTAAAACAACTCTATGTAAACTTCTAATGAGGTTATGGTGGAGGAATCTGAAAGTAAAACAACTCTATGTAAACTTCTAATGAGGTTATTGTGCAGGAATCTGAAAGTAAAACAACTCTATGTAAACTTCTAATGGAGTTATTGTGGAGGAATCTGAAAGCAAAACAACTCTATGTAAACTTCTAATGAGGTTATTGTGGAGGAATCTGAAAGTAAAACAACACTATGTACATATTTCTAATGAGGTTATCGTGGAGGAATCTGAAAGTAAAACAACTCTATGTAAACTTCTAATGGGGTTATTGTGGAGGAATCTGAAAGTAAAACAACACTATGTAAACTTCTAATGAGGTTATTGTGGAGGAATCTGAAAGTAAAACAACTCTATGTAAACTTCTAATGAGGTTATTGTGGAGGAATCTGAAAGTAAAACAACTCTATGTAAACTTCGAATGAGGTTATTGTGGAGGAATCTGAAAGTAAAACAACTCTATGTAAACTTCTAATGAGGTTATTGTGGAGGAATCTGAAAGTAAAACAACACTATGTACATATTTCTAATGAGGTTATCGTGGAGGAATCTGAAAGTAAAACAACTCTATGTAAACTTCTAATGAGGTTAATGTGGAGGAATCTGAAAGTAAAACAACTCTATGTAAACTTCTAATAAGGTTATTGTGGAGGAATCTGAAAGTAAAACAACTCTATGTAAACTTCTAATGAGGTTATTGTGGAGGAATCTGAAAGTATAACAACTCTATGTAAACTTCTAATGAGGTTATTGTGGAGGAATCTGAAAGTAAAACAACTCTATGTAAACTTCTAATAAGGTTATTGTGGAGGAATCTGAAAGTAAAACAACTCTATGTAAACTTCTAATGAGGTTATTGTGGAGGAATCTGAAAGTAAAACAACCCTATGTAAACTTCTAATGAGGTTATTGTGGAGGAATCTGAAAGTAAAACAACTCTATGTAAACTTCTAATGAGGTTATTGTGGAGGAATCTGAAAGTAAAACAACTCTATGTAAACTTCTAATGAGGTTATTGTGGAGGAATCTGAAAGTAAAACAACTCTATGTAAACTTCTAATGAGGTTATTGTGGAGGAATGTGAAAGTAAAACAACTCTATGTAAACTTCTAATGAGGTTATGGTGGAGGAATCTGAAAGTAAAACAACTCTATGTAAACTTCTAATGAGGTTATTGTGGAGGAATCTGAAAGTAAAACAACTCTATGTAAACTTCTAATGGAGTTATTGTGGAGGAATCTGAAAGCAAAACAACTCTATGTAAACTTCTAATGAGGTTATTGTGGAGGAATCTGAAAGTAAAACAACACTATGTACATATTTCTAATGAGGTTATCGTGGAGGAATCTGAAAGTAAAACAACTCTATGTAAACTTCTAATGAGGTTATTGTGGAGGAATCTGAAAGTAAAACAACACTATGTAAACTTCTAATGAGGTTATTGTGGAGGAATCTGAAAGTAAAACAACTCTATGTAAACTTCTAATGAGGTTATTGTGGAGGAATCTGAAAGTAAAACAACTCTATGTAAACTTCTAATGAGGTTATTGTGGAGGAATCTGAAAGTAAAACAACTCTATGTAAACTTCTAATGAGGTTATTGTGGAGGAATCTGAAAGTAAAACAACACTATGTACATATTTCTAATGAGGTTATCGTGGAGGAATCTGAAAGTAAAACAACTCTATGTAAACTTCTAATGAGGTTAATGTGGAGGAATCTGAAAGTAAAACAACTCTATGTAAACTTCTAATAAGGTTATTGTGGAGGAATCTGAAAGTAAAACAACGCTATGTAAACTTCTAATGAGGTTATTGTGGAGGAATCTGAAAGTAAAACAACACTATGTAAACTTGTAATGAGGTTATTGTGGAAGAATCTGAAAGTAAAACAACTCTATGTAAACTTCTAATGAGGTTATTGTGGAGGAATCTGAAAGTAAAACAACTCTATGTAACCTTCTAATGGGGTTATTGTGGAGGAATCTGAAAGTAAAACAACTCTATGTAAACTTCTAATGAGGTTATTGTGGAGGAATCTGAAAGTAAAACAACACTGTGTAAACTTGTAATAAGATTATTGTGGAGGAATCTGAAAGTAAAACAACTCTATGTAAACTTCTAATGAGGTTATTGTGGAGGAATCTGAAAGTAAAACAACACTATGTAAACTTCTAATGAGGTTATTGTGGAGGAATCTGAAAGTAAAACAACTCTATGTAAACTTCTAATGAGGTTATTGTGGAGGAATCTGAAAGTAAAACAACTCTATGTAAACTTCTAATGAGGTTATTGTGGAGGAATCTGAAAGTAAAACAACTCTATGTAAACTTCTAATGAGGTTATTGTGGAGGAATCTGAAAGTAAAACAACACTATGTACATATTTCTAATGAGGTTATCGTGGAGGAATCTGAAAGTAAAACAACTCTATGTAAACTTCTAATGAGGTTAATGTGGAGGAATCTGAAAGTAAAACAACTCTATGTAAACTTCTAATAAGGTTATTGTGGAGGAATCTGAAAGTAAAACAACGCTATGTAAACTTCTAATGAGGTTATTGTGGAGGAATCTGAAAGTAAAACAACACTATGTAAACTTGTAATGAGGTTATTGTGGAGGAATCTGAAAGTAAAACAACTCTATGTAAACTTCTAATGAGGTTATTGTGGAGGAATCTGAAAGTAAAACAACTCTATGTAACCTTCTAATGGGGTTATTGTGGAGGAATCTGAAAGTAAAACAACTCTATGTAAACTTCTAATGAGGTTATTGTGGAGGAATCTGAAAGTAAAACAACTCTATGTAAACTTCTAATGAGGTTATTGTGGAGGAATCTGAAAGTAAAACAACTCTATGTAAACTTCTAATGGGGTTATTGTGGAGGAATCTGAAAGTAAAACAACTCTATGTAAACTTCTAATGAGGTTATTGTGGAGGAATCTGAAAGTAAAACAACTCTATGTAACCTTCTAATGGGGTTATTGTGGAGGAATCTGAAAGTAATACAACTCTATGTAAACTTCTAATGAGGTTATTGTGGAGGAATCTGAAAGTAAAACAACTCTATGTAAACTTCTAATGGGGTTATTGTGGAGGAATCTGAAAGTAAAACAACTCTATGTAAACTTCTAATGAGGTTATTGTGGAGGAATCTGAAAGTAAAACAACTCTATGTAAACTTCTAATGAGGTTATTGTGGAGGAATCTGAAAGTAAAACAACTCTATGTAAACTTCTAATGAGGTTATTGTGGAGGAATCTGAAAGTAAAACAACTCTATGTAAACTTCTAATGGGGTTATTGTGGAGGAATCTGAAAGTAAAACAACTCTATGTAAACTTCTAATGAGGTTATTGTGGAGGAATCTGAAAGTAAAACAACTCTATGTAAACTTCTAATGAGGTTATTGTGGAGGAATCTGAAAGTAAAACAACTCTATGTAAACTTCTAATGAGGTTATTGTGGAGGAATCTGAAAGTAAAACAACACTATGTAAACTTCTAATGAGGTTATTGTGGAGGAATCTGAAAGTAAAACAACTCTATGTAAACTTCTAATGAGGTTATTGTGGAGGAGTCTGAAAGTAAAACAACTCTATGTAACCTTCTAATGGGGTTATTGTGGAGGAATCTGAAAGTAAAACAACTCTATGTAAACTTCTAATGAGGTTATTGTGGAGGAATCTGAAAGTAAAACAACTCTATGTAAACTTCTAATGAGGTTATTGTGGAGGAATCTGAAAGTAAAACAACTCTATGTAAACTTCTAATGGGGTTATTGTGGAGGAATCTGAAAGTAAAACAACTCTATGTAAACTTCTAATGAGGTTATTGTGGAGGAATCTGAAAGTAAAACAACTCTATGTAACCTTCTAATGGGGTTATTGTGGAGGAATCTGAAAGTAAAACAACTCTATGTAAACTTCTAATGAGGTTATTGTGGAGGAATCTGAAAGTAAAACAACTCTATGTAAACTTCTAATGGGGTTATTGTGGAGGAATCTGAAAGTAAAACAACTCTATGTAAACTTCTAATGAGGTTATTGTGGAGGAATCTGAAAGTAAAACAACTCTATGTAAACTTCTAATGAGGTTATTGTGGAGGAATCTGAAAGTAAAACAACTCTATGTAAACTTCTAATGAGGTTATTGTGGAGGAATCTGAAAGTAAAACAACTCTATGTAAACTTCTAATGGGGTTATTGTGGAGGAATCTGAAAGTAAAACAACTCTATGTAAACTTCTAATGAGGTTATTGTGGAGGAATCTGAAAGTAAAACAACTCTATGTAAACTTCTAATGAGGTTATTGTGGAGGAATCTGAAAGTAAAACAACTCTATGTAAACTTCTAATGAGGTTATTGTGGAGGAATCTGAAAGTAAAACAACTCTATGTAACCTTCTAATGGGGTTATTGTGGAGGAATCTGAAAGTAAAACAACTCTATGTAAACTTCTAATGAGGTTATTGTGGAGGAATCTGAAAGTAAAACAACTCTATGTAAACTTCTAATGAGGTTATTGTGGAGGAATCTGAAAGTAAAACAACTCTATGTAAACTTCTAATAAGGTTATTGTGGAGGAATCTGAAAGTAAAACAACTCTATGTAAACTTCTAATGAGGTTATTGTGGAGGAATCTGAAAGTAAAACAACTCTATGTAAACTTCTAATGGGTTTATTGTGGAGGAATCTGAAAGTAAAACAACTCTATGTAAACTTCTAATGAGGTTATTGTGGAGGAATCTGAAAGTAAAACAACACTATGTAAACTTGTAATGAGGTTATTGTGGAGGAATCTGAAAGTAAAACAACTCTATGTAAACTTCTAATGAGGTTATTGTGGAGGAATCTGAAAGTAAAACAACTCTATGTAAACTTCTAATGAGGTTATGGTGGAGGAATCTGAAAGTAAAACAACTCTATGTAAACTTCTAATGAGGTTATTGTGCAGGAATCTGAAAGTAAAACAACTCTATGTAAACTTCTAATGGAGTTATTGTGGAGGAATCTGAAAGCAAAACAACTCTATGTAAACTTCTAATGAGGTTATTGTGGAGGAATCTGAAAGTAAAACAACACTATGTACATATTTCTAATGAGGTTATCGTGGAGGAATCTGAAAGTAAAACAACTCTATGTAAACTTCTAATGGGGTTATTGTGGAGGAATCTGAAAGTAAAACAACACTATGTAAACTTCTAATGAGGTTATTGTGGAGGAATCTGAAAGTAAAACAACTCTATGTAAACTTCTAATGAGGTTATTGTGGAGGAATCTGAAAGTAAAACAACTCTATGTAAACTTCGAATGAGGTTATTGTGGAGGAATCTGAAAGTAAAACAACTCTATGTAAACTTCTAATGAGGTTATTGTGGAGGAATCTGAAAGTAAAACAACACTATGTACATATTTCTAATGAGGTTATCGTGGAGGAATCTGAAAGTAAAACAACTCTATGTAAACTTCTAATGAGGTTAATGTGGAGGAATCTGAAAGTAAAACAACTCTATGTAAACTTCTAATAAGGTTATTGTGGAGGAATCTGAAAGTAAAACAACGCTATGTAAACTTCTAATGAGGTTATTGTGGAGGAATCTGAAAGTAAAACAACTCTATGTAAACTTCTAATGAGGTTATTGTGGAGGAATCTGAAAGTAAAACAACTCTATGTAAACTTCTAATAAGGTTATTGTGGAGGAATCTGAAAGTAAAACAACTCTATGTAAACTTCTAATGAGGTTATTGTGGAGGAATCTGAAAGTAAAACAACTCTATGTAAACTTCTAATGAGGTTATTGTGGAGGAATCTGAAAGTAAAACAACTCTATGTAAGCTTCTAATGAGGTTATTGTGGAGGAATCTGAAAGTAAAACAACTCTATGTAAACTTCTAATGAGGTTATTGTGGAGGAATCTGAAAGTAAAACAACTCTATGTAAACTTCTAATGAGGTTATTGTGGAGGAATCTGAAAGTAAAACAACTCTATGTAAACTTCTAATGAGGTTATGGTGGAGGAATCTGAAAGTAAAACAACTCTATGTAAACTTCTAATGAGGTTATTGTGGAGGAATCTGAAAGTAAAACAACTCTATGTAAACTTCTAATGGAGTTATTGTGGAGGAATCTGAAAGCAAAACAACTCTATGTAAACTTCTAATGAGGTTATTGTGGAGGAATCTGAAAGTAAAACAACACTATGTACATATTTCTATTGAGGTTATCGTGGAGGAATCTGAAAGTAAAACAACTCTATGTAAACTTCTAATGAGGTTATTGTGGAGGAATCTGAAAGTAAAACAACACTATGTAAACTTGTAATGAGGTTATTGTGGAAGAATCTGAAAGTAAAACAACTCTATGTAAACTTCTAATGAGGTTATTGTGGAGGAATCTGAAAGTAAAACAACTCTATGTAACCTTCTAATGGGGTTATTGTGGAGGAATCTGAAAGTAAAACAACTCTATGTAAACTTCTAATGAGGTTATTGTGGAGGAATCTGAAAGTAAAACAACACTGTGTAAACTTGTAATAAGATTATTGTGGAGGAATCTGAAAGTAAAACAACTCTATGTAAACTTCTAATGAGGTTATTGTGGAGGAATCTGAAAGTAAAACAACACTATGTAAACTTCTAATGAGGTTATTGTGGATAAATCTGAACGTAAAACAACTCTATGTAATCTTCTAATGAGGTTATTGTGGAGGAATCTGAAAGTAAAACAACTCTATGTAAACTTCTAATGAGGTTATTGTGGAGGAATCTGAAAGTAAAACAACACTATGTAAACTTCTAATGAGGTTATTGTGGATGAATCTGAACGTAAAACAACACTAGGTACATATTTCTAATGAGGTTATCGTGGAGGAATCTGAAAGTAAAACAACTCTATGTAAACTTCTAATGAGGTTAATGTGGAGGAATCTGAAAGTAAAACAACTCTATGTAAACTTCTAATAAGGTTATTGTGGAGGAATCTGAAAGTAAAACAACGCTATGTAAACTTCTAATGAGGTTATTGTGGAGGAATCTGAAAGTAAAACAACTCTATGTAAACTTCTAATGAGGTTATTGTGGAGGAATCTGAAAGTAAAACAACTCTATGTAAACTTCTAATAAGGTTATTGTGGAGGAATCTGAAAGTAAAACAACTCTATGTAAACTTCTAATGAGGTTATTGTGGAGGAATCTGAAAGTAAAACAACTCTATGTAAACTTCTAATGAGGTTATTGTGGAGGAATCTGAAAGTAAAACAACTCTATGTAAACTTCTAATGAGGTTATTGTGGAGGAATCTGAAAGTAAAACAACTCTATGTAAACTTGTAATGAGGTTATTGTGGAGGAATCTGAAAGTAAAACAACTCTATGTAAACTTCTAATGAGGTTATTGTGGAGGAATCTGAAAGTAAAACAACTCTATGTAAACTTCTAATGAGGTTATGGTGGAGGAATCTGAAAGTAAAACAACTCTATGTAAACTTCTAATGAGGTTATTGTGGAGGAATCTGAAAGTAAAACAACTCTATGTAAACTTCTAATGGAGTTATTGTGGAGGAATCTGAAAGCAAAACAACTCTATGTAAACTTCTAATGAGGTTATTGTGGAGGAATCTGAAAGTAAAACAACACTATGTACATATTTCTAATGAGGTTATCGTGGAGGAATCTGAAAGTAAAACAACTCTATGTAAACTTCTAATGAGGTTAATGTGGAGGAATCTGAAAGTAAAACAACTCTATGTAAACTTCTAATAAGGTTATTGTGGAGGAATCTGAAAGTAAAACAACGCTATGTAAACTTCTAATGAGGTTATTGTGGAGGAATCTGAAAGTAAAACAACACTATGTAAACTTGTAATGAGGTTATTGTGGAGGAATCTGAAAGTAAAACAACTCTATGTAAACTTCTAATGAGGTTATTGTGGAGGAATCTGAAAGTAAAACAACTCTATGTAACCTTCTAATGAGGTTATTGTGGAGGAATCTGAAAGTAAAACAACGCTATGTAAACTTCTAATGAGGTTATTGTGGAGGAATCTGAAAGTAAAACAACTCTGTGTAAACTTGTAATAAGATTATTGTGGAGGAATCTGAAAGTAAAACAACTCTATGTAAACTTCTAATGAGGTTATTGTGGAGGAATCTGAAAGTAAAACAACACTATGTAAACTTCTAATGAGGTTATTGTGGATAAATCTGAACGTAAAACAACTCTATGTAATCTTCTAATGAGGTTATTGTGGAGGAATCTGAAAGTAAAACAACTCTATGTAAACTTCTAATGAGGTTATTGTGGAGGAATCTGAAAGTGAAACAACACTATGTAAACTTCTAATGAGGTTATTGTGGATGAATCTGAACGTAAAACAAAACTAGGTACATATTTCTAATGAGGATATTGTGGATGAATCTGAAAGTAAAACAACACTATGTAAACTTGTAATGAGGTTATTGTGGAGGAATCTGAACGTAAAACAACTCTATGTAAACTTCTAATGAGGTTATTGTGGAGGAATCTGAAAGTAAAACAACTCTATGTAAACTTCTAATGAGGTTATTGTGGAGGAATCTGAAAGTAAAACAACTCTATGTAAACTTCTAATGAGGTTATTGTGGAGGAATCTGAAAGTAAAACAACTCTATGTAAACTTCTAATGAGGTTATTGTGGAGGAATCTGAAAGTAAAACAACACTATGTTAACTTGTAATGAGGTTATTGTGGAGGAATCTGAAAGTAAAACAACTCTATGTAAACTTCTAATGAGGTTATTGTGGAGGAATCTGAAAGTAAAACAACACTATGTAAACTTCTAATGAGGTTATTGTGGAGGAATCTGAAAGTAAAACAACTCTATGTAAACTTCTAATGAGGTTATTGTGGAGGAATCTGAAAGTAAAACAACTCTATGTAAACTTCTAATGAGGTTATTGTGGAGGAATCTGAAAGTAAAACAACACTATGTAAACTTGTAATGAGGTTATTGTGGAGGAATCTGAAAGTAAAACAACTCTATGTAAACTTCTAATGAGGTTATTGTGGAGGAATCTGAAAGTAAAACAACTCTATGTAAACTTCTAATGGGGTTATTGTGGAGGAATCTGAAAGTAAAACAACGCTATGTAAACTTCTAATGAGGTTATTGTGGAGGAATCTGAAAGTAAAACAACTCTATGTAAACTTCTAATGAGGTTATTGTGGAGGAATCTGAAAGTAAAACAACTCTATGTAAACTTCTAATGGGGTTATTGTGGAGGAATCTGAAAGTAAAACAACGCTATGTAAACTTCTAATGAGGTTATTGTGGAGGAATCTGAAAGTCAAACAACTCTATGTAACCTTCTAATGAGGTTATTGTGGAGGAATCTGAAAGTAAAACAACTCTATGTAAACTTCTAATGAGGTTATTGTGGAGGAATCTGAAAGTAAAACAACTCTATGTAAACTTCTAATGAGGTTATTGTGGAGGAATCTGAAAGTAAAACAACTCTATGTAAACTTCTAATGAGGTTATTGTGGAGGAATCTGAAAGTAAAACAACACTAGGTACATATTTCTAATGAGGATATTGTGGATGAATCTGAAAGTAAAACAACTCTATGTAAACTTCTAATGAGGTTATTGTGGATGAATCTGAAAGTAAAACAACTCTATGTAAACTTCTAATGAGGTTATTGTGGAGGAATCTGAAAGTAAAACAACTCTATGTAAACTTCTAATGGGGTTATTGTGGAGGAATCTGAAAGTAAAACAAATCTATGTAAACTTGTAATGAGGTTATTGTGGAGGAATCTGAAAGTAAAACAACACTATGTAAACTTCTAATGAGGTTATTGTGGAGGAATCTGAAAGTAAAACAACTCTATGTAAACTTCTAATGAGGTTATTGTGGAGGAATCTGAACGTAAAACAACACTAGGTACATATTTCTAATGAGGATATTGTGGATGAATCTGAAAGTAAAACAACTCTATGTAAACTTGTAATGAGGTTATTGTGGATGAATCTGAAAGTAAACCAACTCTATGTAAACTTCTAATGAGGTTATTGTGGAGGAATATGAAAGTAAAACAACTCTATGTAAACTTCTAATGAGGTTATTGTGCAGGAATCTGAAAGTAAAACAACTCTATGTAAACTTCTAATGGAGTTATTGTGGAGGAATCTGAAAGCAAAACAACTCTATGTAAACTTCTAATGAGGTTATTGTGGAGGAATCTGAAAGTAAAACAACACTATGTACATATTTCTAATGAGGTTATTGTGGAGGAATCTGAAAGTAAAACAACTCTATGTAAACTTCTAATGAGGTTATTGTGGAGGAATCTGAAAGTAAAACAACACTATGTAAACTTCTAATGAGGTTATTGTGGAGGAATCTGAAAGTAAAACAACTCTATGTAAACTTCTAATGAGGTTATTGTGGAGGAATCTGAAAGTAAAACAACTCTATGTAAACTTCTAATGAGGTTATTGTGGAGGAATCTGAAAGTAAAACAACTCTATGTAAACTTCTAATGAGGTTATTGTGGAGGAATCTGAAAGTAAAACAACACTATGTACATATTTCTAATGAGGTTATCGTGGAGGAATCTGAAAGTAAAACAACTCTATGTAAACTTCTAATGAGGTTAATGTGGAGGAATCTGAAAGTAAAACAACTCTATGTAAACTTCTAATAAGGTTATTGTGGAGGAATCTGAAAGTAAAACAACGCTATGTAAACTTCTAATGAGGTTATTGTGGAGGAATCTGAAAGTAAAACAACACTATGTAAACTTGTAATGAGGTTATTGTGGAGGAATCTGAAAGTAAAACAACTCTATGTAAACTTCTAATGAGGTTATTGTGGAGGAATCTGAAAGTAAAACAACTCTATGTAACCTTCTAATGGGGTTATTGTGGAGGAATCTGAAAGTAAAACACCTCTATGTAAACTTCTAATGAGGTTATTGTGGAGGAATCTGAAAGTAAAACAACTCTATGTAAACTTCTAATGAGGTTATTGTGGAGGAATCTGAAAGTAAAACAACACTATGTAAACTTCTAATGAGGTTATTGTGGATGAATCTGAACGTAAAACAACACTAGGTACATATTTCTAATGAGGTTATCGTGGAGGAATCTGAAAGTAAAACAACTCTATGTAAACTTCTAATGAGGTTAATGTGGAGGAATCTGAAAGTAAAACAACTCTATGTAAACTTCTAATAAGGTTATTGTGGAGGAATCTGAAAGTAAAACAACGCTATGTAAACTTCTAATGAGGTTATTGTGGAGGAATCTGAAAGTAAAACAACTCTATGTAAACTTCTAATGAGGTTATTGTGGAGGAATCTGAAAGTAAAACAACTCTATGTAAACTTCTAATAAGGTTATTGTGGAGGAATCTGAAAGTAAAACAACTCTATGTAAACTTCTAATGAGGTTATTGTGGAGGAATCTGAAAGTAAAACAACTCTATGTAAACTTCTAATGAGGTTATTGTGGAGGAATCTGAAAGTAAAACAACTCTATGTAAACTTCTAATGAGGTTATTGTGGAGGAATCTGAAAGTAAAACAACTCTATGTAAACTTGTAATGAGGTTATTGTGGAGGAATCTGAAAGTAAAACAACTCTATGTAAACTTCTAATGAGGTTATTGTGGAGGAATCTGAAAGTAAAACAACTCTATGTAAACTTCTAATGAGGTTATGGTGGAGGAATCTGAAAGTAAAACAACTCTATGTAAACTTCTAATGAGGTTATTGTGGAGGAATCTGAAAGTAAAACAACTCTATGTAAACTTCTAATGGAGTTATTGTGGAGGAATCTGAAAGCAAAACAACTCTATGTAAACTTCTAATGAGGTTATTGTGGAGGAATCTGAAAGTAAAACAACACTATGTACATATTTCTAATGAGGTTATCGTGGAGGAATCTGAAAGTAAAACAACTCTATGTAAACTTCTAATGAGGTTAATGTGGAGGAATCTGAAAGTAAAACAACTCTATGTAAACTTCTAATAAGGTTATTGTGGAGGAATCTGAAAGTAAAACAACGCTATGTAAACTTCTAATGAGGTTATTGTGGAGGAATCTGAAAGTAAAACAACACTATGTAAACTTGTAATGAGGTTATTGTGGAGGAATCTGAAAGTAAAACAACTCTATGTAAACTTCTAATGAGGTTATTGTGGAGGAATCTGAAAGTAAAACAACTCTATGTAACCTTCTAATGAGGTTATTGTGGAGGAATCTGAAAGTAAAACAACTCTATGTAAACTTCTAATGAGGTTATTGTGGAGGAATCTGAAAGTAAAACAACACTGTGTAAACTTGTAATAAGATTATTGTGGAGGAATCTGAAAGTAAAACAACTCTATGTAAACTTCTAATGAGGTTATTGTGGAGGAATCTGAAAGTAAAACAACACTATGTAAACTTCTAATGAGGTTATTGTGGATAAATCTGAACGTAAAACAACTCTATGTAATCTTCTAATGAGGTTATTGTGGAGGAATCTGAAAGTAAAACAACTCTATGTAAACTTCTAATGAGGTTATTGTGGAGGAATCTGAAAGTGAAACAACACTATGTAAACTTCTAATGAGGTTATTGTGGATGAATCTGAACGTAAAACAAAACTAGGTACATATTTCTAATGAGGATATTGTGGATGAATCTGAAAGTAAAACAACACTATGTAAACTTGTAATGAGGTTATTGTGGAGGAATCTGAACGTAAAACAACTCTATGTAAACTTCTAATGAGGTTATTGTGGAGGAATCTGAAAGTAAAACAACTCTATGTAAACTTCTAATGAGGTTATTGTGGAGGAATCTGAAAGTAAAACAACTCTATGTAAACTTCTAATGAGGTTATTGTGGAGGAATCTGAAAGTAAAACAACTCTATGTAAACTTCTAATGAGGTTATTGTGGAGGAATCTGAAAGTAAAACAACACTATGTTAACTTGTAATGAGGTTATTGTGGAGGAATCTGAAAGTAAAACAACTCTATGTAAACTTCTAATGAGGTTATTGTGGAGGAATCTGAAAGTAAAACAACACTATGTAAACTTCTAATGAGGTTATTGTGGAGGAATCTGAAAGTAAAACAACTCTATGTAAACTTCTAATGAGGTTATTGTGGAGGAATCTGAAAGTAAAACAACTCTATGTAAACTTCTAATGAGGTTATTGTGGAGGAATCTGAAAGTAAAACAACACTATGTAAACTTGTAATGAGGTTATTGTGGAGGAATCTGAAAGTAAAACAACTCTATGTAAACTTCTAATGAGGTTATTGTGGAGGAATCTGAAAGTAAAACAACTCTATGTAAACTTCTAATGGGGTTATTGTGGAGGAATCTGAAAGTAAAACAACGCTATGTAAACTTCTAATGAGGTTATTGTGGAGGAATCTGAAAGTAAAACAACTCTATGTAAACTTCTAATGAGGTTATTGTGGAGGAATCTGAAAGTAAAACAACTCTATGTAAACTTCTAATGAGGTTATTGTGGAGGAATCTGAAAGTAAAACAACTCTATGTAAACTTCTAATGGGGTTATTGTGGAGGAATCTGAAAGTAAAACAACGCTATGTAAACTTCTAATGAGGTTATTGTGGAGGAATCTGAAAGTCAAACAACTCTATGTAACCTTCTAATGAGGTTATTGTGGAGGAATCTGAAAGTAAAACAACTCTATGTAAACTTCTAATGAGGTTATTGTGGAGGAATCTGAAAGTAAAACAACTCTATGTAAACTTCTAATGAGGTTATTGTGGAGGAATCTGAAAGTAAAACAACTCTATGTAAACTTCTAATGAGGTTATTGTGGAGGAATCTGAAAGTAAAACAACACTAGGTACATATTTCTAATGAGGATATTGTGGATGAATCTGAAAGTAAAACAACTCTATGTAAACTTCTAATGAGGTTATTGTGGATGAATCTGAAAGTAAAACAACTCTATGTAAACTTCTAATGAGGTTATGGTGGAGGAATCTGAAAGTAAAACAACTCTATGTAAACTTCTAATGGGGTTATTGTGGAGGAATCTGAAAGTAAAACAAATCTATGTAAACTTGTAATGAGGTTATTGTGGAGGAATCTGAAAGTAAAACAACACTATGTAAACTTCTAATGAGGTTATTGTGGAGGAATCTGAAAGTAAAACAACTCTATGTAAACTTCTAATGAGGTTATTGTGGAGGAATCTGAACGTAAAACAACACTAGGTACATATTTCTAATGAGGATATTGTGGATGAATCTGAAAGTAAAACAACTCTATGTAAACTTGTAATGAGGTTATTGTGGATGAATCTGAAAGTAAACCAACTCTATGTAAACTTCTAATGAGGTTATTGTGGAGGAATCTGAAAGTAAAACAACTCTATGTAAACTTATAATGGGGTTATTGTGGAGGAATCTGAAAGTAAACCAATTCTATGTAAACTTCTAATGAGGTTATTGTGGAGGAATCTGAAAGTAAAACAACTCTATGTAAACTTCTAATGAGGTTATTGTGCAGGAATCTGAAAGTAAAACAACTCTATGTAAACTTCTAATGGAGTTATTGTGGAGGAATCTGAAAGCAAAACAACTCTATGTAAACTTCTAATGAGGTTATTGTGGAGGAATCTGAAAGTAAAACAACACTATGTACATATTTCTAATGAGGTTATTGTGGAGGAATCTGAAAGTAAAACAACTCTATGTAAACTTCTAATGAGGTTATTGTGGAGGAATCTGAAAGTAAAACAACACTATGTAAACTTCTAATGAGGTTATTGTGGAGGAATCTGAAAGTAAAACAACTCTATGTAAACTTCTAATGAGGTTATTGTGGAGGAATCTGAAAGTAAAACAACTCTATGTAAACTTCTAATGAGGTTATTGTGGAGGAATCTGAAAGTAAAACAACTCTATGTAAACTTCTAATGAGGTTATTGTGGAGGAATCTGAAAGTAAAACAACACTATGTACATATTTCTAATGAGGTTATCGTGGAGGAATCTGAAAGTAAAACAACTCTATGTAAACTTCTAATGAGGTTAATGTGGAGGAATCTGAAAGTAAAACAACTCTATGTAAACTTCTAATAAGGTTATTGTGGAGGAATCTGAAAGTAAAACAACGCTATGTAAACTTCTAATGAGGTTATTGTGGAGGAATCTGAAAGTAAAACAACACTATGTAAACTTGTAATGAGGTTATTGTGGAGGAATCTGAAAGTAAAACAACTCTATGTAAACTTCTAATGAGGTTATTGTGGAGGAATCTGAAAGTAAAACAACTCTATGTAACCTTCTAATGGGGTTATTGTGGAGGAATCTGAAAGTAAAACACCTCTATGTAAACTTCTAATGAGGTTATTGTGGAGGAATCTGAAAGTAAAACAACTCTATGTAAACTTCTAATGAGGTTATTGTGGAGGAATCTGAAAGTAAAACAACTCTATGTAAACTTCTAATGGGGTTATTGTGGAGGAATCTGAAAGTAAAACAACTCTATGTAAACTTCTAATGAGGTTATTGTGGAGGAATCTGAAAGTAAAACAACTCTATGTAACCTTCTAATGGGGTTATTGTGGAGGAATCTGAAAGTAAAACAACTCTATGTAAACTTCTAATGAGGTTATTGTGGAGGAATCTGAAAGTAAAACAACTCTATGTAAACTTCTAATGAGGTTATTGTGGAGGAATCTGAAAGTAAAACAACTCTATGTAACCTTCTAATGGGGTTATTGTGGAGGAATCTGAAAGTAAAACAACTCTATGTAAACTTCTAATGAGGTTATTGTGGATGAATCTGAAAGTAAAACAACTCTATGTAAACTTCTAATGAGGTTATTGTGGAGGAATCTGAAAGTAAAACAACTCTATGTAAACTTCTAATGAGGTTATTGTGGAGGAATCTGAAAGTAAAACAACTCTATGTAAACTTCTAATGAGGTTATTGTGGAGGAATCTGAATGTAAAACAACTCTATGTAAACTTCTAATGAGGTTATTGTGGAGGAATCTGAAAGTAAAACAACTCTATGTAACCTTCTAATGGGGTTATTGTGGAGGAATCTGAAAGTAAAACAACTCTATGTAAACTTCTAATGAGGTTATTGTGGAGGAATCTGAAAGTAAAACAACTCTATGTAAACTTCTAATGAGGTTATTGTGGAGGAATCTGAAAGTAAAACAACTCTATGTAAACTTCTAATAAGGTTATTGTGGAGGAATCTGAAAGTAAAACAACTCTATGTAAACTTCTAATGATGTTATTGTGGAGGAATATGAAAGTAAAACAACTCTATGTAAACTTCTAATGGGGTTATTCTGGAGGAATCTGAAAGTAAAACAACTCTATGTAAACTTCTAATGAGGTTATTGTGGAGGAATCTGAAAGTAAAACAACACTATGTAAACTTGTAATGAGGTTATTGTGGAGGAATCTGAAAGTAAAACAACTCTATGTAAACTTCTAATGAGGTTATTGTGGAGGAATCTGAAAGTAAAACAACTCTATGTAAACTTCTAATGAGGTTATTGTGGAGGAATCTGAAAGTAAAACAACTCTATGTAAACTTCTAATGAGGTTATTGTGGAGGAATCTGAAAGTAAAACAACTCTATGTAACCTTCTAATGGGGTTATTGTGGAGGAATCTGAAAGTAAAACAACTCTATGTAAACTTCTAATGAGGTTATTGTGGATGAATCTGAAAGTAAAACAACTCTATGTAAACTTCTAATGAGGTTATTGTGGAGGAATCTGAAAGTAAAACAACTCTATGTAAACTTCTAATGAGGTTATTGTGGAGGAATCTGAAAGTAAAACAACTCTATGTAAACTTCTAATGAGGTTATTGTGGAGGAATCTGAATGTAAAACAACTCTATGTAAACTTCTAATGAGGTTATTGTGGAGGAATCTGAAAGTAAAACAACTCTATGTAACCTTCTAATGGGGTTATTGTGGAGGAATCTGAAAGTAAAACAACTCTATGTAAACTTCTAATGAGGTTATTGTGGAGGAATCTGAAAGTAAAACAACTCTATGTAAACTTCTAATGAGGTTATTGTGGAGGAATCTGAAAGTAAAACAACTCTATGTAAACTTCTAATAAGGTTATTGTGGAGGAATCTGAAAGTAAAACAACTCTATGTAAACTTCTAATGATGTTATTGTGGAGGAATATGAAAGTAAAACAACTCTATGTAAACTTCTAATGGGGTTATTCTGGAGGAATCTGAAAGTAAAACAACTCTATGTAAACTTCTAATGAGGTTATTGTGGAGGAATCTGAAAGTAAAACAACACTATGTAAACTTGTAATGAGGTTATTGTGGAGGAATCTGAAAGTAAAACAACTCTATGTAAACTTCTAATGAGGTTATTGTGGAGGAATCTGAAAGTAAAACAACTCTATGTAAACTTCTAATGAGGTTATGGTGGAGGAATCTGAAAGTAAAACAACTCTATGTAAACTTCTAATGAGGTTATTGTGCAGGAATCTGAAAGTAAAACAACTCTATGTAAACTTCTAATGGAGTTATTGTGGAGGAATCTGAAAGCAAAACAACTCTATGTAAACTTCTAATGAGGTTATTGTGGAGGAATCTGAAAGTAAAACAACACTATGTACATATTTCTAATGAGGTTATCGTGGAGGAATCTGAAAGTAAAACAACTCTATGTAAACTTCTAATGAGGTTATTGTGGAGGAATCTGAAAGTAAAACAACTCTATGTAAACTTCTAATGAGGTTATTGTGGAGGAATCTGAAAGTAAAACAACTCTATGTAACCTTCTAATGGGGTTATTGTGGAGGAATCTGAAAGTAAAACAACTCTATGTAAACTTGTAATGAGGTTATTGTGGAGGAATCTGAAAGTAAAACAACTCTATGTAAACTTCGAATGAGGTTATTGTGGAGGAATCTGAAAGTAAAACAACTCTATGTAAACTTCTAATGAGGTTATTGTGGAGGAATCTGAAAGTAAAACAACTCTATGTAAACTTCTAATGAGGTTATTGTGGAGGAATCTGAAAGTAAAACAACTCTATGTAAACTTCTAATGACGTTATTGTGGAGGAATCTGAAAGTAAAACAACTCTATGTAAACTTCTAATGAGGTTATTGTGGAGGAATCTGAAAGTAAAACAACACTATGTACATATTTCTAATGAGGTTATCGTGGAGGAATCTGAAAGTAAAACAACTCTATGTAAACTTCTAATGAGGTTAATGTGGAGGAATCTGAAAGTAAAACAACTCTATGTAAACTTCTAATAAGGTTATTGTGGAGGAATCTGAAAGTAAAACAACGCTATGTAAACTTCTAATGAGGTTATTGTGGAGGAATCTGAAAGTAAAACAACTCTATGTAAACTTCTAATGAGGTTATTGTGGAGGAATCTGAAAGTAAAACAACTCTATGTAACCTTCTAATGGGGTTATTGTGGAGGAATCTGAAAGTAAAACAACTCTATGTAAACTTCTAATGAGGTTATTGTGGAGGAATCTGAAAGTAAAACAACTCTATGTAAACTTCTAATGGGGTTATTGTGGAGGAATCTGAAAGTAAAACAACTCTATGTAAACTTCTAATGAGGTTATTGTGGAGGAATCTGAAAGTAAAACAACTCTATGTAACCTTCTAATGGGGTTATTGTGGAGGAATCTGAAAGTAAAACAACTCTATGTAAACTTCTAATGAGGTTATTGTGGAGGAATCTGAAAGTAAAACAACTCTATGTAAACTTCTAATGGGGTTATTGTGGAGGAATCTGAAAGTAAAACAACTCTATGTAAACTTCTAATGAGGTTATTGTGGAGGAATCTGAAAGTAAAACAACTCTATGTAAACTTCTAATGAGGTTATTGTGGAGGAATCTGAAAGTAAAACAACTCTATGTAAACTTCTAATGGGGTTATTGTGGAGGAATCTGAAAGTAAAACAACTCTATGTAAACTTCTAATGAGGTTATTGTGGAGGAATCTGAAAGTAAAACAACTCTATGTAAACTTCTAATGAGGTTATTGTGGAGGAATCTGAAAGTAAAACAACTCTATGTAAACTTCTAATGAGGTTATTGTGGAGGAATCTGAAAGTAAAACAACTCTATGTAAACTTGTAATGAGGTTATTGTGAAGGAATCTGAAAGTAAAACAACACTATGTAAACTTGTAATGAGGTTATTGTGGAGGAATCTGAAAGTAAAACAACTCTATGTAAACTTCTAATGAGGTTATTGTGGAGGAATCTGAAAGTAAAACAACTCTATGTAAACTTCTAATGAGGTTATGGTGGAGGAATCTGAAAGTAAAACAACTCTATGTAAACTTCTAATGAGGTTATTGTGCAGGAATCTGAAAGTAAAACAACTCTATGTAAACTTCTAATGGAGTTATTGTGGAGGAATCTGAAAGCAAAACAACTCTATGTAAACTTCTAATGAGGTTATTGTGGAGGAATCTGAAAGTAAAAAAACACTATGTACATATTTCTAATGAGGTTATCGTGGAGGAATCTGAAAGTAAAACAACTCTATGTAAACTTCTAATGAGGTTATTGTGGAGGAATCTGAAAGTAAAACAACACTATGTAAACTTCTAATGAGGTTATTGTGGAGGAATCTGAAAGTAAAACAACTCTATGTAAACTTCTAATGAGGTTATTGTGGAGGAATCTGAAAGTAAAACAACTCTATGTAACCTTCTAATGGGGTTATTGTGGAGGAATCTGAAAGTAAAACAACTCTATGTAAACTTGTAATGAGGTTATTGTGGAGGAATCTGAAAGTAAAACAACTCTATGTAAACTTCGAATGAGGTTATTGTGGAGGAATCTGAAAGTAAAACAACTCTATGTAAACTTCTAATGAGGTTATTGTGGAGGAATCTGAAAGTAAAACAACTCTATGTAAACTTCTAATGAGGTTATTGTGGAGGAATCTGAAAGTAAAACAACTCTATGTAAACTTCTAATGAGGTTATTGTGGAGGAATCTGAAAGTAAAACAACTCTATGTAAACTTCTAATGAGGTTATTGTGGAGGAATCTGAAAGTAAAACAACACTATGTACATATTTCTAATGAGGTTATCGTGGAGGAATCTGAAAGTAAAACAACTCTATGTAAACTTCTAATGAGGTTAATGTGGAGGAATCTGAAAGTAAAACAACTCTATGTAAACTTCTAATAAGGTTATTGTGGAGGAATCTGAAAGTAAAACAACGCTATGTAAACTTCTAATGAGGTTATTGTGGAGGAATCTGAAAGTAAAACAACTCTATGTAAACTTCTAATGAGGTTATTGTGGAGGAATCTGAAAGTAAAACAACTCTATGTAACCTTCTAATGGGGTTATTGTGGAGGAATCTGAAAGTAAAACAACTCTATGTAAACTTCTAATGAGGTTATTGTGGAGGAATCTGAAAGTAAAACAACTCTATGTAAACTTCTAATGAGGTTATTGTGGAGGAATCTGAAAGTAAAACAACTCTATGTAAACTTCTAATGGGGTTATTGTGGAGGAATCTGAAAGTAAAACAACTCTATGTAAACTTCTAATGAGGTTATTGTGGAGGAATCTGAAAGTAAAACAACTCTATGTAACCTTCTAATGGGGTTATTGTGGAGGAATCTGAAAGTAAAACAACTCTATGTAAACTTCTAATGAGGTTATTGTGGAGGAATCTGAAAGTAAAACAACTCTATGTAAACTTCTAATGGGGTTATTGTGGAGGAATCTGAAAGTAAAACAACTCTATGTAAACTTCTAATGAGGTTATTGTGGAGGAATCTGAAAGTAAAACAACTCTATGTAAACTTCTAATGAGGTTATTGTGGAGGAATCTGAAAGTAAAACAACTCTATGTAACCTTCTAATGGGGTTATTGTGGAGGAATCTGAAAGTAAAACAACTCTATGTAAACTTCTAATGAGGTTATTGTGGAGGAATCTGAAAGTAAAACAACTCTATGTAAACTTCTAATGAGGTTATTGTGGAGGAATCTGAAAGTAAAACAACTCTATGTAAACTTCTAATGAGGTTATTGTGGAGGAATCTGAAAGTAAAACAACTCTATGTAAACTTGTAATGAGGTTATTGTGGAGGAATCTGAAAGTAACACAACTCTATGTAAACTTCTAATGAGGTTATTGTGGAGGAATCTGAAAGTAAAACAACTCTATGTAAACTTCTAATAAGGTTATTGTGGAGGAATCTGAAAGTAAAACAACTCTATGTAAACTTCTAATGGGGTTATTGTGGAGGAATCTGAAAGTAAAACAACTCTATGTAACCTTCTAATGGGGTTATTGTGGAGGAATCTGAAAGTAAAACAACTCTATGTAAACTTCTAATGAGGTTATTGTGGAGGAATCTGAAAGTAAAACAACTCTATGTAAACTTGTAATGAGGTTATTGTGGAGGAATCTGAAAGTAAAACAACGCTATGTAAACTTCTAATGAGGTTATTGTGGAGGAATCTGAAAGTAAAACAACTCTATGTAAACTTCTAATGAGGTTATTGTGGAGGAATCTGAAAGTAAAACAACTCTATGTAAACTTCTAATGAGGTTATTTTGGAGGAATCTGAAAGTAAAACAACTCTATGTAAACTTCTAATGAGGTTATTGTGGAGGAATCTGAAAGTAAAACAACTCTATGTAAACTTCTAATGAGGTTATTTTGGAGGAATCTGAAAGTAAAACAACTCTATGTAAACTTCTAATGAGGTTATTTTGGAGGAATCTGAAAGTAAAACAACTCTATGTAAACTTCTAATGAGGTTATTGTGGAGGAATCTGAAAGTAAAACAACACTTTGTACTTATTGATGAATTAAACAAGTAAAATAATAAATAAAAGCAAACAAACAAACAAACAAACAAACAAACAAACAAAACCAAAAAACGGAAACAATTCAACAAGTACCAGCTACTGTCAGCAAAACCGTCTGAACGCATGTGCACGCTGGGTAGTTGCTCTGGGGGTTCCACGAGTAAAAGGCTGGGTAGTGGCCCTGGGGGCTCTACGAGTAAAAGGTCCCCATGATGATCTATGTATGTTGTGTACAGCATGGTTTTTAATGTTTAAACACTGATTTTGTTGAAGGTATCAATGCAATAAATTTATGTTTAATTTTATCGACATTTACAGTTTTATTCCTGAGTGGTTGTGTATATATGGACACAATGCACTGCTTTGCCCGAGGCCTATAATGCTGCTTAGACGGCCCTGACTGTGAGTTACAATAACCTCACAAGTAAAGTCTCGTATTTTTGTCATTTTACACAAAGTTAAATGATTTTTACACTTGTTTAGTGTATTTCTCTCATTTTACAGAAAGTTAAATGATCTTTACACTTGTTTAGAGTTTGTAGATTTGTTGTAGCCATAGGAATTCTACGGCTGTCATCAAGAACTGCTTGATCATTACGAAATATCCATATCCCAAATGTCAATGTATATTTCCTCTACCATCGACAATGTCAATGTATATTTCCTCTACCATCGACAATGTCAATGTATATTTCCTCTACCATCGACAATGTCAATGTATATTTCCTCTACCATCGACAATGTCAATGTATATTTCCTCTACCATCGACAATGTCAATGTATATGTCCTCTACCATCGACAATGTCAATGTATATTTCCTCTACCATCGACAATGTCAATGTATATTTCCTCTACCATCGACAATGTCAATGTATATTTCCTCTACCATCGACAATGTCAATGTATATTTCCTCTACCATCGACAATGTCAATGTATATTTCCTCTACCATCGACAATGTCAATGTATATTTCCTCTACCATCGACAATGTCAATGTATATGTCCTCTACCATCGACAATGTCAATGTATATTTCCTCTACCATCGACAATGTCAATGTATATTTCCTCTACCATCGACAATGTCAGTGTATATTTCCTCTACCATCGACAATGTCAATGTATATTTCCTCTACCATCGACAATGTCAATGTATATTTCCTCTACCATCGACAATGTCAATGTATATTTCCTCTACCATCGACAAGACTTTTTCCTGACTTGACTATGAGTGGCGGGTGTCTTATAAGATCAGTAACAGCTTACCTTTCGTGAGCACCTGGTTTCAACCCATGTTCTTTGGATGAGATCCATGTTTCTCATCTTTCTTGTAGTTTGTTTTTGCTTTTGGTTTTGCTATGCTTTGATGGGTTTTTCTTGTTGTTTTTTTGTTGTTTTTTGTTGTTGTTTTGTTTATTTTTGTTTTGTTTGCTTTTGTTTTTGTTTATGTTTGTTTGTTTTGTTTCCGTCTTCCGCCCAGTGTTGCCTGTGTCTCTGGATTGTCCATTTGGAATGCCCTTCCATTTTCCCTATCGTTTATTGTCTATAAGTATGATTGAGAGTTTAGAGTTTTGATGAATGGTTTAACGTGATAAATACTACATATTTTTACTAACGGTTCAGTTGATGCACTATTCAATTCCATGTTATTTTGTAATAATTATAGCTTCACGTACATAAACAATGAACACGTGCATATCTTATATAGTAGGCACGATCTTTCTGCAAAAAAAACGATGATCAGGTACAGTACAAAATAATTAAAACCTCCTAGCATACTCACAAATCTTCTAGACTTGTCAACGGGTCAAAAATTGAAATCTCTAGTTCTTTAATCTGATTAGACTCCAGGCGCCTATGAATAAAAGAATAATTCAAATTGAAAGGCTTTTAAATAAATGTATTCACCACGAAAAATAATTTAAAAACATTGTGTGAATATATATCGAGAACGAGGAAATGCTGAGAATTCAGAATTCTTCTGTCTTTTACAAGAAGAGTTTGACGATACCAATGGGGTAATTAGAATCCATATATCGAAGAAGAACAGACAACACAATGATCAAAAGGAAAAGTACAATAGGACAAACAACGATTTACAAAACATACATATAAAACTAAAGATCGAGTACCACGAACCCCACTAAAAACCGGGGGTGAACTCAGGTGCTCCGGAATGGTAAGCTTTTAAAGTTATAGAATACATTAGAATACATATGAAAACAAACGTGTGTTTAAGGCATCGTTAGTGTCTTTAGTGTGATCAACCACTGTGCTTTAATTTAATCAAATATAACTGTTCGTATGAGGTTTTGTTTTTAATTTTTAATTTTTACAGACAATACAATTAATTTACACAACAAGACATTACACAAACTATATTGATATTTTTCCTATCTGAATATATATATTTATGTATTCAATTAATACAGATGTCGTTATTTCATATGTTATGAGGGTATATACAGATATCACAAGTTATTTCTATGTTATGAGGGTATATACAGATATCACAAGTTATTTCATATGTCAGAGGGTATATACAGATATCACAAGTTATTTCTATGTTATGAGGGTATATACAGATATCACAAGTTATTTCTATGTTATGAGGGTATATACAGATATCACAAGTTATTTCTATGTTATGAGGGTATATACAGATATCACAAGTTATTTCTATGTTATGAGGGTATATACAGATATCACAAGTTATTTCATGCGTTATGAGGGTATATACAGATATCACAAGTTATTTCATATGTTTAAGGGTATATACAGATGTCGTTATTTCATATGTTATGAGGGTATATACAGATATCACAAGTTATTTCATATGTTTAAGGGTATATACAGATGTCGTTATTTCATATGTCAGAGGGTATATACAGATATCACAAGTTATTTCTATGTTATGAGGGTATATACAGATATCACAAGTTATTTCATATGTTATGAGGGTATATACAGATGTCGTTATTTCATATGTCAGAGGGTATATACAGATATCACAAGTTATTTCTATGTTATGAGGGTATATACAGATATCACAAGTTATTTCTATGTTATGAGGGTATATACAGATATCACAAGGTATTTCTATGTTATGAGGGTATATACAGATATCACAAGTTATTTCTATGTTATGAAGGTATATACAGATATCACAAGTTATTTCTATGTTATGAGGGTATATACAGATATCACAAGTTATTTCTATGTTATGAGGGTATATACAGATATCACAAGTTATTTCATGTGTTAAGAGGGTATATACAGATATCACAAGTTATTTCATATTTTTAAGGGTATATACAGATGTCGTTATTTCATATGTTATGAGGGTATATACAGATATCACAAGTTATTTCATATGTTTAAGGGTATATACAGATGTCGTTATTTCATATGTCAGAGGGTATATACAGATATCACAAGTTATTTCTATGTTATGAGGGTATATACAGATATCACAAGTTATTTCTATGTTATGAGGGTATATACAGATATCACAAGTTATTTCATATGTTTAAGGGTATATACAGATATCACAAGTTATTTCTATGAGGGTATATACAGATATCACAAGTTATTTCATATGTTATGAGGGTTGGCCTTTTACTCACATGTGGGAAGTAATTGCACGACAGCATCATTTCATTAAGAGAGGTTTGTGTATTTTATTTGATCCTGCCACTTTGTTTAACCTGTATCAGACCAGGAGAGTGGGTTGTAATATTTGTGTGTGTTAGATGTATTGCTTTTGCCTCTTTCTACCATTTTTATATTGGGTTATATTTTTATTTATGTTCTTATTTTTCATTTATATGAGTGTATACCAAGGTTACTCATTTATATGAGTGTATACCAAGGTTACTCATTTATATGAGTGTATACCAAGGTTACTCATTTATATGAGTGTATACCAAGGTTACTCATTTATATGAGTGTATACCAAGGTTACTCATTTATATGAGTGTATACCAAGGTTACTCATTTATATGACTGTATACCAAGGTTACTGTGCAAACTTTTACTACAAGACATATATACAGTTAAATAGAGAGCGATTCTTGTTAAATGACAGTTGTACAATTTTGTTATCTATTTTATGGCAGAAACAATTTACTTGTTGTTTTGATGATGATGGTGGCGAGCACAAGATCAATATGCCGAGTCTGATATTCATAGGAGCCGTCGTGGTCGTGATCGTATGGTAGTTGGATTTACAACATACCTATGCAATCAGTGCATATCACCACTGATGTTGTGAGTTCGTATCTCGATCAGGGCGAGGTGTACAACATTATGTTATAAAGTTTGTCATTGACTTGCGACAGGTCGGTGCTTTTCTCTTGGTCCTCCGGTTTCCTCCACCAATAAAACTGACCGCCAAGATATAACTGACATATTGTTGAACGTGGAGTTAAACACTATCAAGCAAACAAACAAAACAAACTGATATTTATAGTGCTAACTCTACCTCTGAAACAACAGTCTGCAGGTAGACTATCGGACACATTATACCCACTCCAGACCAACACATATTTGCTATTGTTCCTTAGTGCTGTATGCTAATGGGAGAAGCAACGCCATACCATCTTACTAATCTTTTGTTTAACCCGACGGGGACTCGAACTCCCATCTAATGCACACGAAACGAGCACGCTTACAATAACTACGCCCATGTGAACACGCTAACCATGCCACCATCCAGGAGATCACCCTAACCAAAACCTCATCAGGCGGTCTCTGGACAGTAGGGTAATATAATATTCGAATAAAATAGTTGTTAAAGAATAAAACTAGAGCAGTTCTCAATGTCAATACGTACAAAATGATGAGTTTAGATAAAGATCTGAAGATGTCATGGTGTAAACTGGATAGGTTGTTAACATCTAGATATCTACAAGAATATAGAATATGAAAAGTATATAAAGGAGCTAACACATAATGTCGTTCTATAACATTATGTCAATGTGAAAAATATGTATTGCTCATTTATGTCACATGAGCGGTATAGTAGTTATCATTATGATATCAATATTGATTGATTGATTCATTCATTTTTAACGCCAACTTTAGTCTACCCCCGGTTTTCAGTGGAGTTCGGGTTACACTAACTTTAGTTTTATATGTATATTTTGTAGATCGTTGTTTGTCCTTTTGTCCTTTTTCTATTGGCCATTGTGTTGTATGTTCTTCTTCGATTTACGGATTCTGATTACCCCTTAGGTATCTTCAGACTCGTCTTATTAAATAAACTAATCAGTGTTTTCTTAGAAATTAACACAATGGATGTCACTAGTGGAGCATGGACTGCCTACCCTTCCGGAGCACCAAAGTTCACTCCCGGTTTTAGTTGGGTTTGTGTTACTCGATCTTTAGTTTTATATGTATATTTTGTAGATCGTTGTTTGTCCTTTTGTCCTTTTTCTATTGGCCATTGTGTTGTCTGTCCTTCTTCGATTTACAGATTCTGATTACCCCTTTGGTATCTTTAAACTCTTCTTATGTCAAGTGAGCGGCATAGCAGTTATCATTATGATATGAATATTGATTGATTGATTCGTTTTTAACACCAACTTTAGCAATACTTCAGCTATATCATGGAGTCAACAAATTTTATAAATTGATTTTCTCAGAACTAAGATATATGTGCGTATAAAACAATGGGGTTATAACATTGTCAAACCGGTTTATATTATAACAATAATGATGAATAATATAGCGGAATTCCCTTCAGATATTTACTAATTTTGGCTATCCTGTTTTACTAGCTCCCAAAGACTTTTAAATTATTCGGCTTTCCCATCTTTTGATTATGAGTATACTTGATGAAGCTTATTCCAGAAACGCGACATGCGCACTTAATTCGATATCTATGTTTTAATTACTGGAAACTGGAAATTACTTCCCTTTAAGGAACTCTCCATCGCAGAGTATTGAAGTAGAACGTTTGTTATATCTGCTCCAAGTCACAAAGCCACTAGTTGGGCACTACATAAGAGATAAAGTAAATTTACAAATTGATATACACGATGTGATTTTATCATATCCAGATTGTAAGGTATTCCTGTGTTATCCGCCATCTTACATAATAAAACGACTGATTACACAAAGACAATATAATGTTTTGTAATTGTATATCTTACACTTACAAGATTGTCAGTTTTATCAAACCATCGAATATACCTGTATCCAGGTTTGTCAGACGATTATCACTAAGAATTCTGAAATAAACAAAAAGTTAATTTGTATATAAAAAGTACTACTGGTCGAGGACCAATTATCGCCAATTTTTTTCTTGTTTTTGTCAGATTATTTCTATGTAGTCCAATACACCCCTTCAAGCGCCTCATAATTTTGAATGTTGCCAATCAACTTACCTTGGACGGAAATATAAATAATTTTTATTCGCATGCTCGTATCAGGGAGCCTTTGTAAAGGTGTTGTTCTTTGTCACTGAATCGGGAGGGAAGAGTACCAATTATCGCCATCTTGTTAGATGTGGGAAAATAAATATATAAATCAGCAGTGAAATTAAAAGAAATGGCCTTACCAAAAAATGATGGTGTCGCCAATATTTTGCAATCATTAGAACACCAATCTGCTATATTTTTTCTGTTAATAATAGCGAGTGGCATCTGCGCTTCATTTACGTGACCCCCCGCGAGGTTTATATAAAGAGGTATGGTTTCTAATGGGATTTTATCTTATTTCTTTTGAATTAGTCAAGATACAAATATGTAGGATTTTGCTGTCTGCTTTGTCACCATTTATTATTGTCGTCTGTAAAAAAAAATGGCAAGAAAATTCGCGTGCGCTCTCGGGTAACGTGCAAGTTGGCGATAATTGGTCCTCGACCGGTAAAGATTAAAGTCATAAAGCATAGCATTGAACATGTCCACGGTAAAGTTTCCTGGAATAAAATGGCAATACTAAGTTGAAAAACTTGTGGCTGATCCTTTTGTCAATGTTTAGATAATAAGATATGCTTAAATTAAATAAAATGAAAAAAAAAAGTTATCACACTCGAAATAGTTTCAAAATCCACTGAAGACAGTTGTAGAACAGAGGAAAATGGATACTCCTGACATATACAGCCGTGACGGGCTTTTAGGCGCATTGTGTAATTAGACGCACACGATTTTGGGCTTTGAATCCAAAAACCTAAGAAAAAAATGTATGTCTACAATAATGATGCACAGATATCACAATACTTTATTGAAATGAACTATGCTTGGCAATGATTTGCGTCAATGACAACTACACATAATTTGCAATTTTTTAGTGGATTTCTATTAACCGGTAATGATCTTTATTAACCTTTCTCATCAGTGCGTCTTAAAGGCCGACATAATTTATGTTGTTGAAAAAGGGGGTAGTTCTACTTAATTCCCTCTAATGCTGATTGATTTTTATAAAATTATTCACAGACAGGGGTTAGGTAATACACGTTCACCGTGCAAGATATTAAGCATATTACAAAGTGACGGGGGAAGGGGGAAGGGGGGAGTTAATTTTCGCATTCGTATTTATCAGATGCCAGAATATATGTCCAGTTTTAATAATTGTTTGTTATTGTCAAGTAATCAGTATATTTCAGTTATATTAATGATTAGGACCTGCATGCGCCGCCTTTTTAATTTGTTCTTGTGTGGTTTGTGTTGCTCAATCTTTAGTATTGTGGATCTTCACTGTCTCTTTGGCCAACACGTCTGCTGCCCTTCGATTTACGAATTACGATTGCCCCTTTGGTACCTTTTCTTGTAAAGATAATCCTTTTGCTGAGTGATTGTTGCTTAACTTTGCTTAACGTACAGCGAGTAGTTTCAAATATATTCAGAACGAGAACTATGTATAAAATCTAGATAAAAAAAAGAAAGGGATGGACTAACTGGGACAACCGAAAAAGTATGGAGATTTGGGTAGGAACGAAACATTTTGGTTCTTTTTGTAACGGTTTGGGTTCAGGTTTGTGGTGTTTAACGCCACTTTCGACAATATATCATTTTGTAGCGGCTACAATGCGCCTACTACTTTTTTTCGAAACCTACAAAAGATGTATTTAGTGTGACAGGGAGAATGACACTCTCCAATAAAATGTATTTAGTGTGACAGGGAGAATGGCACTCTCCAATAAGATGTATTTAGTGTGACAGGGAGAATGACACTCTCCAATAAGATGTATTTAGTGTGACAGGGAGAATGGCACTCTCCAATAAGATGTATTTAGTGTTACAGGGAGAATGGCACTCTCCAATAAGATGTATTTAGTGTGACAGGGAGAATGGCACTCTCCAATAAGATGTATTTAGTTTGACGGAGAATGGCACTCTCCAATAAGATGTATTTAGTGTGACAGGGAGAATGGCATTCTCCAATAAGATGTATTTAGTGTGACAGGGAGAATGACACTCTCCAATAAGATGTATTTAGTGTGACAGGGAGAATGGCACTCTCCAATAAGATGTATTTAGTGTGACAGGGAGAATGGCACTCTCCAATAAGATGTATTTATTGTGACAGGGAGAATGGCACTCTCCAATAAGATGTATTTAGTGTGACAGGGAGAATGGCACTCTCCAATAAGATGTATTTAGTGTGACAGGGAGAATGGCACTCTCCAATAAGATGTACTTAGTGTGACAGGGAGAATGGCACTCTCCAATAAGATGTATTTATTGTGACAGGGAGAATGACACTCTCCAATAAGATGTATTTAGTGTGACAGAGAGAATGGTACTCTCCAATAAGATGTATTTAGTGTGACAGGGAGAATGACACTCTCCAATAAGATGTATTTAGTGTGACAGGGAGAATGGCACTCTCCAATAAGATGTATTTAGTGTGACAGGGAGAATGGCACTCTCCAATAAAATGTATTTAGTGTGACAGGGAGAATGACACTCTCCAATAAGATGTATTTAGTGTGACAGGGAGAATGGCACTCTCCAATAAGATGTATTTATTGTGACAGGGAGAATGGTACTCTCCAATAAGATGTATTTAGTGTGACAGGGAGAATGGCACTCTCCAATAAGATGTATTTAGTGTGACAGGGAGAATGGCACGCTCCAATAAGATGTATTTAGAGTGACAGGGAGAATGGCACGCTCCAATAAGATGTATTTAGTGTGACAGTGAGAATGGCACTCTCCAATAAGATGTATTTAGTGTGACAGGGAGAATGGCACTCTCCAATAAGATGTATTTAGTGTGACAGGGAGAAAGGCACTCTCCAATAAGATGTTCTTAGTGTGACAGGGAGAATGGCACTCTCCAATAAGATGTATTTATTGTGACAGGGAGAATGGCACTCTCCAATAAGATGTATTTAGTGTGACAGGGAGTATGGCACTCTCCAATAAGATGTATTTAGTGTGACAGGGAGAATGGCACGCTCCAATAAGATGTATTTAGTGTGACAGGGAGAATGGCACTCTCCAATAAGATGTATTTAGTGTGACAGGGAGAATGGCACTCTCCAATAAGATGTATTTATTGTGACAGGGAGAATGGCACTCTCCAATAAGATGTATTTAGTGTGACAGGGAGAATGGCACTCTCCAATAAGATGTATTTCGTGTGACAGGGAGAATGGCACTCTCCAATAAGATGTATTTATTGTGACAGGAAGAATGGCACTCTCCAATAAGATGTATTTAGTGTGACAGGGAAAATGGCACTCTCCAATAATATGTATTTAGTGTGACAGGGAGAATGGCACTCTCCAATAAGATGTATATAGTGTGACAGGGAGAATGACACTCTCCAATAAGATGTATTTAGTGTGACAGAGAGAATGACACTCTCCAATAAGATGTATTTAGTGTGACAGGGAGAATGGCACTCTCCAATAAGATGTATTTAGTGTGACAGGGAGAATGGCACTCTCCAATAAGATGTATTTAGTGTGACAGGGAGAATGGCACTCTCCAATAAGATGTATTTAGTGTGACAGGGAGAATGACACTCTCCAATAAGATGTATTTAGTGTGACAGGGAGAATGGCACTCTCCAATAAGATGTATTTATTGTGACAGGGAGAATGGCACTCTCCAATAAGATGTATTTAGTGTGACAGGGAGAATGGCACGCTCCAATAAGATGTATTTAGTGTGATAGGGAGAATGGCACGCTCCAATAAGATGTATTTAATGTGACAGGGAGAATGGCACTCTCCAATAAGATGTGTTTAGTGTGACAGGGAGAATGGCACTCTCCAATAAGATGTATTTAGTGTGACAGGGAGAATGGCACTCTCCAATAAGATGTTCTTAGTGTGACAGGGAGAATGGCACTCTCCAATAAGATGTATTTATTGTGACAGGGAGAATGGCACTCTCCAATAAGATGTATTTAGTGTGACAGGGAGAATGACACGCTCCAATAAGATGTATTTAGTGTGACAGGGAGAATGGCACTCTCCAATAAGATGTATTTAGTGTGACAGGGAGAATGGCACTCTCCAATAAGATGTATTTAGTGTGACAGGGAGAATGGCACTCTCCAATAAGATGTATTTATTGTGACAGGGAGAATGGCACTCTCCAATAAGATGTATTTATTGTGACAGGGAGAATGGCACTCTCCAATAAGATGTATTTAGTGTGACAGGGAGAATGGCACTCTCCAATAAGATGTATTTAGTGTGACAGGGAGAATGGCACTCTCCAATAAGATGTATTTATTGTGACAGGGAGAATGGCACTCTCCAATAAGATGTATTTAGTGTGACATGGAGAATGGCACTCTCCAATAAGATGTATTTAGTGTGACAGGGAGAATGGCACTCTCCAATTACGTTACCCACTATGGTTCACGTTCACGTGTTCCTTATTATACCCCGATTAACCCCACCGTGAGGTCCCCCGGGAACGCGCTGAACATCTTTGTGGATTTGAACCTTGGTAACCTTCATCAATGTCCAGACAATCCTTTGGAACAACTTACACTGCCTGATGACTACTGTTCTCTGGAAATGCTTGAACATACGGAAGACCTTGACCAGTACAATCAATGATCATGTCAGGAATTTCTTCACATGTAATATTTGCTATATCTAGTGGGTATAACCATAACACGTTGAAGGACTGCAGCAACGTCATAACCCAAATGGCAAAATACAAAATGGCTTTCATCATTAATAATATTGTTTTACATTCTGTAAAGTATCTGAAATTAAATATATAATAAACAAAAATAACAATACATACTATACAATTGTATATTAGTAACAATATCTCGGATAAATTCATGACCAGAACATATTTCAATTGGTTACAGAATATCTGCTCACAAATAACCGCAGATGTGTTTCGTTTGTCGTAATAACAAACCATTCCTTTGCACTTTCATGACTTTACAACGGGTTTGTTAGAAGAGTAATACGACGGGTGCCACTATTGGAGCAGGAACTCCCCACCCTTCCGGTGGGGTTCGTATATCTAAATTGTTAGCTGCCTGTGTGGTATATTGTAGATCATTATTTGTCATTTTTCTTTAGTCATTGTGGTGTCTGTCTGTCTTTCGAGTTTCGGCTAGTTGTTATTCTTTTGGAATCTTCAATTTTTTTTTTGTCCACAAATGGACGAGATGTTTGCCAATAAAACTAGTTTAGGTTCATGATGCTCTCTTAAAGTGTCTGTATCAAGCCAGGAAAGTGAGCGGCCTCTGTTGCTACAATTCCCCTTATAAAAAGCAGCAACTGCTTACTTTTCACCGGCACCTGATTTCACCCTAGGTTTTTTATGCGGCCCGTGTTGCTCATCTTGTCATATTATGTGTCTTTGTTCAGTGTTGTAATGTTCGTTACGATTTTCGCATAAAAACAATGTTCGGTTCATCTTTACCCCCAGTTTTTGTTTTAGGAAGCATCAAGACGAATACAAACATATACATGTATGTATAATACAGTATATTTCTGATAGATATCTGAACAAATTGGATCAATTTATTTCTTTTTCTTTTTCAGATAGTTTATTAGCGAAACCTTCTCAACAGAGTTCATATATGTAAAAGTAAAGTAAAAAACACAATTCCACCAATATCAACACATCGATCGATCAACGCAAACAATTAAACAACAACAACAAATACAAAAAGACCGTGCCATGTGACGTTAGAAATCCAGGTCCTGTCTATATTTCAACCTTTTAGGAATATCCTCTTTATGTATTGATTGGTGCGGACTATATATTATTTTTAAAAACAAGTTATTAAATTAATAAAGAGTTATCTCTCTTTTCATATCATCATGCCATTGATGATATGAAAACTTTTGTATTTATTGACTGTAAATATTTCTTTATTTAGACAATAAATGAAATTTGCTTGTTTGTTTTTTTGAAGGTGTTTACCGCCTCTTTCAACAATATTTCAGCTATATCGTGGCGGTCAGTTTATTGGTGGAGGAAACCGGAACACCCGGAGAAAACCACCGACTCGTCGCAAGTCACTGACAAACTTTATCACATAATGTTGTACACCTCGCCCTGATCGAGATTCGAACTCACAACGTAAATTAGTGGTGATAGGCACTGATTTCATAGGTAGCTGTAAATCCAACTACCATACGATCACGACCTCGACGACCCCAGTTAGTTGTGTAGAAAGATACAGAAAGCTGGACAATGAAAGAGTAAATTGGTGGATCTTTTTACTATATTTAATGCGAAATATGGCGAGACGCTACTGCAACTGTCCCTCTTAAAGAACGACATTACATAAGATGCGTTCACTTCCGATATAAATTTACACGCATTTGTGAGAAGCCGTGGATTTATTGTATCTGTTCCAATAGCCATAGCAGTGTTGATATTTTGGAATTATTTTCTTCGGTGTTCTCGATGAGAAGAGTTTGAAGACATCAAAGGGGTAATCAGAATCCGTAAATCGAAGGACAAGTGACAAGTATCAATTATATTGCATGTTTAAAGAATTATTGTAGATAACAATAGATTAATGATACAACTACTTATCATCATAGAACAGTAGGACAAGAATACATTTTGGTCATTTACTTACGATTTTTCTTTCCTTAGTAATGGCGCTTTCTGGGATGGATTGAATGATTAATCTTTATAATTAAAACGTAGATATCTAAATTAGTGTACACTATGTGTTTCTGGAACAACCTTCATCAGATACACTCGAAGGCAAAAGATTGGAAACCCACATACTTTAAACGTCTTTGGGATGATGAAATCCAAAGGGCCTAAATCGGTCAACCAAATAAACTAAGTTCACCAATGAAATGTTCCCTTCAACGGTCACTCCTTTGTTGAAAGGGGAGAGAGGATACGCTCTGGAAATGTTTTCTTGCAACGGTCCCCTTACGACAAATTCTTGTTGAAACGGAAGTAGATGCGGTCGGGAAATGCTTTCTTGACAACGGTCCACCAACGACCACTCCCTTGTTGAAACGGAAGTGGATGATGTCGGAAATGTTCTACCAATGACCACTCCCTTGTTGAAACGGAAATGGATGCGGTAAGGAAATGCTTCCTTGCCACTGTAAACCATTGGCCACTTCCAGTTAACACACATGCTCGGTAGCTGTTAAAAGTCGTCTTTACCTGCGTGCCATTCTCCAAAGACGAGTTGTTCAATACCCTCCCATACAAACTATAAATCGTATTAGTAAACGGTGGCCCTGGGGTGTGTATATAGACAGATGGTTTGATTGCTACTCCTGCGGATACCATGCTGCTTAGCAATTGGAAATAAATTACGCTGTGTGATACATCCGAAAGTAGCGCTAGTAATGTGGGTCGAACCAGTTGCACATTTTGTCATGAAGAAGGTATATTGACTCATTAATTGGCAAAGGTTCAGTGGCAAATATTTCATGTATATTCAGGACGAAATCAAATTCTCCAACTTACTTGATATCACGACTTTCCACCGGGTTTGTAGCAAAAATAAAACGACAGTTGCCAATAGTGGAGCAGGAACTAAGTATCATTACTGAGAACCTGAGTACTTCTTCGAGGTAGGGCTTCTGATTGCCCCTTTCTCTTGGTATCTTCATTGTTTTAAAACTCACATAAATATGAGGGAGAGGGGGAATAGACGCTTATAATGACTTCCATAAGAAAAGTAGTGTGACGTGGGTAGGCCGATACATTTAGCCAATTGCAGCGTCTACTATGGGCATTAAAATAATTTATAAGATGTTTTGTACGTACATAGACCATGGCATTCCATAGACATTCCCCACTATGATCTGCGATTAGACGTTTTGAATGATAGCCTGCCAACATCTAGACACACCCATCGTGAGGGCACTCCCTATCCACCACATGGGGAGGCGATGCAAATCCTTATGGGTTGAACCCTAAGAACCACCACCAGTACACAGTGAGGAAATGAAGAATACCAAGTTCCATGGACGTAAAAATATAATTTGTACCCGCTCCTAATGAGGAGCAGTTTACTAAGGTGATCGTTAGTGACCTGTTGCAAGGCAAACTTGTCCGATCTTATCAATCAACTGCTATAATCCTTATAGAAATCAAAATCTATTGGCAAATCCCACTGCCACAGTTTAACTGAAATATGATTTGCTTGTATATTTGTGCACTTAAAACATAGCTGTGATAATGCTTCCCCGGCGCTATGGAAAACAAATTAGCGCAATTATGGTAGGTCTAGTTCTAACGGTCATGTTTGTATTTGACTCGTCCTGTGGAACACGTGGAGAAGCTAGGTCATATTGTTTTACCCTGGTGTTCACTCGCTAGTTTAGTTTAAACATATATTATTGTCCAAAAACATGACAATAGAATCAGATACAAGTTTTTCAACTTCTCCTTTATATAAACAATATACAGATACAGTTGAACATAAATACACAAAAGCTACAGTCTTCCTTAATAATCAGGAAAACAACAACAATAAAACAACAACATGAATTATACGAGTGCAACACCAATTTGATATTTGCCAAATGACAAATCGAACAGACCTTTACAATAATTGGACTAGTATATAGAACACACCTAGAATGAAGAAAATCAATATACAATTATGGCCTTCATGAGAAGTTGATATCCTTAATTATTGAATTGAGAATAACCCTTTCGAGATTTAATAATTATGGATATTAACTTCTCATGAGGGACATAACTGTATTATTATACTGAACTAATATGAGGGAAATAACTAGTTATTGGTTCGACGTGAAAAAGCGCGCCAATTTCAAACAGTTATTTTGTGCTACGTGCAGATTCCCTCATAGTTATTTGACATACGTGCAGTTTGCCGCGGGAATAATGAGTTATTCCAAACTTTAAAATATCTTAATTATTTCTTGCTTGGTTTCTATAGTAAAGTATGATAATAATTGTTATACAATGTAGTGGGATTATTAATTCGGTAAAGGTAGGATCTTTTAAAATTTAGTTTCAAAATATATAATAATATCATTATTTATTCAGTAAGAATTTTAACATAAAGTGCTCACACGTGTGTATTGCAACATTTACTGAGGGAACGACCATTTAACTTGAAGGGAGGGGTATGTTTTTTTTTCTAAAAAAATATTCTGATTCCCAATGTTGCTGAAAAAAATATTCTGATTTTGGTGGAGGGAAAAAAAATAATCTGATTCAGAGTTTTTGTCATATAACCTAATGTTAAATTTTTGAAAAAAATAAAATATTCTAACTCTTGTGTTGTCCGAAATTTTTTTTATGAACGAATCAAAAAACCATAACCCTCCTTCAAGTCAAATGGTCGGTCCCTAACTCACACCAGGTCAGCCACAAACCAATTGTCATTCACGATAATCAGCGGAAAGAAAAGCGACATGTTTCCTTAATATTATTATGTCTGTACAGTAATGAATACATGCCTATTTGTGTCAATATTATAAATTTGACTTCCAGACAGCAAAGTGTTTAAATCAAAGTGTACATTTGCAGCTAATAAAGAACGGTACAACATATTTCTTTGTGCATCAAACCTCTTGCAATACAATAAATAAAATGTTCAGCATTCTCTGTGGAATATCCACAAGAACAAGATGGGCTATGAATTAAATTAGCATGAAATAGATCATTATGTACAATTATTCCTTATTCTAGTCTGCAGTATATTTAAATATATGTTGCCAACATTATAATAGGAGGGGGGTTTAGCATTTTTAAAGTAGTGTTGTTTCAGTTTGTATTTGAAGGATTCAAAAGTTGGAAGTTGACGTATTCTCATGTCTAATAAATTCCATAACTTGGTCATCGACGGAAAAAATGACTGTTGGGATATCGATAATCTGTTTGTAGTTTGACTAATATTATGACGATTTCGTAAATTATAGTTATTAGTTTCTCCAACACTGGGAGGAATCAAATCACATAAAAACTCGGGAGAATTACCAACATTTAATTTATAAAACATACATAATTTTTTAACCTCTCGCCTAGTGCTAAGTTTCTCCCAACCCGTCTCCCTGTGTATTGAATCCAAACTTGTGTAGCATGTTAGCCCTGTAACAATACGAGCCGCTTCCAATTGTAGTGTAGTCTAGTCTATCAGAATTGACTTGCCCGCAGTTATCCCATACCTCAGATGAATATTCCAAAATTGGTCTAATGAAAGTAAAATACATATTTTCCAGATATTCCCTCTTTAATCTAAATTTAAGTTTCCTCAAGACGTTAAGCTGCTTTGAAGTTCTCTGAATTAGACTGTCTATATGTTTTGTCCATTTACAATCACTACTGAAAATTATGCCTAAATGTTTGTGCTTATTAACAGAATTGAGAACGATACCGTCGAAATCAAAGCTGAGTTCATCTTGTTGGTTTCTAATATTGAATATCATTATCTCAGTTTTATTAGGATTAAATCTTACTAACCAAGTATCCCCCCACTTTTTTATATTGTTTAGGTCGATATTAATCATATTTTTTTAAAGTAGATTCGTCTAAGGCTGTATGTCCAATAGATGTATCGTCGGCAAAAAGTCTACTGAGTCCAAGCATGTCATCGGCTATGTCATTTATGAATACTAAAAATAACAGAGAAACGTGGACTGACCCTTGGTGAACATCAGCTTTTAAATCATCTAACTCAGATACAGTGACAGCCGGAACCTTTGAACCGTAATGAGAGCGGGAGGTTTGGCGCCTTAAAATCTGATTCAACCCACCATTTCTTTAGAAATGCCTGTACCAAGTCAGGGTCATTACGGTTTTCACAGTTTTCCGGTTGTTGACTGATTTTGTCTGTTTATATAATTATGAGTTTTGACTTTCCCTTTGTAAGATTGTTCGGAGTTCGGTAATTTTGTTATTACCTTTATAATACTTCTTTGATAGCAACTCTTTGTGATCTGTTAGTAAGATAGCTTTTAAGCCACATGAGTAAATCTCCCTTAATGCCATATCTTTCTAATTTTAACAGTAGCCCCCTAATCCAAACACGAGCAAACGCTTTACTTACATCAGCAAAAGTGTGAGTAGTCGAAAGACCAGGGATAAAACCTGATTGGAATTTGTATAAAAGTTTATTGTTATGTAAATGGTTAAAAATGTTGTGCGTCCTAAAAGAGGAGATGTAAATGAGTTACATTACTTACCTATGTAGATCTATATAATCCACGACTTATGGATAACTATACTGCAATGCAGGTTTTCTTAATAAGGTTGTTTTGACATTAAGCAAAATATAGTTCACTTGGAGTTCTTAATAGAGAAAATATACTTTAATGTCTCCTGCATCTATACATAATTTTCCTTGTCCAATGGAAATTAGACAAAAGCAAATAAGTGACCCCTATAATACTATGGTATAACATTTGACATTTTATCTTCATTAGAAAGGCAAGACATATATATTATATTGTATATATTACTAACCAATGTGATGAAAAGAAATTAAAAACTCATAATATCATGGATTCGAATATTAAGTTTGATGTCTTCTGTAGTGAGTGGTCATGTATTTGTGTGTTAAGGGTATTGATTTCGCCTCTTCCTACGGTTTTGATATTTAATTTCGGAATTGTTCTGACAGTGTGGTATTGTTGTGTTTTCATTTCATTAGTAAGCTACGAAAGCTATGAAGGCACATTAAAAAGTTGTCAAGATCTAGAATTTGTAATCTGAGATTTCCGATTGATAATTCGTTGTTACGGGCGTTATATCGGATCTTAATCATTTGTGTCCTCGTCTCGCGTGCAGTAGATCGTGAGTTTGAGCCCCTGTTGGTTCAAACCAAAAACTGTGAAATTGATATGTGTTGCTTCTCTGTTACGCACGCAGTATTAAGGAGTTAGAGGAAATCATGATTGATTCGGAATCAGGATAATGTGTCTGAGTGGAGCGCCACGTCTACCTGCGGATTGTTGTTTCATTGAACTGGCAGTATGAAGATCTAACTAAGCGTGTTGGTCTAGAACAAAGCGGACATCATCATCATGCCATCAAATGTATATAGCTGACAAAATCTCATTTGGCGTAAATAATCATTCATTCACTCCTTGCAATGCCTGGGTACTGGAGAATGTTCCCAGGGTTCAAAGCCACAGAGCTGCTAAGTGCACCCTCAGGTTGCTGATATGGGGATGGATTTTTCGAATAGAGTTTGGAAATGTTCAGCAGATGTGTCACCCTGTGTTTTTCATGTCAGTGCATAGTATATGATTATTCATCAGTTATTATTTTATTGTCATACCGACACCCCAGGAGTGTTCATGTAATTTAAGCTGCAATATAAACGACAATATGATTTTAATTATTCAGTTAAATGGCTATAAAACTGTTAATAATCAGATTTACTGAAATCTGATATAATTAAAATGTAGGTATAACATTATTATCTGATATTTGTGTCTTATACATTTATTGATGTATTTATCCCAAGCGTAAATATATGAAATATAAATAATGTGTCTGTCTGTATCAGAATAAAAACATAATATACCCTGTATATATGGACATATATAAGACATATTTTATAGATTTTTGTAGTTTTATGTATACATGTCTGATGCCTTTTTATCGTATGTATTGTCTGATTACTGTATGGGGACTATCAATATTCTACTTATATTGAAATACTAATTTCATACTACGAACATTTTATTCTACATAGTTTTCTTTTTATACTATGTGTTGTTTGTAGATATAACTGTTTTTGAATGGACACAGTCGTTATTACCCCGGTAGTAATTGACCCCGTTATAAAGGGGTAAATAAGCAAATAATATATATATTACAGAGTACGATGTCGACAAAGTGTCCGTGGTCCAGTATACATTTTGTAGATCTTTGCATTGACAGTTTATTTATTCTGTGTTTAAGCGATATTCTAATTAACTAAATTGAAGCTAAAAAAATAGCACTCTTTTCGTCAAAGAAAATTTTATATTTTCATGGAAAACGTCGGCATAATAAGAGTAGTCTTAATTATCATTCAGATTATATCTTAGGAAAGAACCGATATACATACGTGGAATGTAATGAGAAAAAATTATATCAAACTGTCGGAACAGTTTCCAAAATTCAATAAAATAATCGTTGAGAGAGGACAGATCCATACCCCTAGCATACAAATACATGACCGCCCACTTACCTGGCTTGGTACAGACACTTCAATAAAAAATAATGACACGATTTAACTAGTTTTATGAGCCAAACCTCCACTCTTAGTAAAATGATGCAGTCATGCACGTGTTTTCTATATTTGATTTAAATGCCAGCTCTCACATATAAACGGGTGAACAGCTTTATTGTAAATAAACGTTAGAGAAACCCGAAGGGGAAATCGTCAAGGGAGACTATATAACATGGCTCGTGTAGAAGAGTTTGAAGATACCAAAGGGGTATTTATGGTAATCCGTTATTTCAGAAAAGAGTCGTTAGCACTACATTTGATATCTATATTTCTATTACATTGAAATAGAATATATTATTGGAATTGTAATGCAAAAGGTCATGGAATGGGCAAATAAAAATAAGCACCTTGTTTTGGAAAATCGGTTCACGTGACGCAAAGCAGAAGCAGTGGCGCAGCTTACGTGTATACTTGTGTGTTTTAACATTCACATCGCTTTGGCTTAAAAAAAACAGCAACAACAAAATATTAACAGAAGAGAACGATAGAGACTTGATGAGTTAAATATGATAATTACATTTCAAGATAACATTGACTGTATTACTATATTGTGTTACATGCAATGGACAGACAAAAGCCGACATTTTATGACGATCTATGTATGGCCCCAAGATCCCCGGATAAACGTATTATCTCTAAAGCATCCACTTCATTTAGTGCCTAGCTACGCCACTGACAGGCTCTGTTTATATACCACAAGAAAGAAGGCTTGCTCAACGTATAAATTTATTATTTACGTAGGTTTGTTTTGGATTCAAATCCCTGTACAAACACATTGTTATCAGTTATGTAATAGTTATATATATATATAACCTCGATCTTAAAGAAAAAGTTCATAAATAACAGGGCGTTTCACACTCGATTGAGATAACAAGCTACATAATCAGAACATTCTGATCTTGAACTTCGTAATAAACAAAGTCATTACTAAAGGTTTGTAATCTTACATTGATCATTCTTCGCGAGGACCTGAGTTCACCACCGGTTTTTTTTTGGGTGAGGTCTGTATTGCTCATCTTTTTAGTTTGTTTTGTGTTGTCCTATTACGTGTTGTAATTTCCGTTTTGATTTTCCAATAAAAATCATGTTCGGTTTGTCTTTACCTCCAGTTGTTTGTAGGAGGGCTCATGTCTTATTTACGTTATTTGTGTTTGCTTGTGCATAGTGGTGTCCAACACATATTGTGTTGTGTTTTTGATTTGTTTGTCTTCGTCTTGTGTACCATATGTTGCCAGTTTCTCTGGTTTTCCATTTTTGATTGCACCTTCGGTATCCCTTAACGTTTATTTCACTATATGAGTTGGATGAGTGTAATAACCAATGGGTATAGAGAAATAGATCGTGTTTCTCCACTGTGGAGTATAGCCATTTTAAAATGGTGTCCGCTGGTTGTAGAAATAACCAAAGTGATATGAATTCACTATTGCTAAAAAATGCTGCCATTCCTCACAATGAGGGCAGTAACTCTTGTAATGATGGTCGATAAGAGGGAACATTCTACAATATCAACATCCTGCATTTCGACACATAGCTTTGAAGTGATAATGTAGTAAAGTCAGAAAAACTAAAGCCACGACCAGAATGACTATGCGTGTTATCCACTCTTCAATAAGGGTAATAACAAAATTACCGAACTCCGAACAATCTAACAAAGGGAAAGTCAAAACTCATAAGTATATAAACAGACAAAATCAGTCAACAACCGAAAACTGTGAAAACCGCAATGACCCTGACTTGGTACAGGCATTTCTAAAGAAATGGTGGGTTGAACCAGATTTTAAAGCGCCAAGCCTCCCCCTTTCATTACGGCTCAAAGTTTCCGGCTGTCACTATAATATCTCTTGTAATATAAAAATATCCCAAGAAAAGATTGAAGATACCAAAGAGGCAATATGATGCCTTAAATGGAAGAAGACAGACAATACAAAGGCAAAACGAAAAATAACAAAAGGACAAAGATCAACAAAACGTGACACAGAAAACTAAAGATCGAACAACACGAACACCGCTGAACACCAGGGATGAGGGGTGAATCCAGGTGTTCCTGTTCCACATGTGGCACCCAAATGATATTACAGCCAAATATAATGATGATAATATCATCCTTAATATATAGACTTACAATGTAGATGGATCCATCATAGCACTCCGTGTCGCAGAGAAACTAGATAGTGTTTATATACCCCATGATTCTGTAAGCAACAATCATAGACAAATGTTTCTCTTTTGTCGTGTATAAACCGTTATTTGATTTTTTTAAATCACTTTGTTGCAATAGATTAAAAGTAGATATCTAATTTAGTGCGCACGATGTGTTTTCATCAGTTACGATTATGGTCAAGAGATTTGACAGTCAAATATTCAAAAGTTTCTGGGAACAAGACAACCTACCGACTTAGCGCATGAAAGCATAGATATCAAATTGAGTGCACACGACGAGTTTCTTTCCTGAATAACCTCTAGCAGATACACTCAAAATCGGAAGTTAGGAAAGACAAATAATTATGTTTGGGAGCAATAAAAACAAAGGGCCTAAACCGGGTGGCCAAAATCGGGTAAGATTTTTAGTGGGGTTCGTGTTGCTCGATCTTTTGTTTTCTATATAGTGCTTTGTACATCGTTGTTTGACCTTTTGCCCCTTTGGTATCTTTGCTCGATCTTTTGTTTTCTGCATAGTGCTTTGTAGATCGTTGTTTGACCTTTTGCCCCTTTAGTATCTTTGCTCGATCTTTTGTTTTCTGCATAGTGCTTTGTAGATCGTTGTTTGTCCTTTTGCCCCTTTGGTATCTTTGCTCGATCTTTTGTTTTCTGCATAGTGCTTTGTAGATCGTTGTTTGACCTTTTGCCCCTTTGGTATCTTTGCCTGATCTATTGTTTTCTGTATAGTGCTTTGTAGATCGTTGTTTGACCTTTTGCCCCTTTGGTATCTTTGCTCGATCTTTTGTTTTCTGCATAGTGCTTTGTAGATCGTTGTTTGTCCTTTTGCCCCTTTGGTATCTTTGCTCGATCTTTTGTTTTCTGCATAGTGCTTTGTAGATCGTTGTTTGTCCTTTTGCCCCTTTGGTATCTTTGCTCGATCTTTTGTTTTCTGCATAGTGCTTTGTAGATCGTTGTTTGTCCTTTTGCCCCTTTGGTATCTTTGCTCCATCTTTTGTTTTCTGTATAGTGCTTTGTAGATCGTTGCTTGACCTTTTATCCCTTTGGTATCTTTGCTCGATCTTTTGTTTTCTGTATAGTGCTTTGTAGATCGCTGTTTGACCTTTTGCCCCTTTGGTATCTTTGCTCGATCTTTTGTTTTCTGCATAGTGCTTTGTAGATCGTTGTTTGTCCTTTTGCCCCTTTGGTATCTTTGCTCGATCTTTTGTTTTCTGCATAGTGCTTTGTAGATCGTTGTTTGACCTTTTGCCCCTTTGGTATCTTTGCTCGATCTTTTGTTTTCTGCTTAGTGCTTTGTAGATCGTTGTTTGACCTTTTGCCCCTTTGGTATCTTTGTTCGATCTTTAGTTTTCTGCATAGTGCTTTGTAGATCGTTGTTTGTCCTTTTGCCCCTTTGGTAGCTTTGCTCGATCTTTTGTTTTCTGCATAGTGCTTTGTAGATCGTTGTTTGACCTTTTGCCCCTTTGGTATCTTTGCTCGATCTTTTGTTTTCTGCTTAGTGCTTTGTAGATCGTTGTTTGACCTTTTGCCCCTTTGGTATCTTTGCTCGATCTTTTGTTTTCGGTATAGTGCTTTGTAGATCGTTGTTTGTTATTTTGCTCCTTTGGTATCTTTGCTCCATCTTTTGTTTTCTGTATAGTGCTTTGTAGATCGTTGCTTGACCTTTTGCCCCTTTGGTATCTTTGCTCGATCTTTTGTTTTCTGTATAGTGCTTTGTAGATCGTTGTTTGACCTTTTGCCCCTTTGGTATCTTTGCTCGATCTTTTGTTTTCTGCATAGTGCTTTGTACATCGTTGTTTGTCCTTTTGCCCCTTTGGTATCTTTGCTCGATCTTTTGTTTTCTGTATAGTGCTTTGTAGATCGTTGTTTGTCCTTTTTCCCCTTTGGTATCTTTGCTCGATCTTTTGTTTTCTGCATAGTGATTTGTAGATCGTTGTTTGACCTTTTGCCCCTTTGGTATCTTTGCTCGATCTTTTGTTTTCTGCATAGTGCTTTGTAGATCGTTGTTTGACCTTTTGCCCCTTTGGTATCTTTGCTCGATCTTTTGTTTTCGGTATAGTGCTTTGTAGATCGTTGTTTGTTATTTTGCCCCTTTGGTATCTTTGCTCGATCTTTTGATTTCTGTATAGTGCTTTGTAGATCGTTGTTTGACCTTTTGCCCCTTTAGTATCTTTGCCTGATCTATTGTTTTCTGCATAGTGCTTTGTAGATCGTTGTTTGTCCTTTTTCCCCTTTGGTATCTTTGCTCGATCTTTTGTTTTCTGCATAGTAATTTGTAGATCGTTGTTTGACCTTTTGCCCCTTTGGTATCTTTGCTCGATCTTTTGTTTTCTGCATAGTGCTTTGTAGATCGTTGTTTGACCTTTTGCCCCTTTGGTATCTTTGCTCGATCTTTTGTTTTCGGTATAGTGCTTTGTAGATCGTTGTTTGTTATTTTGCCCCTTTGGTATCTTTGCTCGATCTTTTGATTTCTGTATAGTGCTTTGTAGATCGTTGTTTGACCTTTTGCCCCTTTGGTATCTTTGCTCGATCTTTTGTTTTCTGCATAGTGCTTTGTAGATCGTTGTTTGACCTTTTGTCCCTTTGGTATCTTTGCTCGATCTTTTGTTTTCTGCATAGTGCTTTGTAGATCGTTGTTTGACCTTTTGTCTCATCAGTATCTTTGCTCCATCTTTTGTTTCTGCATAGTGCTTTGTAGATCGTTGTTTGACCTTTTGTCCCTTTGGTATCCTTGCTCGATCTTTTGTTTTCTGCATAGTGCTTTGTAGATCGTTGTTTGACCTTTTTCCCCTTTGGTGTCTTTGCTCGATCTTTTGTTTTCTGTATAGTGCTTTGTAGATCGTTGTTTGACCTTTTGCCCCTTTGGTATCTTTGCTCGATCTTTTGTTTTCTGTATAGTACTTTGTAGATCGTTGTTTGACCTTTTGCCCCTTTGGTATCTTTGCTCGATCTTTTGTTTTCTGCATAGTGCTTTGTAGATCGTTGTTTGACCTTTTGCCCCTTTGGTATCTTTGCTCGATCTTTTGTTTTCTGCATAGTGCTTTGTAGATCGTTGTTTGACCTTTTGCCCCTTTGGTATCTTTGCTCGATCTTTTGTTTTCTGCATAGTGCTTTGTAGATCATTGTTTGACCTTTTGCCCCTTTGGTATCTTTGCTCGATCTTTTGTTTTCTGCATAGTGCTTTGTAGATCGTTGTTTGACCTTTTGCCCCTTTGGTATCTTTGCTCGATCTTTTGTTTTCTGTATAGTGCTTTGTAGATCGTTGTTTGACCTTTTGCCCCTTTGGTATCTTTGCTTGATCTTTTGTTTTCTGCATAGTGCTTTGTAGATCGTTGCTTGACCTTTTGCCCCTTTGGTATCTTTGCTCGATCTTTTGTTTTCTGCATAGTGCTTTGTAGATCGTTGTTTGACCTTTTACCCCTTTGGTATCTTTGCTCGATCTTTTGTTTTCTGCTTAGTGCTTTGTAGATCGTTGTTTGACCTTTTGCCCCTTTGGTATCTTTGCTCGATCTTTTGTTTTCTGCATAGTGCTTTGTAGATCGTTGCTTGACCTTTTGCCCCTTTGGTATCTTTGCTCGATCTTTTGTTTTCTGCATAGTGCTTTGTAGATCGTTGTTTGACCTTTTGCCCCTTTGGTATCTTTGCTCGATCTTTTGTTTTCTGCATAGTGCTTTGTAGATCGTTGTTTGACCTTTTGTCCCTTTGGTATCTTTGCTCGATCTTTTGTTTTCTGCATAGTGCTTTGTAGATCGTTGTTTGAACTTTTGCCCCTTTGGTATCTTTGCCTGATCTATTGTTTTCTGTATAGTGCTTTGTAGATCGTTGTTTGACCTTTTATCCCTTTGGTATCTTTGCTCGATCTTTAGTTTTCTGTATAGTGCTTTGTAGATCGTTGTTTGACCTTTTGCCCCTTTGGTATCTTTGCTCGATCTTTTGTTTTCTGCATAGTGGTTTGTAGATCGTTGTTTGTCCTTTTGCCCCTTTGGTATCTTTGCTCGATCTTTTGTTTTCGGTATAGTGCTTTATAGATCGTTGTTTGTCCTTTTGCCCCTTTGGTATCTTTGCTCCATCTTTTGTTTTCTGTATAGTGCTTTGTAGATCGTTGTTTGATCTTTTGCCACTTTGGTATCTTTGCTCGATCTTTTGTTTTCTGCTTAGTGCTTTGTAGATCGTTGCTTGACCTTTTATCCCTTTGGTATCTTTGCTCGATCTTTAGTTTTCTGTATAGTGCTTTGTAGATCGTTGTTTGACCTTTTGCCCCTTTGGTATCTTTGCTCGATCTTTTGTTTTCTGTATAGTGCTTTGTAGATCGTTGTTTGTCCTTTTGCCCCTTTGGTATCTTTGCTCGATCTTTTGTTTTCTGCATAGTGCTTTGTAGATCGTTGTTTGTCCTTTTGCCCCTTTGGTGTCTTTGCTCGATCTTTTGTTTTCTGCTTAGTGCTTTGTAGATCGTTGTTTGACCTTTTGCCCCTTTGGTATCTTTGCTCGATCTTTTGTTTTCGGCATAGTGCTTTGTAGATCGTTGTTTGTTATTTTGCTCCTTTGGTATCTTTGCTCCATCTTTTGTTTTCTGTATAGTGCTTTGTAGATCGTTGCTTGACCTTTTGCCCCTTTGGTATCTTTGCTCGATCTTTTGTTTTCTGCATAGTGCTTTGTAGATCGTTGTTTGACCTTTTGCCCCTTTGGTATCTTTGCTCGATCTTTTGTTTTCTGCATAGTGCTTTGTAGATCGTTGTTTGACCTTTTGCCCCTTTGGTATCTTTGATCGATCTTTTGTTTTCTGCATAGTGCTTTGTAGATCGTTGTTTGACCTTTTGCCCCTTTGGTATCTTTGCTCGATCTTTTGTTTTCGGTATAGTGCTTTGTAGATCGTTGTTTGTTATTTTGCCCCTTTGGTGTCTTTGCTCGATCTTTTGTTTTCTGCTTAGTGCTTTGTAGATCGTTGTTTGACCTTTTGCCCCTTTGGTATCTTTGCTCGATCTTTTGTTTTCGGCATAGTGCTTTGTAGATCGTTGTTTGTTATTTTGCTCCTTTGGTATCTTTGCTCCATCTTTTGTTTTCTGCATAGTGCTTTGTAGATCGTTGCTTGACCTTTTGCCCCTTTGGTATCTTTGCTCGATCTTTTGTTTTCTGCATAGTGCTTTGTAGATCGTTGTTTGTCCTTTTGCCCCTTTGGTATCTTTGCTCGATCTTTTGTTTTCTGCATAGTGCTTTGTAGATCGTTGTTTGACCTTTTGCCCCTTTGGTATCTTTGCTCGATCTTTTGTTTTCTGCATAGTGCTTTGTAGATCGTTGTTTGTCCTTTTGCCCCTTTGGTATCTTTGCTCGATCTTTTGTTTTCTGCATAGTGCTTTGTAGATCGTTGTTTGTCCTTTTTCCCCTTTGGTATCTTTGCTCGATCTTTTGTTTTCTGCATAGTGCTTTGTAGATCGTTGTTTGACCTTTTGCCCCTTTGGTATCTTTGATCGATCTTTTGTTTTCTGCATAGTGCTTTGTAGATCGTTGTTTGACCTTTTGCCCCTTTGGTATCTTTGCTCGATCTTTTGTTTTCGGTATAGTGCTTTGTAGATCGTTGTTTGTTATTTTGCCCCTTTGGTATCTTTGCTCGATCTTTTGATTTCTGCATAGTGCTTTGTAGATCGTTGTTTGACCTTTTGCCCCTTTAGTATCTTTGCCTGATCTATTGTTTTCTGTATAGTGCTTTGTAGATCGTTGTTTGACCTTTTGCCCCTTTGGTATCTTTGCTCGATCTTTTGTTTTCTGCATAGTGCTTTGTAGATCGTTGTTTGTCCTTTTGCCCCTTTGGTATCTTTGCTCGATCTTTTGTTTTCTGCATAGTGCTTTGTAGATCGTTGTTTGTCCTTTTGCCCCTTTGGTATCTTTGCTCGATCTTTTGTTTTCTGTATAGTGCTTTGTAGATCGTTGTTTGTCCTTTTGCCCCTTTGGTATCTTTGCTCCATCTTTTGTTTTCTGTATAGTGCTTTGTAGATCGTTGTTTGACCTTTTGCCCCTTTGGTATCTTTGCTCGATCTTTTGTTTTCTGTATAGTGCTTTGTAGATCGTTGCTTGACCTTTTATCCCTTTGGTATCTTTGCTCGATCTTTTGTTTTCTGCATAGTGCTTTGTAGATCGTTGTTTGACCTTTTGCCCCTTTGGTATCTTTGCTCGATCTTTTGTTTTCTGCATAGTGCTTTGTAGATCGTTGTTTGTCCTTTTGCCCCTTTGGTATCTTTGCTCGATCTTTTGTTTTCTGTATAGTGCTTTGTAGATCGTTGTTTGACCTTTTGCCCCTTTGGTATCTTTGCTCGATCTTTTGTTTTCTGCTTAGTGCTTTGTAGATCGTTGTTTGACCTTTTGCCCCTTTGGTATCTTTGCTCGATCTTTTGTTTTCGGTATAGTGCTTTGTAGATCGTTGTTTGTTATTTTGCTCCTTTGGTATCTTTGCTCCATCTTTGTTTTCTGTATAGTGCTTTGTAGATCGTTGCTTGACCTTTTGCCCCTTTGGTATCTTTGCTCGATCTTTTGTTTTCTGCATAGTGCTTTGTAGATCGTTGTTTGTCCTTTTGCCCCTTTGGTATCTTTGCTCGATCTTTTGTTTTCTGCATAGTGCTTTGTAGATCGTTGTTTGACCTTTTGCCCCTTTGGTATCTTTGCTCGATCTTTTGTTTTCTGCATAGTGCTTTGTACATCGTTGTTTGTCCTTTTTCCCCTTTGGTATCTTTGCTCGATCTTTTGTTTTCTGTATAGTGCTTTGTAGATCGTTGTTTGTCCTTTTTCCCCTTTGGTATCTTTGCTCGATCTTTTGTTTTCTGCATAGTAATTTGTAGATCGTTGTTTGACCTTTTGCCCCTTTGGTATCTTTGCTCGATCTTTTGTTTTCTGCATAGTGCTTTGTAGATCGTTGTTTGACCTTTTGCCCCTTTGGTATCTTTGCTCGATCTTTTGTTTTCGGTATAGTGCTTTGTAGATCGTTGTTTGTTATTTTGCCCCTTTGGTATCTTTGCTCGATCTTTTGATTTCTGTATAGTGCTTTGTAGATCGTTGTTTGACCTTTTGCCCCTTTGGTATCTTTGCTCGATCTTTTGTTTTCTGCATAGTGCTTTGTAGATCGTTGTTTGACCTTTTGTCCCTTTGGTATCTTTGCTCGATCTTTTGTTTTCTGTATAGTGCTTTGTAGATCGTTGTTTGACCTTTTGTCTCATCAGTATCTTTGCTCCATCTTTTGTTTTCTGCATAGTGCTTTGTAGATCGTTGTTTGACCTTTTGTCCCTTTGGTATCCTTGCTCGATCTTTTGTTTTCTGCATAGTGCTTTGTAGATCGTTGTTTGACCTTTTGCCCCTTTGGTATCTTTGCTCGATCTTTTGTTTTCTGCATAGTGCTTTGTAGATCGTTGTTTGACCTTTTGCCCCTTTGGTATCTTTGCTCGATCTTTTGTTTTCTGTATAGTACTTTGTAGATCGTTGTTTGACCTTTTGCCCCTTTGGTATCTTTGCTCGATCTTTTGTTTTCTGCATAGTGCTTTGTAGATCGTTGTTTGACCTTTTGCCCCTTTGGTATCTTTGCTCGATCTTTTGTTTTCTGCATAGTGCTTTGTAGATCGTTGTTTGACCTTTTGCCCCTTTGGTATCTTTGCTCGATCTTTTGTTTTCTGCATAGTGCTTTGTAGATCGTTGTTTGACCTTTTGCCCCTTTGGTATCTTTGCTCGATCTTTTGTTTTCTGCATAGTGCTTTGTAGATCGTTGTTTGACCTTTTGCCCCTTTGGTATCTTTGCTCGATCTTTTGTTTTCTGCATAGTGCTTTGTAGATCGTTGTTTGACCTTTTGCCCCTTTGGTATCTTTGCTCGATCTTTTGTTTTCTGCATAGTGCTTTGTAGATCGTTGCTTGACCTTTTGCCCCTTTGGTATCTTTGCTCGATCTTTTGTTTTCTGTATAGTGCTTTGTAGATCGTTGTTTGACCTTTTTCCCCTTTGGTATCTTTGCTCGATCTTTTGTTTTCTGCTTAGTGCTTTGTAGATCGTTGTTTGACCTTTTGCCCCTTTGGTATCTTTGCTCGATCTTTTGTTTTCTGCATAGTGCTTTGTAGATCGTTGCTTGACCTTTTGCCCCTTTGGTATCTTTGCTCGATCTTTTGTTTTCTGCATAGTGCTTTGTAGATCGTTGTTTGACCTTTTGTCCCTTTGGTATCTTTGCTCGATCTTTTGTTTTCTGCATAGTGCTTTGTAGATCGTTGTTTGACCTTTTGCCCCTTTGGTATCTTTGCTCGATCTTTTGTTTTCTGCATAGTGCTTTGTAGATCGTTGTTTGACCTTTTGCCCCTTTGGTATCTTTGCTCGATCTTTTGTTTTCTGTATAGTGCTTTGTAGATCGTTGTTTGACCTTTTGCCCCTTTGGTATCTTTGCTCGATCTTTTGTTTTCCGCATCGTGCTTTGTAGATCGTTGCTTGACCTTTTGCCCCTTTGGTATCTTTGCTCGATCTTTTGTTTTCTGCATAGTGCTTTGTAGATCGTTGTTTGTCCTTTTGCCCCTTTGGTATCTTTGCTCGATCTTTTGTTTTCTGCATAGTGCTTTGTAGATCGTTGCTTGACCTTTTGCCCCTTTGGTATCTTTTCTCGATCTTTTGTTTTCTGCATAGTGCTTTGTAGATCGTTGCTTGACCTTTTGCCCCTTTGGTATCTTTGCTCGATCTTTTGATTTCTGTATAGTGCTTTGTAGATCGTTGCTTGACCTTTTATCCCTTTGGTATCTTTGCTCGATCTTTTGTTTTCTGTATAGTGCTTTGTAGATCGTTGTTTGACCTTTTGTCCCTTTGGTATCTTTGCTCGATCTTTTGTTTTCTGTATAGTGCTTTGTAGATCGTTGTTTGACCTTTTGTCCCATCAGTATCTTCAAACGTTTCTCACCGAAGGCTGAAAGAGAAGAACCTTAGTTTTGATAATAATTACATTATTTAGGATCTGCAAATTTCAATAATAAATATATCTAATAAACCATGTCAGCCCCGAAACACTTGACTACTGGGTGGATGATACACTCCTGGACTAATAGTTCACCTGCAGATGTATCGGCACGTCATAGTGATAAAAACGTATACATCAAAATTGGTGCGCACGATGCGTTTCTGGAATAACCTTCATCAGGTACTCTCAAAATCAAAATATTATGTAGTACCTGTATTCTGTGTAATTGTTACTTTCCTTTCACGTGATTATGTTATGTTGTACCTTATTTCTGTGTTAACTTCTACTTTCCTTTCACGTGATTATGTTATGTTGTACCTGATTTCTGTGTTAACTTTTACTTTCTGATTATGCTGTGTCACTAACATATTTACATACGATTTTATCACCACAGCAGATATAATTTACTGGCAATATATCGTGGTTGTCAGGGAAGCAGGAATATACATAGAAATACCACATGCCTGTCGCAAATCACTTCTCGACTCTTTTCATATATAAATCCACAGAGAAAACACATGAATGAGGATACATGTATAGACCATTCAGCGTACCTGATGAAGATTAATCCAGAAACGCGTTGGGTGCATTACATTTGACAACTTGAACTGAGAATGGGTTGAGAGTGTTGTTCATTATGTCCTATTCCTATATATTTACAGTGTTCGCAATTTGTGTGGGACATGTATGGTTTGTGTCAATTAAAACATCTCGCCACCGCAACTCCAACATTTATTATTTTTGTCACAAGAGTTTGAGAATACCAAAAGGGTAATCAAATTCCGTAAAGCGAAGAACAATCTACAAAACACTACATAGAAAACAAAAGATCGAGCAACAACACGAACCCCCCTAAAACTGGGAGTGAACTCAGATGCTGCGGAAGGGTAGGCAGATTCTACTCCACTAGTGGCTAGTGGCACCCGTCGATTTAATCCAGTCGCAATCCCGGTGATAAGTTATGAATGAGGAAAGAACCGGGTAGTGCTTTCGAGAAGTGGAACATTTTCGTGGTCATTTGTTACAAAGATATTCCGTAACTCTTAACCAAGTCATGGTGACGACCATAAAGCATTCGAAATGATGATTTCAACTTATCCAAGAGGAACGTGTGGATCAGTAGGTTCCTTGTTAGCAGTAACCCTCTATCAAGAAAATCATGACAGGAACCACTCACTCTTGAATATCGGATCAACTGAGAAATAAATACCCCATATACAGGTGCTGCTGGAATGTTGCTACAAATAAATGGAAAGTTTACAATGGGAACATTAAAATCATCTCTTTTTATCTTGAAGTGTCGTTCTTAACCGACCCTCACTGTCAATGTCGAGGTGTAGGTCAAGGTATGAAGCTGTCCTTCATGTATCGGTGGTATCCTTTATTTCAAGCTCAATGGGATAGCTGCGATCAACGAAATCACCAAACCTAGAATTATTTAGTGAAAGGACATCATCTATATAGCGGAACGTGAAATAAAAGGATCGGTCTAGCTTCTTTGAATTTTTCATGAAAAACCCCTGTATGAAGTATGCTTCAAACGGAAAAAGGAACAAGTCGGCGAGAAGAGTGACTCAGCTTGTACCCATAGGAATGCCAACTGTCTGTTTAAAAACACCTCCATCAAACATAACAACTATGTTGTACACTTGTTCTGATCTATAGCTTTAAGTATTGCTCCATCAGACAACAAACAATCATCTATATAAATAAGTCTACTAGCATATCGAGTCAACGTCAAGAAAAGTTGAAGATGCAACGAGGATAATCTGAAGCCGTAAAGGACAGATAATAATATTGCCAAAGAAAAAAAGGATAAGCAATGATCTACATAAATATACACAGAAAACTAAAAACGCAACCCATAAATAACCACGACTGAACTCTGATGCTCAGGTAAGGATGATCAGTTTCCTACTCCTCTAGTGACAACCCATTCTATCTGTCAACACCTACCAATAACTAAATCCAACACTTTTAATCTCTACCTTATATATAGACTCTGATGAATTCATTATAACATTTTGTGTCGAGGTTCGTGTTCCTCGATTCTGTGTAGTGTTTTGTAGATCGTTGTTTGACCTTTGTCCTTTTTCTGTTGACCATTATATTGTCTGTCCTTCTATTTACGGCTTCTGATTACCTCATCAGTATCTCCAAACTCTTCTCAGATTTAGGAACTGTAAATTACAATAATAATTATATCTAATAAACCATGCCAGCCCCGAAACACTTGACTACTCCTCTGATGATACCCCCGGGGACAAACAGTCTACCAGCAGAGGTATCGACTCAGTCATAAACAGGACAGACAAACTCGGTTAATGTTATATATATAATTAAGCAGGTGCGTTTAATTGTTATCTCAATATTAGCATGTGTAGGTATGCGTAATGTAAACTTAAATCATTTACAAACTATTGAACGCCCATACTGTGAGACATCTGGCGGATTATTTCTTCTTTATGTGACATGTAGATTTTGTCACGTGGTTATATTATGTAGTACCTGTATTCTGTGTAATTGTTACTTTCCTTTCACGTGATTATGCTATGTTGTACCTGATTTATGTGTTAACTTTTACTTTCTGATTATGCTGTGTCACTAACATATTTATATACGTTATTATCACCACGACAGATATAACTTACTGGTAACTGAGTGTGTTATTGGCGATCTGTGTTGAGGGTGGTTGACGTAGTATTACAAACAATATATCGGTCATATCGTAGTTATCAGGGTTTGTTTTATATGTTATTGACGATCTGTGTTGATGGTAGTTGACGTAGTATCAGTCATATCGTGGTTGTCAGGGGAAACAGGAATATACATAGAAGTACCACACGCCTGTTGCAAATCAATTCTAAACGTTTTTCCTATAAATCCACAGAGGAAATACCGGAGTGGTGAAACAGACCATTATTCGTACCTGATGAAGGTTATTTCAGTAACTAAATTTGACAACGTGAACTTGTTGATAGTGGTGGCTAATTTTATTGTTCATTGTTTTAATTGAAAATCTATTTAATAATAGTGATGTTAGAACAAGTATAATTGTGTGATGGGGAAACTAAGAACTTTCAGTTTGCAGACAAATGAGAATGTATGAGTCCTTTTAGCACTATCAAGTCTTTTTAATCCATTGAACATTAGTTGTGGTATATTTCTTCAATGATATGAGTTTTTTAAGAAGAGTTTGAAGATACCAATGGGGTAATCAGAATCCGTATATCGAAGAAGAACAAACAACACAATGGCCGAAAGAAAAAGTACAAAAGGACAAACAACGATCTACAAAACATACACATAAAACTAAAGATCGAGTAACATGAACCCTACTAAAAACCGGGAGTGAACTCGGTTGCTCCGGAAGGGTAAGCAGTTCCTGCTCCACTGGTGGCACCCGTCGTATTAATCTAGTTACAAACCCGGTTGTAAATCATGAATGAGGAAAGAACCGGAAAGTGCTTACGACAAGTGGAACATATCCGTGGTCATTTGTGACACAGATATTCTATAGCGGTCAACCAAGTCATGGTGATGACTTTAACTTAAGCAATAGGAACATTTGGTTCTGTAGCTTCCTTGATAGCAGCAACCCTCTATCAACGAAATCCTGATAGGAACCACAAGCTCTGGAATGTCGGATCAACTGAGAAATATAGACTCTATTTACAGATGCTGCTGGAATTTTGCTAAATATAAATGGAAAGTTCACAAAACGGAAAAATTGAAATCATCTCTTTTGTCGTAAAGTTTCGTTCTTAATCGCCACTCACTATCAATGTCCATGTGTAGGTCAAGGTATGAAGCAGCCCTTGGCCTTGCTGTATCTGTGGTATCCTTTATTTCAAGCTCAGTGGGATAGATGCGATCAACAAAATCACCAAACTTACAATTATTTAGTGAAAGTACATCATCTATATAGCGGAACGTGAAATTAAAGAATCGGTGTAGCTTCTTTTCGTTTTTCATGAGAAGCCTCTGTATGAAATGGGCCTCATGCGAATAAAGGAACAAGTCGGCGAGAAGAGGAGGACTGTTTGTACTCGTAGGAATGCCCACTCTGTTGAAAAAACACCTCCACCAAACATCACAAATATGTTGTAAGCATGTTCTGATCAAGACAATAGCTTAAGTATGGTTCCACCTTACGTCAAACAATCATATATCCCCGGGATTCCATCGAGTATATGTATATTTCATATATATATATACCTCGGGCTTTATCGAGGATGGCAGTCCAAATATATATACTCCGGGATTCAATCGAGGAGGGGAGTCCAGGTATATATACACCGGGCTTTCATCGAAGAGGGAAGTCCAGATATATATACTCCGGGGTTTCATCGAGGAAGGAAGTCCAGGTGTATATAACCCGGGGTTTCATCAAGGAGGGAAGTCCACGTGTATATAACCCGGGGTTTCATCAAGGAGGGAAGTCCATGTATATACACCTCGGGGTTTCATCAAGGAGGGAAGTCCAGGTATATACACCTCGGGGTTTCATCAAGGAGGGAAGTCCAGGTATATATACCCAAAGGTTTCATCAAGGAGGGAAGTCCAGGTATATACACCCCGGGGTTTCATCAAGGAGGGAAGTCCATGTATATATTCCCAAAGGTTTCATCAAGGAGGGAAGTCCAGGTATATAAACATCGGGGTGTCATCAAAGAGGGAAGTCCTGGTATATACCCCAAAGTTTCATCAAGGAGGGAAGTCCAGGTATATAAACATCGGGGTTTCATCAAGGAGGGAAATCCAGGTATATATACATCGGGGTGTCATCAAAGAGGGAAGTCCTGGTATATACCCCAAAGTTTCATCAAGGAGGGAAGTCCAGGTATATAAACATCGGGGTTTCATCAAGGAGGGAAGTCCAGGTATTTATACCCAGGGGTTTCATCAAGGAAGGAAGTCCAGGTATATATACCCCAGGTATTTATACCCCGGGATTTCATCAAGGAGGGAAGTCCAGGTATAAATACCCCAGGGTTTTATCGAAGAGGGAAGTCCAGGTATATATACCCCGGGGTTTTATCGAGGAGGGAATTCCAGGTATATATACCCTGGGGTTTTATCGAGGAGGGAATTCCAGGTATATAAACCCTGGGGTTTCATCAAGGATGGAAGTCCAGGTATATATACCCTGGGGTTTTATCGGGGAGAGAATTGCAGGTATATAATTGATTGTAGTATAACGTCAAATGAACAATGTATCTGCTGTAATCATGACAATTTTACAGACAATGCATCATTTAGGTAAACATGTGACCCGTGGATTGCTATGCAAGATAAAATAAAGAATATAGTGCACAGGCATTCACCATAAAATAGGCACTGATCATTTAACTACGTGTTAATCTGCTATTATCAATACGGCATTTGGCCAAGGCCACTTGTACCCTGCTTTATTTTTTACCGTGACCTAGAGGTTCGGTTAGATCTGATCAAGCCCACGTGTTCCCTGTTTTATTTTTACTGTGACCTAGGGGTTCATGGGTTAGTAGGATAATATTATAAATAGCAATATTACAATTCAATAATACATGTCTGTATGTGTATGCATATAATCCCCCACATCAAGTTAATTATAATGCTTGTTTTACATACATTTAAATAGACCCCATTATACAAGTGGGTTAAATTTAAATACCAACTTTTGCACGGTCTAATTAAGCTCACGGATGTATTTTAATACCGTGGCGGATTTCCTATATTATACGAAGTATAAGAATGTTTACTCTAAGCAAGGTAGGTGTCGTAGTCAATTATAATATAAAGTAGAAACAATGGTCGCTTTACGTGAAAAAAAACCCAAATAATATTAACAAAACAGGAGGGGTTGATGGGGCTTGTTACTGGGCTTCAAGGTTTTTTTTCCCCATCAAATCTAGTGTATTCAATTCCAGAGAAGAAGAAGAAAAATGTAAATATGTTTTGTTTTCATCAGTGACTGATTTTTGATGATCACAAATGTTACATATGTTTGATGTGACTAAATTTAAAACTAGATTAACACGAAGGTTGTCACTAGTCGAACAGGAACTGCCTACCCTTCCAGATCACTTGAGTTCACCCCCGGTTTTTAGTGGGGTTCGTGTCACTCTATCTTTAGTTTCATATATATGTATTGGACATCGTTGTTTGTTCTTTTGTACTTTTTCTTTTGGTCATTGTGTTGTCTATTCGATATACAGACTCTGATTACCCCTTTGGTATCTTCAAACTCTTCTAACTTCTTTTACCAAACACTGCTCTATAAACGTTAGAGAAACACCGAAGGGATAATCAAGAATGAACAATCCAGAGACAATGGCAACATTAGGTACACAAGACAGGACGAAGACAAACAAATATATATATATATATATAAATATTATATGTTATTCAGCAATCAGACAGGGTATATAATGTGACATTTCCGGCTTAGGTTCTATATTCCCTGAGGCGCAGCCGAAGGAAATATATATCCTAAGCCGGGAATGTCACATTATATACCCTGTCTGATAGCTGAATAACAAATATATTACGGGCATTATAAAACATTATAACCATTGGTTTTTTTTAAATACAGATTCCAACTGTATTAAATATATTTGTGTCTTTTATTCTGTTTTTTTTTTCATATTTCTAGGTGTCCCTTTGCGTACCTCTGACATTCTTTCTACAATGACGTCACATGAGGGAAAATTCTGTACTAAATTTCTTATTCAACACAATTTCATATGTAGTAAATTTTATAAACTTTATAAATATAACATTAATATATCACATAACAAAACAACTGGTTTGTGCAACAATTTCAATAATTTAAATAATTTCAATCGGGAACTCGAAGTGTTATGTAGTAAGAATATTATACACAATTTCATTTTACAGGCAGGTAGAAGAAACACTATATTTTTCATGTATATGATAGAAACTTGTGCTTTCATTTGAAATTTTAGAGAAAACGTTAATGTTCTGAAGAATTCTCTGTTGAAAATGTCAAATTCTATCTTCATTGATTGAAAACTTTCTAAATATTAAAACCTATACTGTCATACTTGGTATGCAAATTTCTCATTTGTAGTGCAACAAATCAGACATAAATTTAAAATCCAAAAAGTAGATAAAATGGAAGAAAAACGTCAAAGAAATTCCTACCTGTCATTCCGTGTGACGTAGATATGATCTGAGTTCCCGATAGCATCTGTTGTCCAGATAGCCGGTTGTAGGGTGTGTGTATATTTTATTCATCCCACACAACTAGCGGTCGTCTCTTTAGGAGGGAAGGTAACATAAAGAGGGGAAAACAAATTTCCGTGTTTCACTGTTATCTCAAGAGGCCATTATTTTATTTGTATGGATAAAATGAAAAACAAAACAATACCACACTGTCTGAACAATTACAAAATAAAATATAAAAAACGTAGAGAGAGGCAAAATCAATACCCCTAAGACACAAATACATGACCGCTCACTTTCTTGGCTTCGTAGAGACACCTCAATAAAAAGTGGCGGGGTTAAACTAGCTCCATGGACCCATAACTCCCCTCTTAGTGAAAGGATTATTACAGACATTAAATCGCTGATAAAATGGACCACATCTAATAATCTATTAATTTTATTTTCTTCTTCAGATACAGTTTTTGTTTCTATTGCTACATGTGTTTAACTACAGTTGGTATTTATATCGATATCAGAAGGCTATCAGAAAGTTTGTACTACAACTATAACCTCATCCATGGTATAGAATTACTAGCTCGGCGAGTGCTGTAGCGATTCATCTGACGGTGATGTTTATGGTAACTATTGACAACATTTCTTTCTTTTCCTCTATGTATGTGTACATTGTAATATGATTAAAATATTTAAAACATTATTAGACAAAGTTTTAATACACTTGTAGCTATTACACATAAGATTTGAACACATTTGACTGTAATAAAATGAAAAACAAAACCATAGCACACAAGCTACAGGACGAAGACAAGCAAATAAATAGCACACAAGCTACAGGACGAAGACAAGCAAATAAATAGCACACAAGCTACAGGACGAAGACAAGCAAAAAAATAGCACACAAGCTACAGGACGAAGACAAGCAAATAAATAGCACACAAGCTACAGGACGAAGACAAGCAAATAAATAGCACACAAGCTACAGGACGAAGACAAGCAAAAACATAGCACACAAGCTACAGGACGAAGACAAGCAAATAAATAGCACACAAGCTACAGGACGAAGACAAGCAAAAAATAGCACACAAGCTACAGGACGAAGACAAGCAAATAAATAGCACACAAGCTACAGGACGAAGACAAGCAAAAAAATAGCACACAAGCTACAGGACGAAGACAAGCAAAAAAATAGCACACAAGCTACAGGACGAAGACAAGCAAAAAATAGCACACAAGCTACAGGACGAAGACAAGCAAAAAATAGCACACAAGCTACAGGACGAAGACAAGCAAAAAAATAGCACACAGCTACAGGACGAAGACAAGCAAATAAATAGCACACAAGCTACAGGACGAAGACAAGCAAATAAATAGCACACAAGCTACAGGACGAAGACAAGCAAATAAATAGCACACAAGCTACAGGACGAAGACAAGCAAAAAAATAGCACACAAGCTACAGGACGAAGACAAGCAAAAAAATAGCACACAAGCTACAGGACGAAGACAAGCAAAAAAAATAGCACACAAGCTACAGGACGAAGACAAGCAAAATAATAGCACACAAGCTACAGGACGAAGACAAGCAAAAAAATAGCACACAAGCTACAGGACGAAGACAAGCAAAAAATAGCACACAAGCTACAGGACGAAGACAAGCAAAAAAATAGCACACAAGCTACAGGACGAAGACAAACAAAAAAATAGCACACAAGCTACAGGACGAAGACAAACAATAAAATAGCACACAAGCTACAGGACGAAGACAAGCAAATAAAAAGCACACAAGCTACAGGACGAAGACATGCAAAAAAATAGCACACAAGCTACAAGACGAAGACAAGCAAAAAAATAGCACACAAGATACAGGACGAAGACAAGCAAAACAATACCACACACGCTACAGGACGAAGACAAGCAAAAAAATAGCACACAAGCTACAGGACAAAGACAAGCAAAAAAATAGCACACAAGCTACAGGATGAAGACAAGCAACAAAATAGCACACAAGCTACCGGACGAAGACAAGCAAAAAAATAGCACACAAGCTACAGGACGAAGACAAGCAAAAAAAGAGCACACAAGCAACAGGACGAAGACAAGCAAAAAAATAGCACACAAGCTACAGGACGAAGACAAGCAAAAAGATAGCACACAAGCTACAGGACGAAGACAAGCAAAAAAATAGCACACAAGCTACAGGACGAAGGCAAGCAAAAAAATAGCACACAAGCTACAGGACGAAGACAGGCAAAACAATAGCACACAAGCTACTGGACGAAGACAGGCAAAACAATAGCACAAAAGCTACTGGACGAAGACAGGCAAAACAATAGCACACAAGCTACTGGACGAAGACAAGCAAAACAATAGCACACAAGCTACTGGACGAAGACAGGCAAACAAATAGCACACAAGCTACAGGACGAAGACAGGCAAAACAATAGCACACAAGCTACTGGACGAAGACAGGCAAAACAATAGCGCACAAGCTACTGGACGAAGACAGGCAAAACAATAGCGCACAAGCTACTGGACGAAGACAGGCAAAACAATAGCACACAAGCTACTGGACGAAGACAGGCAAAACAATAGCGTACAAGCTACTGGACGAAGACAGGCAAAACAATAGCACACAAGCTACTGGACGAAGACAGGCAAAACAATAGCACACAAGCTACTGGACGACGACAGGCAAAACAATAGCGCACAAGCTACTGGACGAAGACAGGCAAAACAATAGCACACAAGCTACTGGACGAAGACAGGCAAAACAATAGCGCACAAGCTATTGGACGAAGACAGGCAAAACAATAGCACACAAGCTACTGGACGAAGACAGGCAAAACAATAGCGCACAAGCTACTGGACGAAGACAGGCAAAACAATAGCACACAAGCTACTGGACGAAGACAGGCAAAACAATAGCGCACAAGCTACTGGACGAAGACAGGCAAAACAATAGCACACAAGCTACTGGACGAAGACAGGCAAAACAATAGCGCACAAGCTACTGGACGAAGACAGGCAAAACAATAGCACACAAGCTACTGGACGAAGACAGGCAAAACAATAGCGCACAAGCTACTGGACGAAGACAGGCAAAACAATAGCACACAAGCTACTGGACGAAGACAGGCAAAACAATAGCACACAAGCTACTGGACGAAGACAGGCAAAACAATAGCGCACAAGCTACTGGACGAAGACAGGCAAAACAATAGCACACAAGCTACTGGACGAAGACAGGCAAAACAATAGCGCACAAGCTACTGGACGAAGACAGGCAAAACAATAGCACACAAGCTACTGGACGAAGACAGGCAAAACAATAGCGCACAAGCTACTGGACGAAGACAGGCAAAACAATAGCGCACAAGCTACTGGACGAAGACAGGCAAAACAATAGCACACAAGCTACTGGACGAAGACAGGCAAAACAATAGTGCACAAGCTACTGGACGAAGACAGGCAAAACAATAGCACACAAGCTACTGGACGAAGACAGGCAAAACAATAGCACACAAGCTACTGGACGAAGACAGGCAAAACAATAGCGCACAAGCTACTGGACGAAGACTAACAAAACAACAACCATAACATAACACATAAAGCTAAAGAGATGAGCAACGTAGATCCCACAAAAACACGGGGGTGAACTTCTTCTTTTAAGACAACAGCCATGTTTTTTCATATAGTCAAAACATGCTTGACACCACTAAACGTAAACAAACAGAAATAAGATAAATAAAACATACACCTCCTAAAAAATAAAACAGAAATAAGATAAATAAGACATACACCTCCTAAAAAGTAAAACGTGGTGTAAAGACGAACCGAACATCGTTTTATACAGAAATCGTTGGACCAATCACTGTTGCAATTCTGATTGAATTAGTATTATTTAACGTCTATTGAGCGGTTGTTTTTCCAGCTGAAATCATGGTACATTAGCGTGGAAAATAACAATAAAAATGTGCATATTAAAATGTTTATTCTATCTGGAGGAGGAATCAAATAAAAACAATCGTCATTAGATGGCATCATGGCATGTAAATATATCTGAGATAATGTGACAAAATTGGAGATTTTTTTGTAAAACTAATAGAATACTAATGACTGTTTTATCACTTGATTATAAAGTTAGCAACGTTGATTTATTTAATGTGTAATAAACATACGAGCATGCTGATTCTACTCTAGATTTAAATTTCTTTTCAGACCACAGTGGTTTTTATTGTCACATATGTGTAAATGCAGCATGATCTTGTACGGGTACCAAACGATTGACAGATTATTTGTCCTGGGAACATCAGACATGCACTCTTAATAGTTTGTAATAAATAATATAATGCTTGACATTAAATAAAATGTTGAATATTTAATGAAACGATTTCTGATCTACAAAACATTTATCCCCAAAGGGAACCCCGTGATATGGAAACAGGCAATAATGTCTTCACTAAAGTGTATAATCCCTCCAAAAGGGTCGTTGGCAAACTGTTGCACGTACAGGAGAAATACGCAACTCACCATAAAGATGGGAAGCAAGTGAGTGTCATGTGTTTGAAAGAAATTTCTGACCATATCCACTATTTTCACTTGTGAAAACAACAAATACACCATTGGCCCATCATAGAGCATCATTTTAACTGCATTTTTGTTAACTTATTCAACCGATCAACAATTGAATTGACGTAAGTGAAATATCGCCCAAGTTACATTAACCAATTATCGGTCAAATTAACTACGCGGTATGCCCCACAGTGATATAAAATGACACAGTTTTTCCGCTGCAAAGTGCAAAACTCCGATAGATGGGAGTCCGTTGAATGTGTGGAATGTTTACGAGTGCATTGTGTTTGGAGATTGTCACACACCTTGCACGTAAAGAACTCATGGAGTACAACGTTTGTAGACTGTTGTAATATAAATGTTCCGACCTTGTCCATTACATCTTCATTAGCAATCGATATTTCTGCTCTAATGTTCATCACAGTACCACTTTTGTTTGTTGTTTACTTTTTGTTTCTTAACTAATTATTAGAAAAGAATGTCCACCTGTGATTAAATAACAATCAATCAATATATGAATACTTGTTAGATTGACATGAAGGAGATTGCAGATCACTCCTTTAGTCAATACCAGCGGATTAGGGTTTATGATTATGGTGTTTAACGCCACTTTCAACATTATTTCAGTTACATGTATATCGTGGCGGTCAAATTTATTGGTGGAATAAACCGGAGTGCCCGTAGAAAACAAGCGGCATGCCACAAGTCACTGACAAACTTTATAATGTTGTATCAAGTACACCTCGCCATGAACGGGATTCGAACTCACAACGTTAGTGATGATAGGCACTGATTGCATAGGTAGTTAGCGATTTAGTGCAGACGAAGCTAAGCGTGTAATATTTAAGAATTAGGGGTTAGGGTTATGGTGTTTGACGCCACTTCAACAATATTTCAGTATATCGTGGCGGTCAGTTTTATTGGTGGAGGAAACCAGAGTACCCGGATAAAACCACCGACCTGTCGCAGGTCACTGACAAACTGTATTACATAATGCTGTATCGAGTACGATATAATATTTAAGAAATAAATCATGGAAGCTAGAATGGGTTGGGAGTTTTAACATGGATTGGCGGATATTAGTATTTTATCCCGAGCCAGAAGCGAGGGATAAAATTTACTAATATCCGCCAAAACTCAAAACACATTCTGGCTTCCATGATTTATTTCGATTCTGATATGTCAAAGAGTACAAATACAGTTACTTTGATTGGAAGACGGTAATTTATATTTACGTTTGCGAAAAATGTCGCACACAATTTATGCTGCCAATGGAAAAGTTAGTCATATTCACCGGCGCATGTGCTAATGAGATTATATCGACTGGATAACTCGCTCGTTTGTTAACAAAACAAAAGAAGGAGGTGATGTTAGAATTGACAATAGTCTTCACAATATGTAATTTTATGTAAATTACTTCTGGTACTTTTGCGCTTCATACCATAATTGATTCAAACGGAACCAACGTCGCTTATCGATGTAAACATATAACTATAAGTTTAAGCTTAATAAACACATGATAAATGAAGTAATATGACACGGTGTTGTATGAACAGTGAACATGATACAGTTAACCTTGTGTTGCTCCAGTAGGATGGATTTAAGCTATGTCGACCCCATGTAAAAAATGGGGGAACATCGAATAGATTGTACAGCGAACTAAATCAGAAGAGGGCGAAATCGGACTGAAGACTAAAACTTTATGAAATGGATAATTTCAAGGTTAATCTCCATCAAGAAAGAAATATTATGTAAGGCGGCTACTGGACCAAGGTTTTAATTCTAAGTTTTACGGTCATCGTGAAGGAATATTTGTGTCACAGATGGCCACGGGTATGTTCTGTTTGTCATAACCACAATTCTGTCCTCTTTCATGAATTGTCACCGGATTGTCTACTTACCATTATATTATGGATGTATCGTTTACGATCAGAACGTAAATCTGACACGTTGATCTATCTTTAGTTTTCTGTGTAATGTTTTGTAGATTTATTGTTTGTCCCTTTTGTTCCTGTTCTTTTGGTCATTGTATTGTCTGTCCTTCTGATTACGCCTTTGTTATCTTCAAACTGTTGTTACATCAAAATACTCGATGCAATTCATTATCAAGGATTACGGCTCTCACTTGGAGCATTTAAAACATCTCCATTTGCGTGTTTGTACACAGGAAGCTATATTGGATTACCCATCATCCAACTGTTCCATATAACATCCTGATTTGAACCCTTTTATATTGAAATACATGTACAACGAAAAACATATTGTTGTAACCAAAATCTAATCGAAATATCGTAGAGATAGAAGCAAGATATATTTTTTTAGCACACAGAGGACAGTTGAAACCAATAGATATATAGCAAATTGCACAAAGTATATTCATTGGTCGACAGGACTCCTGGTTGTTACGGTGTGGATCGCAGGGAACATCTGGTCTTTAATAGATGTCGTATTGATCATAACATAGAGTAACACGACGGGTGCCACTAGTGGAGCAGGAACTGCTTATCCTTCCGGAGCACCTGATTTCACCTCCGGTTTTTAGTGGGGATCGTGTTACTCGATCTATAGTTTTATATGTATGTGTTGTAGATCGTTGTTTGTCCATTTGCACTTTTTCTTTTGGCCATTGTGTTGTCTGTTCTACTTCGATTTACGGATTCTGATTACCCTTTTAGTATCTTCAAACTCTTCATATCTATACACAATTATTTATTGAATAATGAGTAATGACGGGAATGTATTATTCACTAAAACTTATGTTATTGATATTCGTCAGACATTCTACAACGTCAGACATTTATCTGATTTATATATAAATATCTCAGTTTACACAATTATGATTTTTAAATATAAATTGATGTCTTTACACTACAACATAAATAACTTTCCAAAAATACGTTTTAACTTTAATTTTTATTTTATTTGTACTTTTAACCTGCTTGTCTTATTCCTGAGGTTTTTTTTTTTGTTTGGTTTTTTTCATTTTAAATTTATTTGTATATATAACCCGGTTTTTTGTAGTTAAAGAAATTAATTTATATGATTTTTGCAATCCTCGTTATAACAGAAATAATGTTAAAACCAATCCATCAATCAATATAGTTGTTAGCAATCAAAATATATAGTGAGGTACATCGTAGATTGGAGCCCCGGTTGGGTCAAACTTTCTGCTTACCTGCTGAGCAAGCAGTATTATTGAGAAAGAGCAAAGACTAGTTTGCTCGGAATCAGGATAATGTGTCCAAGTGAGACTACATGTCTATCCGCGGATTGTTGTTTCAGTGAGTAAACACTAGAAAAATCAACAAAGAGTGTTGGTCTAGTACATTAAAATACAAAAGTAACATATTAATAAAAAAAAATCCTTTGTCCGGGTACGTTTATATTATTTATATCTACCAATGGATGTCTGTACAATTTTTTTTACACATTTTTAACAAAAAAATCTGACTACAATTTATTTGTAATAAATTAATATCTACAACTGCACATGAAAGTGTGAAAATAATCTCGACAAAATCGTTTATGCATATCTCACACCTGATTTCTGTAAACATATTTCTCGAGAACTTTGATACATTTTTGTTGTTTGATCTTTTAGTGTAATGAAGTTTTTACGCCCGTTGCTCAAACACTTGATGTCCGTCTGTAAGATTTCTGCAATCCGCAACTCCCCTGACTAACCACGCAGTTGATTGACTTAAACTATATAATGTACTTGAAACATATTGTAGTTGTGCACAATGGTTTTTAGATTTTTCATTGAAGGCCGGGTGGAGGGGGTAGGAGGAGGATTCTGCAACCCGCAACTCCTAAATAACCACTCAATGGATTGAAGTGAAACTTAAACTACAAATTTGACATACAATGTAGTTTGCTCACCACGGTTTTATTTTTAGAATTGGAGGTTAGGGGTAGGAGGGAGATTCTGTAATCTGCTTCTTTTTTTTTCAAAAGTCAATTTGCAGAATCAAAACACAGTAATTGTTTTATTATGTATTCTGAGAAAATAGTGGTATTCTGAAATAATGAAAAAAGTTATTTTTGGATAATAAAAAAAACGTATTTATTGCCTCAGTCTAAATATATACTGGCGTTAAATGTCACATGGAATTTTTTTAGAACAGGAAATTCTATCAGAAATGTTCTATTATAATCAACCAATGCATTTTTTTTTTAGATTTTATTTGCCAACAGTGAATATTAAATCTGCGACTTTGAATACGGAGGACCCGGAGAAAACCACCGAACTACAAGTTACTGACAAACTTTATCACATAATGTTGTACACCTCGCACTGACCGAGATTCGAATTCACAACATCAGTGGTGATAGGCACTGATTGCATAGGTAGTGGTAAATCCAATTACGGTCCCTATTATAATAGAATTTACTAATATAGAATAATATTATAAATCTTGTAATTATCACATTGGACTTCTTTTCTTATCCCTCTATATATTATAATAAAATCTTATAATATGGGACGAAGTCCCAACTATGGTAGAAATAGCAATATTTTGATTCCAGTTCCATATCACTAATAGCTTAAATTTCATGCACCGGAAATGACACACCGGAAACCAATACATGGTTAAATCTGCAGAAAATCGGATGCGCAGTAATCTGGAACTACTTCCGGTTATGAATGTTAAAAGTCGTCTCCAATATATCTCGGCCCTAAAAAAAGTCGTCTCCGATATATCTCGGCCCAAAAAATCTCGACACTATTTTGATGCACTGAATGAGCGTGAAATTGGCAGATAATTTTCAGATTCGCGAGCATTCATGGCCGTGCCTGTTTCAATGGATGGAAAGAGCATCCTTACATTCTACTGCAGTACACTCCAAAAAGTACACAAAAGTAAGTAAAATTTCTATTTCAATCATCCCATGGATTTACACGATTTAAATATTAGATAATGTGGATTTTGCTTCGCTGGCACTGCAGGTAGCACCTGTCTCATATTATTGTTTAATTTTTTTCATTGGACTTCGTCCCAAGTTAGGTAACACCTAATATCATATTATGGGACGAAGTCCCAACTATGGTAGAAATAGCAATATTTTGATTCCAGATCCATATCACTAATGGATTAAATTTCATGCACTGGAAATGATACACCGGAAGCCAATACATGGTTAAATTTGCAGAAAATCGGATGCGCAATAATCTGGAGCTACTTCCGGTTATTAATGTTAAAAGTCGTCCCCGATGTATCTCGGGCCTAAAAAATTTGTCCCCGATATATCTCGGCCCAAAAAATCTCGACACTATTTTGATGCACTGAATGAGCGTGAAATTGGCAGATAATTTTCAGATTCGCGAGCATTCATGGCCGTGTCTGTTTCAATAGATGGAAAGAGCATCCTTACATTGTACTACAGTACACTCCAAAAAGTACACAAAAGTAAGTAAAATTTATATTTCAATCATCCCAAGGATTTATATGATTTAAATATTAGATAATGTGGATTGTGCTTCGCTGACACTACAGGTAGCACCTGTCTCATATTATTATTTAAAAAAAATTATTGGACTTCGTCCCAAGTTAGGTAACACCTATAATCATATTAATATGGGGCGAAGTCCCAACTATGGTAGAAATAGCAATATTTTGATTCCAGATCCATATCACTAATGGATTAAATTCCTTGCATCGGAAAGGACGCACCGGAAACCAATACAGGGCTACTGCTGCAGTAATCTGGAGCTACTTCCGGTTATGAATGTTAAAAAAAAGACTTCAAATCGCAATGTGTTCTAGCCACAGGCACTTGTTTCATTCAAATAATATATGCCCCCTCCTCTTCCTTACTTCAAGGTAAACATCTGCCCTTTACCCCTTCCCCACTTCGCCTCAATATTTTTCGCTTATTTGTGATCCTTTCGCTGACCCAATTATATCGCATTTTCTATTTTTCAGTCACTGAAACGGATACAATCACTTCCGGTCCGTTCTAAATTGATTTAGAAACTAAAAAAAAGGGTGTTTTAAAAATCAAATGTCAGTAATTTGGAGTTGAACATATTTTTATAATCTGCATTGGAACAATTATCTGTATTTTAAAGGCTTACTTTACATTTGAGAGGAGATGATCATGATGGCATTGTTGCACATGGCCGGTCTAGAGAATTCCGAATGCATATGCAAAATCTAGCGCAAACCGGAAGTGGTTGTATCCGTTTCAATGACTTAAATTTTCACCAAGCCACTTTCGCTGAATAGTCTTGTCCAATTCGTCTGAGGAGGTCCTGGTAGGTATATTTAAATGTGGCATATATTTGTTGAATGAAACAAGTGCCTGTGGTTCTAGCCCATTAAAGATATACCATGGGACTGACAATATCATTAAACAGAGTTTCATTTCTTCCTTCTCCTGTTCGAAATAATATTTTCTATGAAATTGAGACGTCGAGTACCGGATTATACAACACCGGACTGGGTGCACAGTCTACAGGAGGGGGCATGTCCCTGTTTTGGGGAAAAACCTTTAAAAACAGCGGAAAATTTGGGTTTGGGTCCCCCTATTTTCCCCCTCATTTGAGAAAGTCTGGATCCGCCCCTGGTCTACTTTGAAAAACAATTATAGGTCCATATATCTGAGTTAATATTGTTTTAAAAAATTATTGGACTTCACAAGTTAGGTAACACCTATTATCATATTAATCACATTAATCACTTTTTCATATCTCTCTATATATTATTATAAATTTGATAATATTCACCGAACATGCAACAAGCAAATTGACAAGTCTATTAAAGGAACAAAACATCATCTTTACTTAGGACGATTAATGATTATTCATTAAACTGATTCGTGAAGAACATAATTTTATGAACGGGAGATTTATTTATCTTTACTTCAAAAGATTTGTCTTTTTATAAATGTACAGTCAGCATGTTCTACATTAAATTAATTATTGTCAGGTATGTATCACTTCATGAATCTACAAAATATCTTTCTATGCTTAAAAGTGACAGCAGTGTTTTGATAAAGATACCACTACGTGTGTCTAACAATGATTTTCTTAATACAAAGAACACGTGTTCGTTTTGCTCAATATTTTGTTTTCTGTGTAGTGTTTTGTAGATCGTTGTCTGTCCTTTTTGTCCTTTGTTATTTGAGTGCATTGTCTGTCTTCTGTTATTTATTGCTTCTTCTTACCTCTAGCATTGTCTGTCTTCTGTTATTTATTGCTTCTTCTTACCTCTAGCATTGTCTGTCTTCTGTTATTTATTGCTTCTTCTTACCTCTAGCATTGTCTGTCTTCTGTTATTTATTACTTCTTCTTACCTCTAACATTGTCTGTCTTCTGTTATTTATTACTTCTTCTTACCTCTAACATTGTCTGTCTTCTGTTATTTATTACTTCTTCTTATCTCTAGCATTGTCTGTCTTCTGTTATTTATTGCTTCTTCTTACCTCTAGCATTGTCTGTCTTCTGTTATTTATTACTTCGTCTTACCTCTAGCATTGTCTGTCTTCTGTTATTTATTACTTCTTATTACCTCTAGCATTGTCTGTCTTCTGTTATTTATTACTTCTTCTTACCTCTAGCATTGTCTGTCTTCTGTTATTTATTACTTCTTCTTACCTCTAGCATTGTCTGTCTTCTGTTATTTATTGCTTCTTCTTACCTCTAGCATTGTCTGTCTTCTGTTATTTATTGCTTCTTCTTACCTCTAGCATTGTCTGTCTTCTGTTATTTATTGCTTCTTCTTACCTCTAGCATTGTCTGTCTTCTGTTATTTATTACTTCTTCTTATCTCTAGCATTGTCTGTCTTCTGTTATTTATTGCTTCTTCTTACCTCTAGCATTGTTTGTCTTCTGTGTTTTATTACTTCTTCTTACCTCTAGCATTGTCTGTCTTCTGTTATTTATTACTTCTTCTTACCTCTAGCATTATCTGTCTTCTGTTATTTATTACTTCTTCTTACCTCTAGCATTGTCTGTCTTCTTTTATTTATTACTTCTTCTTACCTCTAGCATTGTCTGTCTTCTGTTATTTATTACTTCTTCTTATCTCTAGCATTGTCTGTCTTCTGTTATTTATTGCTTCTTCTTACCTCTAACATTGTCTGTCTTCTGTTATTTATTGCTTCTTCTTACCTCTAACATTGTCTGTCTTCTGTTATTTATTCCTTCTTCTTACCTCTAGCATTGTCTGTCTTCTGTTATTTATTACTTCTTCTTACCTCTAGCATTGTCTGTCTTCTGTTATTTATTACTTCTTCTTATCTCTAGCATTGTCTGTCTTCTGTTATTTATTGCTTCTTCTTACCTCTAACATTGTCTGTCTTCTGTTATTTATTACTTCTTCTTACCTCTAGCATTGTCTGTCTTCTGTTATTTATTGCTTCTTCTTACCTCTAGCATTGTCTGTCTTCTGTTATTTATTGCTTCTTCTTACCTCTAGCATTGTCTGTCTTCTGTTATTTATTACTTCTTCTTACCTCTAGCATTGTCTGTCTTCTGTTATTTATTACTTCTTCTTACCTCTAGCATTGTCTGTCTTCTGTTATTTATTACTTCTTCTTATCTCTAGCATTGTCTGTCTTCTGTTATTTATTACTTCTTCTTACCTCTAGCATTGTCTGTCTTCTGTTATTTATTACTTCTTCTTACCTCTAACATTGTCTGTCTTCTGTTATTTATTACTTCTTCTTACCTCTAGCATTGTCTGTCTTCTGTTATTTATTACTCTTCTTACCTCTAGCATTGTCTGTCTTCTGTTATTTATTACTTCTTCTTACCTCTAGCATTGTCTGTCTTCTGTTATTTATTACTTCTTCTTACCTCTAACATTGTCTGTCTTCTGTTATTTATTACTTCTTCTTACCTCTAACATTGTCTGTCTTCTGTTATTTATTACTTCTTCTTACCTCTAACATTGTCTGTCTTCTGTTTTTTATTACTTCTTCTTACCTCTAGCATTGTCTGTCTTCTGTTATTTATTACTTCTTCTTACCTCTAGCATTGTCTGTCTTCTGTTATTTATTACTTCTTCTTACCTCTAACCTTGTCTGTCTTCTGTTATTTATTCCTTCTTCTTACCTCTAGCATTGTCTGTCTTCTGTTATTTATTACTTCTTCTTACCTCTAGCATTGTCTGTCTTCTGTTATTTATTCCTTCTTCTTACCTCTAACATTGTCTGTCTTCTGTTATTTATTACTTCTTCTTACCTCTAGCATTGTCTGTCTTCTGTTATCTATTACTTCTTCTTACCTCTAGCATTGTCTGTCTTCTGTTATTTATTACTTCTTCTTACCTCTAGCATTGTCTGTATTCTGTTATTTATTACTTATTCTTACCTCTAGCATTGTCTGTCTTCTGTTATTTATTACTTCTTCTTATCTCTAGCATTGTCTGTCTTCTGTTATTTATTACTTCTTCTTAACTCTAGCATTGTCTGTATTCTGTTATTTATTACTTCTTCTTACCTCTAGCATTGTCTGTCTTCTGTTATTTATTACTTCTTCTTATCTCTAGCATTGTCTGTCTTCTGTTATTTATTACTTCTTCTTACCTCTAGCATTGTCTGTCTTCTGTTATTTATTACTTCTTCTTACCTCTAACATTGTCTGTCTTCTGTTATTTATTACTTCTTCTTACCTCTAGCATTGTCTGTCTTCTGTTATTTATTCCTTCTTCTTACCTCTAGCATTGTCTGTCTTCTGTTATCTATTACTTCTTCTTACCTCTAGCATTGTCTGTCTTCTGTTATTTATTACTTCTTCTTATCTCTAGCATTGTCTGTCTTCTGTTATTTATTACTTCTTCTTACCTCTAGCATTGTCTGTCTTCTGTTATTTATTACTTCTTCTTACCTCTAACATTGTCTGTCTTCTGTTATTTATTACTTCTTCTTACCTCTAACATTGTCTGTCTTCTGTTATTTATTACTTCTTCTTACCTCTAACATTGTCTGTCTTCTGTTATTTATTACTTCTTCTTACCTCTAGCATTGTCTGTCTTCTGTTATTTATTACTTCTTCTTACCTCTAACATTGTCTGTCTTCTGTTATTTATTACTTCTTCTTACCTCTAGCATTGTCTGTCTTCTGTTATTTATTACTTCTTCTTATCTCTAGCATTGTCTGTCTTCTGTTATTTATTACTTCTTCTTACCTCTAGCATTGTCTGTCTTCTGTTATTTATTACTTCTTCTTACTTCTAACATTGTCTGTCTTCTGTTATTTATTACTTCTTCTTACCTCTAGCATTGTCTGTCTTCTGTTATTTATTACTTCTTCTTATCTCTAGCATTGTCTGTCTTCTGTTATTTATTACTTCTTCTTACCTCTAACATTGTCTGTCTTCTGTTATTTATTACTTCTTCTTACCTCTAGCATTGTCTGTCTTCTGTTATTTATTACTCTTCTTACCTCTAGCATTGTCTGTCTTCTGTTATTTATTACTTCTTCTTACCTCTAGCATTGTCTGTCTTCTGTTATTTATTACTTCTTCTTACCTCTAACATTGTCTGTCTTCTGTTATTTATTACTTCTTCTTACCTCTAACATTGTCTGTCTTCTGTTATTTATTACTTCTTCTTACCTCTAACATTGTCTGTCTTCTGTTTTTTATTACTTCTTCTTACCTCTAGCATTGTCTGTCTTCTGTTATTTATTACTTCTTCTTACCTCTAGCATTGTCTGTCTTCTGTTATTTATTACTTCTTCTTACCTCTAACATTGTCTGTCTTCTGTTATTTATTCCTTCTTCTTACCTCTAGCATTGTCTGTCTTCTGTTATTTATTACTTCTTCTTACCTCTAGCATTGTCTGTCTTCTGTTATTTATTACTTCTTCTTATCTCTAGCATTGTCTGTCTTCTGTTATTTATTACTTCTTCTTACCTCTAGCATTGTCTGTCTTCTGTTATTTATTACTTCTTCTTACTTCTAACATTGTCTGTCTTCTGTTATTTATTACTTCTTCTTACCTCTAGCATTGTCTGTCTTCTGTTATTTATTACTTCTTCTTATCTCTAGCATTGTCTGTCTTCTGTTATTTATTACTTCTTCTTACCTCTAACATTGTCTGTCTTCTGTTATTTATTACTTCTTCTTACCTCTAGCATTGTCTGTCTTCTGTTATTTATTACTCTTCTTACCTCTAGCATTGTCTGTCTTCTGTTATTTATTACTTCTTCTTACCTCTAGCATTGTCTGTCTTCTGTTATTTATTACTTCTTCTTACCTCTAACATTGTCTGTCTTCTGTTATTTATTACTTCTTCTTACCTCTAACATTGTCTGTCTTCTGTTATTTATTACTTCTTCTTACCTCTAACATTGTCTGTCTTCTGTTTTTTATTACTTCTTCTTACCTCTAGCATTGTCTGTCTTCTGTTATTTATTACTTCTTCTTACCTCTAGCATTGTCTGTCTTCTGTTATTTATTACTTCTTCTTACCTCTAACATTGTCTGTCTTCTGTTATTTATTCCTTCTTCTTACCTCTAGCATTGTCTGTCTTCTGTTATTTATTCCTTCTTCTTACCTCTAGCATTGTCTGTCTTCTGTTATTTATTCCTTCTTCTTACCTCTAACATTGTCTGTCTTCTGTTATTTATTACTTCTTCTTACCTCTAGCATTGTCTGTCTTCTGTTATCTATTACTTCTTCTTACCTCTAGCATTGTCTGTCTTCTGTTATTTATTACTTCTTCTTACCTCTAGCATTGTCTGTCTTCTGTTATTTATTACTTCTTCTTACCTCTAGCATTGTCTGTATTCTGTTATTTATTACTTCTTCTTACCTCTAGCATTGTCTGTCTTCTGTTATTTATTACTTCTTCTTATCTCTAGCATTGTCTGTCTTCTGTTATTTATTACTTCTTCTTACCTCTAGCATTGTCTGTCTTCTGTTATTTATTTCTTCTTCTTACCTCTAACATTGTCTGTCTTCTGTTATTTATTACTTCTTCTTACCTCTAGCATTGTCTGTCTTCTGTTATTTATTCCTTCTTCTTACCTCTAGCATTGTCTGTCTTCTGTTATCTATTACTTCTTCTTACCTCTAGCATTGTCTGTCTTCTGTTATTTATTACTTCTTCTTATCTCTAGCATTGTCTGTCTTCTGTTATTTATTACTTCTTCTTACCTCTAGCATTGTCTGTCTTCTGTTATTTATTACTTCTTCTTACCTCTAACATTGTCTGTCTTCTGTTATTTATTACTTCTTCTTACCTCTAACATTGTCTGTCTTCTGTTATTTATTACTTCTTCTTACCTCTAACATTGTCTGTCTTCTGTTATTTATTACTTCTTCTTACCTCTAGCATTGTCTGTCTTCTGTTATTTATTACTTCTTCTTACCTCTAACATTGTCTGTCTTCTGTTATTTATTACTTCTTCTTACCTCTAGCATTGTCTGTCTTCTGTTATTTATTACTTCTTCTTATCTCTAGCATTGTCTGTCTTCTGTTATTTATTACTTCTTCTTACCTCTAGCATTGTCTGTCTTCTGTTATTTATTACTTCTTCTTACTTCTAACATTGTCTGTCTTCTGTTATTTATTACTTCTTCTTACCTCTAGCATTGTCTGTCTTCTGTTATTTATTACTTCTTCTTATCTCTAGCATTGTCTGTCTTCTGTTATTTATTACTTCTTCTTACCTCTAGCATTGTCTGTCTTCTGTTATTTATTACTTCTTCTTACCTCTAACATTGTCTGTCTTCTGTTATTTATTCCTTCTTCTTACCTCTAACATTGTCTGTCTTCTGTTATTTATTACTTCTTCTTACCTCTAACATTGTCTGTCTTCTGTTATTTATTACTTCTTCTTACCTCTAACATTGTCTGTCTTCTGTTATTTATTACTTCTTCTTACCTCTAACATTGTCTGTCTTCTGTTATTTATTACTTCTTCTTACCTCTAGCATTGTCTGTCTTCTGTTATTTATTACTTCTTCTTACCTCTAACATTGTCTGTCTTCTGTTATTTATTACTTCTTCTTACCTCTAGCATTGTTTGTCTTCTGTTATTTATTACTTCTTCTTACCTCTAGCATTATCTGTCTTCTGTTATTTATTACTTCTTCTTACCTCTAGCAGTGTCTGTCTTCTGTTATTTATTACTTCTTCTTACCTCTAGCATTGTCTGTCTTCTGTTATTTATTACTTCTTCTTACCTCTAGCATTGTTTGTCTTCTGTTATTTATTACTTCTTCTTACCTCTAGCATTATCTGTCTTCTGTTATTTATTACTTCTTCTTACCTCTAGCAGTGTCTGTCTTCTGTTATTTATTACTTCTTCTTACCTCTAGCAGTGTCTGTCTTCTGTTATTTATTACTTCTTCTTACCTCTAGCATTGTTTGTCTTCTGTTATTTATTACTTCTTCTTACCTCTAGCATTATCTGTCTTCTGTTATTTATTACTTCTTCTTACCTCTAGCAGTGTCTGTCTTCTGTTATTTATTACTTCTTCTTACCTCTTTGATATCTTGAAACTTTTCTTACAAAAGAATAAAAACAACACAAGCAGATAGATGCAATAAACCCCCGTGAATACAACTCACTTGAAACTAAAAACAATCAAGCATGACTATATTAGGATGAATTACTGGGAATAAAACAATCTCTAACCCCGCAATAAATAATATTGTTTTTTATGAAGCAAGAATCTTGCAATCTGATTAGTTAGTTACCCGGGTGTAAATAGCACCCCACACCAACTAAACCATTTACACCCGGGATCAACTAAAAAAAAGTAATTTTGAACTACGCACAGCAATAGTATGATATGAAATGATACATTTACATAACATTTGATGATAATAAACATTAATATGTGTAATATATGTAAAATCGACAACAAAATAGCATTTTTCTCAATGCGCTGTTTTTTGTTGTGTTTTTTGTTTGTTTGTTTGTTTGGGTTTTTTTTGCGTAGACAGTAAAAGGGAAGTAACTTTATTTATTTACGTCTACTAACGAAAGGGAAGTAACTATATTTATTTACGTCTGCTAACCACGCAAAGGGAAAAAAGAAGTAAAGGAAAGCTTCAAAAGAAATAAATTCGTTATCTTGGTGTAATCAGGGGTGTACAGAATTTTACGCCGGTGTTGAAAATTCTGTACACCCCTGATTACACCAAGATAACTAATAGTATTATACCTTACATTATATATTATATATATAAAATAAAAATGACGTTTTTACAAAATTGGTACCCCAGGGAAACATCACTGTTATTCACCGGTCGACAAATGTTATGTTCCATGTCTGTCCGGAAATATATCCGTTTTTGCATTCCGGAATTACAATCTGGACCGGAAGTTAAAAACACAAATATGAAGTTTATGAAAACACAAGATAAAAAGACACAAATAAGTGTTTATTGCATCCAACATTATTGTAAATAGAGTTTCGGTATAATAAAACAATTATTGCCTGCACTAGCAACATAGAGTGCACAAGACGAAGAAAAACAAAACAAAAACACAACACAAATAATGTGCTATAGACACCACTATGTGCAAACAAACAGAGTAAGAATGGATGTAAATGAACATGAGAGACTATAGACTGAGACACAGATTGAATGAACGGAACAGCGCTTTTATTTTTACTCAACACTTCACAGTCACCATAGCTCAATGATTAACATAACTCATACCATAAAATGAGTGCAAACCGTTGTATTGAATCAAATTAACAATAACTACTCATAACAGACTGTAGCTCATTATCGTGTATATTAGATTCGTTGCGTAAAACCAGTGAACGCATCTTTCAGTGGGGATGTGACATTTCTGTATCCACACCTTCAGTGGAGATGTGCCAATTTTGTATCCATACCTTCAGTGGAGATATGCCAGTTCTGCATCCACACCCTCAGTGGAGATGTGCCAGTTCTGTATCCACACCTTCAGTGAAGATGTGCAATTTCTGTATCCACACCTTCAGTGGAGATGTGCCAGTTCTGTATCCACACCTTCAGTGGAGATGTACCAGTTCTGTATCCACACCTTCAGTGGGCATGTGCCAGTTCTGTATCTACACCTTCATTTGAGATGTGCCAGTTCTGTATCCACACCTTCAGTGAAGATGTGCAATTTCTGTATCCACACCTTCAGTGGAGATATGCCATTTCTGTATCCACACCTTCAGTGGAGATGTGCCAATTTTGTATCCATACCTTCAGTGGAGATATGCCAGTTCTGCATCCACACCCTCAGTGGAGATGTGCCAGTTCTGTATCCACACCTTCAGTGAAGATGTGCAATTTCTGTATCCACACCTTCAGTGGAGATGTGCCAGTTCTGTATCCACACCTTCAGTGGAGATGTACCAGTTCTGTATCCACACCTTCAGTGGGCATGTGCCAGTTCTGTATCTACACCTTCATTTGAGATGTGCCAGTTCTGTGTCCACACCTTCAGTGGAGATGTGCCATTTCTGCATCCACACCCTCAGTGGAGATGTGCCAGTTCTGTATCCACACCTGCAGTGGGGATGTGCCATTTCTGTATCCAAACCTTCAGTGGAGATGTGCCAGTTCTGTATCCACACCTTCAGTGAAGATGTGCAATTTCTGTATCCACACCTTCAGTGGAGATGTGCCAGTTCTGTATCCACACCTTCAGTGGAGATGTACCAGTTCTGTATCCACACCTTCAGTGGGCATGTGCCAGTTCTGTATCTACACCTTCATTTGAGATGTGCCAGTTCTGTATCCACACCTTCAGTGAAGATGTGCAATTTCTGTATCCACACCTTCAGTGGAGATGTGCCATTTCTGTATCCACACCTTCAGTGGAGATGTGCCAATTTTGTATCCATACCTTCAGTGGAGATATGCCAGTTCTGCATCCACACCCTCAGTGGAGATGTGCCAGTTCTGTATCCACACCTTCAGTGAAGATGTGCAATTTCTGTATCCACACCTTCAGTGGAGATGTGCCAGTTCTGTATCCACACCTTCAGTGGAGATGTACCAGTTCTGTATCCACACCTTCAGTGGGCATGTGCCAGTTCTGTATCTACACCTTCATTTGAGATGTGCCAGTTCTGTGTCCACACCTTCAGTGGAGATGTGCCAGTTCTGCATCCACACCCTCAGTGGAGATGTGCCAGTTCTGTATCCACACCTTCAGTGGGGATGTGCCATTTCTGTATCCAAACCTTCAGTGGAGATGTGCCAGTTCTGTATCCACACCTTCAGTGAAGATGTGCCAGTTCTGTATCCACACCTTCAGTGAAGATGTGCCATTTCTGTATCCACACCTTTAGTGGAGATGTGCCAGTTCTGTATCCACACCTTCAGTGGAGATGTACCAGTTCTGTGTCCACACCTTCAGTGGGGATGTGCCAGTTCTGTATCTACACCTTCATTTGAGATGTGCCAGTTCTGTGTCCACACCTTCAGTGGAGATGTGCCAGTTCTGCATCCACACCCTCAGTGGAGATGTGCCAGTTCTGTATCCACACCTTCAGTGGGGATGTGCCATTTCTGTATCCAAACCTTCAGTGGAGATGTGCCAGTTCTGTATCCACACCTTCAGTGAAGATGTGCCAGTTCTGTATCCACACCTTCAGTGAAGATGTGCCATTTCTGTATCCACACCTTTAGTGGAGATGTGCCAGTTCTGTATCCACACCTTCAGTGGAGATGTACCAGTTATGTATCCACACCTTCAGTGGGGATGTGCATTTCTGTATCCACACCTTCAGTGGGGATTTGTCAGTTCTGTATCCACACCTTCAGTTGAGATGTGCCAGTTCTGTGTACACACTTTCAGTGGAGATGTGCCAGTTCTGCATCCACACCCTCAGTGGAGATGTGCCAGTTCTGTATCCACACCTTCAGTGGGGATGTTCCATTTCTGTATCCACACCTTCAGTGGAGATGTGCCATTTCTGTATCCACACCTTCAGTGGAGATCTGTCAGTTCTTTATCCACACCTTCAGTAGGGATGTGCCATTTCTGTATCCACACCTTCAGTGGCTATGTGCCATTTCTGTATCCACACCTTCAGTGGAGATGTGCCAGTTCTGTTTCCACACCTTCTGTCGGGAGGCGCGAGTTCTATATCCATACCTTCACCCGAGCTATGACTTAAAAAATAAGGAATATTCATCATAAATATGGATGAAAATAAACATTGATTTCTTTCATGGATTTGTAGTCCACAGATATAATTTAGCAATTACGATTATCTTTCCTACAGCTTTCAATGTGACAATTACATGTTCTTCAACTAATCAAATAATGAACATTTATATAACAATCTTAAAGCTTCTGGAAGTGAACAAATTAGTTGAATGTCTGACTTTCTTGCACGGTCATTTATCTCCAAACAACTGCTGGTATTCTATTTATAGCATCAACATAGTTTTTCTAATTGTACCAGTTCCAAGACAAATGACTTTGCTTTATGCCTCGCTATGAGTGCAGTAACTTGAAACATAGGAATGTGGGAAACGGCGTCCGAACCGGTCAGTAGAAACACAGGAATGTGGCAAACGGCGCTCGAACCGGTCAGTAGAAACACAGGAATGTGGCAAACGGCGCTCGAACCGGTCAGTAGAAACACAGGAATGTGGCAAACGGCGCTCGAATAGTCAGTGGAAACACAGGAATGTGGAAAACGGCGCTCGAATAGTCAGTGGAAACACAAAAATGTGGGAAACGGCGTCCGAACCGGTCAGTAGAAACACAGGAATGTGGCAAACGGCGCTCGAATAGTCAGTGGAAACACGGGAATGTGGAAAACGGCGCTCGAATAGTCAGTGGAAACACAGGAATGTGGGAAACGGCGTCCGAACCGGTCAGTAGAAACACAGGAATGTGGCAAATGGCGCTCGAATAGTCAGTGGAAACACAGGAATGTGGAAAACGGCGCTCGAATAGTCAGTAGAAACACAGGAATGTGGGAAACGGCGTCCGAACGGTCAGTAGAAACACAGGAATGTGGCAAACGGCGCTCGAATAGTCAGTGGAAACACAGGAATGTGGCAAACGGCGCCCGAATAGTCAGTGGAAACACAGGAATGTGGCAAACGGCGCTCGAAGCGGTCAGTGGAAACACAGGAATCTGGGAAACGGCGCTCGAAGCGGTCAGTTGGAACATAGGAATATGAGAAACAACATTCGAACCGGTAAGTGGAAACATAGGAATGTGAGAAACGGTGTTCGAATCGGTCATTGGAAACGTAGAATTTGGTCCAAATCCTTAGTAACTGGACCACCGAGGCCATCAAGAATAAAAAAAACTTTGAACATGCTAAAGCAGAGTAATAATCTATAAAATGATAGAGTTGAATTTATCTTTATCCCCTGTTTACAAGCAGTATAACATGGTTTGCCCAGCAACAGAAAATGAAGGATTTATCTTGATCTCTTGTTTAACAGCAGTGGACGACATATTTGATTTATCTTGATCTCTTGTTTAACATCAGTGGACGACATATTTGATTTATCTTGATCTCTTGTTTAACAGCAGTGGACGACATATTTGCAGGTACATAAGGGGTAAACAGAAGTCATAAATCGAATGACAGACAATACAATGACTAAACAATGACAGACAATACAATGACTAAACAATGACAGACAATACAATGACTAAACAAAAACAGACAATACAGTGACTAAACGAAAACAGACAAATAATGATCTAGACAACGCTACACATCTAAAGATTGAATAACATGAACCCAGCTAAAAACGGGAGGTGAACTCAGATGCTCGGACGGGTTAGCAGATCCTGTTCCACTAATGTTACTCTAATATCATTTAAAGCTCTGGTGGGGTCTTCTATTTTCCATCTTAAAACATATTACAGAAATCAGGCATTCAAGCATTATATATAAAACCTTCAATATCATATAATACAACCAGTGCACCTTCCCCACCCCAGAAATGCCCGGAATTTAGAAATACAAGATATTCTCATTTGCAGAATTAAACACCTCCATGGGCGTTAGATGATTGTTAGGGAATAATCAGCTACATAACACGCCATTAGTACGAGTCGTAACTGAATGCCTCGGGTAAAGAGAATGTAACTTGCAGCAGCTCGTAACTGGACTGATCGTTAGTAGTCCGTATCAAGGCAACTTTTCGAACCTATCCATTATATTTTCTTTATCATGTGGTAAGCTAATCGCCTGTTAACAAGCCATCACAATTCCACGTTTATGATGTATCTGATTTATTTTTAGAACCACGTAAGTAATAAGTACAGCTGATATTTCAGTCACGGTTCACCTAACTGGTATCTCCGTGAAGAGGATTCGATGAACATGTATATCCTCTATTATTTTTCCTTAATAAATAATTGATTGCCGCAATTTTCTCAATGCAATAAAAACGTAGTGCGCACGACGCGTTTCTGTAATAACCTTCATCAGGTACGTAATAACCTTCATCAGGTACGTAATAACCTTCATCAGGTATGTAATAACCTTCATCAGGTACGTAATAACCTTCATCAGGTACGTAATAACCTTCATCAGGTACGTAATAACCTTCATCAAGTACGTAATAACCTTCATCAGGTACGTAATAACCTTCATCAGGTACGTAATAACCTTCATCAGGTACGTAATAACCTTCATCGGGTACGTAATAACCTTCATCAGGTACGTAATAACCTTCAAGTACGTAATAACCTTCATCAGGTACGTAATAACCTTCATCAGGTACGTAATAACCTTCATCCGGTATGTAATAACCTTCATCAGGTACGTAATAACCTTCATCAGGTACGTAATAACCTTCATCAGGTACGTAATAACCTTCATCAAGTACGTAATAACCTTCATCAGGTACGTAATAACCTTCATCAGGTACGTAATAACCTTCATCGGGTACGTAATAACCTTCATCGGGTACGTAATAACCTTCATCAGGTACGTAATAACCTTCATCAAGTACGTAATAACCTTCATCAGGTACGTAATAACCTTCATCAGATACGTAATAACCTTCATCAGGTACGTAATAACCTTCATCAGGTACGTAATAACCTTCATCAGGTACGTAATAACCTTCATCAGGTACGTAATAACCTTCATCAGGTACGTAATAACCTTCATCAGGTACGTAATAACCTTCATCAGGTATGTAATAACCTTCATCAGGTATGTAATAACCTTCATCAGGTACGTAATAACCTTCATCAGGTACGTAATAACCTTCATCAGGTACGTAATAACCTTCATCAGGTACGTAATAACCTTCATCGGGTACGTAATAACCTTCATCAGGTACGCAATAACCTTCATCAGGTACGTAATAACCTTCATCAGGTATGTAATAACCTTCATCAGGTATGTAATAACCTTCATCAGGTACGTAATAACCTTCATCAGGTACGTAATAACCTTCATCAGGTACCTAATAACCTTCATCAGGTACGTAATAACCTTCATCAGGTACGTAATAACCTTCATCAGGTACGTAATAACCTTTATCAGGTATGTAATAACCTTCATCAGGTACGTAATAACCTTCATCAGGTACGTAATAACCTTCATCAGGTACGTAATAACCTTCATCAGGTACATAATAACCTTCATCAGGTACGTAATAACCTTCATCAAGTACATAATAACCTTCATCAGGTACGTAATAACCTTCATCAGGTACGTAATAACCTTCATCAGGGATGTAATAACCTTCATCAGGTATGTAATAACCTTCATCAGGTACGTAATAACCTTCATCAGGTACGTAATAACCTTCATCAGGTACGTAATAACCTTCATCAGGTACATAATAACCTTCATCAGGTACGTAATAACCTTCATCAAGTACATAATAACCTTCATCAGGTACGTAATAACCTTCATCAGGTACGTAATAACCTTCATCAGGGATGTAATAACCTTCATCAGGTATGTAATAACCTTCATCAGGTACGTAATAACCTTCATCAGGTACGTAATAACCTTCATCAAGTACGTAATAACCTTCATCGGGTACGTAATAACCTTCATCAGGTACGTAATAACCTTCATCAAGTACGTAATAACCTTCATCGGGTACGTTACTGGAATAACCTTCATCAGGTACGTTTCTGGAATAACCTTCATCAGGTACGTTTCCAGCCGGGAAGCCAGTGACACAGGAGAGTTCACTTGACGTTTTTTGTCACGTGATTTTCGACGTAAATATTGACGTGATGGATGTCAGAGGACGGACTCAGGAATTTGTTGCTTTGTAGCTTCGATTATGGTTATTTGTAATATTTTGTTGAAAGGATCATTTCTACAGACATTCGGGAACGTAAATGTTTAAATTTTGCATCGGTATTCTTGCTTTCATACAAGTAATGACTCTCATAAAATGGACCTTCAAGATTTCTCAACCCTGTTCGACAACAGAAAACATCTTTTGTTTAATTTATTATTGAATATGCTGGTAAATTTCTTACTTTTAATACACAATTTATTATCGTGGGTGACATATATCCAGAAAGTTGCAAGGTTTATCAGCGGGGATACGATTGTGTCAGTTATAATCAGCACCCGTCAAGATGAAAGTTGCGACGAGGCGTCGTAAATGAAGTGCTTTTCGGGTACTCTCGGGATTTTCCTTTCCAGTTGACTAAAATTACTGTAGTTTTAAGAACTCGAACATATATGTCTCAAGGCCGAAATGTAAATAAATATCTTTTAAAATATGGAAAGAATGTACAGACTGTGTAAAGAAAGTTTGTGGATAAGGTCAGAATTAAGTGAAAATTGCTTCCATAGTGTTGTTGTCAAAATCATATTAATAAATTATGCTAAAAAAAACTTATTCATGCCTGGGCTGGTGGGAAAGCACAAACTGGATAAGTTGGAAAGAATTTGCTCAGACTGGGCAAGAAAAAGTTTGTGATAAAGTAAAAATTAACAAACTTGAGTGAAAATTAGTGTTGTCAAAATCATATTAATAAATTTTGTTTAAAAAAAAACTTTTTTAAACAAAAAATTAGAAAAAAAATTGCTTCCATAGTGTTGTTGTCAAAAATTTTGTTTAGCAAAAAAAACTTTATTCATGCCTGGTGGGAAAGTACAAAATGGATAAGTTGGAAAGAATTTGCTCAGACTGGGCCAGAAAAAGTTTGTGATAAAGTAATAATTAACAAACTTGAGTGAAAATTTTAAATAATTTACTTTAAAGAAACCAAAACCATATATCATTTCAGCTGCAAATTACCAAATTTCAGTTATTATATCTCTGATTTCACCTATTTCTGTTCACAGCATCTTGTGACTGATATATATGCAAGTTTGGTTAAATATTGAATCCTATGTTTTCTTCAATTTGTTTTCCAAATTTGAAGAAAAATCCCACAACATTGCAGATCCATATAATTTCAGTTATTTCTATTGACACAGCACCTTGCATTGTAAGGGACCTCAAAGGCAACATTTTTGTAAGATTAGATAAATTTTGAATCATAACTCTTCTTTGCAAAGTTACTTTGGTTTTTTTCAGTGGTTATCATGATATCCCATGGGCCTTCCAAGCACTCTTAAAATTAGAAAAAAAATTCTACAGCAGACATCATGAGCTGGTTGACAGCACCCAGATGACAAATGATCTGAGGCTGTTTTAGATCCTTTGCCCTTCTCCGGATTAAAGTCCTACCAGACTTGATGATGGACACACATAGATGTATTGCAATAGGCAGGAATTGCTTACCCTTCCGGATCACCCGAGTTCACTTTAGATTATTCGGGAGTTTGTGTTGTTCATGTGCGTTTGTGATTTTTTGTGTTATATCGGTTGGTTGTTGTTGGTTTGTTTCTGTGCTTCCCTGGTTTATATTTTGTCCTCGGCTATTGTTTTTTTATAACCCCTCTCGGGCAATGGCAATCTCATAGAAAAAATCAAATTGCCCGAGAGCACATATTTGTGAGAAATAGTTATCAGAGTCCCTGTGGATGGATGCACAGATAGGAAGGAGGTTGTATTACTTTACAACTTCATAGGTGAGGGGATACTAAAATATCATTATATTAACATCTAGTCAGCATATGAAAACAATCCTGTGGTAATTTGATTATTTAATTATGTAACATTTAATACAATATTTCAAGGCAGCATTATCATAATAATTGTAATCTTGTCAACAAATCTAAATAAAAAATTCCACAAGAAAGGGTGGATCTTAAAAATCTCATCTCTACAATTAAAATTGTCAATATCTGGTAATCTGTCAGTCTTTATTCTGTCTGAAACATACAATTTAATAACATTTCTCAAAATTTGTGCTGCATGTTCAAGACTTTCATGCTTTGTGTTCTTCTTTAAATCATCTGTAATAAGAGAAGAAATTTTATTTGTTAATTTTAAGTTTTCTTTCTCCATCAGGGCAATTTGGTTTGATGAGCGATGATTTGCCAAAAATAGTGAATGGCAACTTCCTAAAACATCTACATCATTTCTGTATATCAGACGACCAAGGTTTTTCTTTTTTGGTACATAACACAATAAAGCTCTGCCAGGAACAGATTTTAACATATTAAATATCAATTGAGTGAAGTGTAACAATGTCACTGTCAATAACAATGTTGAGGTCATTTTTACGTAAGAGAAGTTTATATCTGTCATAAACTTCAGGTAAAAGTAAAGAACTCTCTTCTTCAAAAGCTTTGATGACAAACTGCAATATCATCTGAAAAGTATAGATGTCAACATTCTGGCCTGTAACTTTATGTTTTTCAATAAACAACTGTTTACTTAAACAATCCTGCAAGTATGAAGAGGTTTGAGCCAATTTCTCCTCTGCTGCATCAGATCTAGAGAAAAAGTTAAAAGAATTATAACAATAGGGACAACATCTAAATCGATCATTCTCTATATTTTTATTAAAACTGAAATACTTCAAAAACAAGTCTCTCTTTTCCTCGCCTAGTTTTAAAAACCATATGATATCATTACTGCGACAATTTTTCTCACAAACAATGCACTGAACTGTGAATTGTTAATAAATTTGTTGTAATGAGAATGACAAAGTGAGGAAGAAAATGTATCATCATACTGTGAAAACTTCTCTGAAATTAAAACATTAAGGGACCGACCATTTAACTTGCAGGGGGGGGGTTATGGTTTTTTGCTTCATTCAGAATTTTTTTCCGAACAACATGAGAGTTGTAATATTTATTTTTTTTGTCGCACAAAGCGCAAATTTTTTTTCCAGAATTTAACATTAGGTTATAAATATGACAAAAATTCTGAAACAGATTTTTTTTCCCTCCACCAAAATCAGAATATTTTTTTCAGTAACATTGGGAATCAGAATATTTGTTTAGAAAAAAACCATAACCCCCCCCCCCCCCCCCCCCTGGAAGTTAAATGGTCCGTCCCTAATTTCTTGCTGAAAAGATAAACAGTCAATTTCAGTTCTATGATTAGATTGGTTTGAGCAAAGGCTGAAATTGGATTAAAAAAACCATTTGTTATCTTCATTATCTGTGCATGCTCTCTTTGCATCTGATGCCTCATCAGGTTCACCTGCTTTAAATTTCAAAAATGAAGTTTAATGCACTTTCACATCTCCTACAAATACATGTAACAAGCAGTATCAGTAATCTTATAATATTGCCTGTAAACATAATCTGAAAAAAATGTACATATCTGTTTGAAGGATCAAATTTACCAATAACACATTTGGGCACACTGCATGGAGCTGGATCTCTGCCTGGATGGACCTTTGTACAGTTGAATTTTGACATAAATGTTTATAAATGTAAATGTTGCAAACTGAGAACAAGTATAAAGAAAAGAGCTAGGGGTCAAATAATATTCATGCACATTAATATAAACCAATGAAGGAATCTGTAAATTAAATAATGAAATGTACACACACAGTATGGCAAATGAGAATGATATGGAATGGTTTACACCTGGAAAATCCTGCAAGAAGTGTGACACTAAGCCATTGTCAGGCTTTGAGCTGCTACATTTTTATGAATCTGTTTTTCCTTTAATTAGGGAATCAATAAGTGAAGCTATCAAGCGTAAACTTTCAAATAGAGACTACAAAATGGAAAAAATGAGGGGTCACGTTGGAAATCTCACATGACGACATGGATGTGTGGTTCAAATGATGTTTATATCTTGGAATTTTTCCAATATGTAAGTCAACATTCACATCTAAAATACTGGAATTGAAACGAATGCAATATTAAAATACATGAGAACAATCTACAGATGTAATGCTTGCAGATATAAGCCTGAAACAAATTGAAATATCGCTATTTTTCCTTCGAAAATACACTGAAATGGTGTCTGCCTTTTGAGGTCAAAAAAGAGTTTTTCGCTAAGCATGCTGGGATTTGATGTTTTGTATGGGATTCCTTACTAATTTTAGAGTTTATTTTTACCATCTTTGATGTGATTGGCTAAGGGGGATGTGATTGTGTCAGTTAAATATAGAGAGGTTTTTTCCCCGCCATATTTTTAGGCGACGAGATGCTTGAAATAGGTCACTGGAAAAATACCGATTTTCACCCTTTTTCTACACGGAAAAGCTGTCAAAAACGACCAGTCATTAGCCTGTGAGAATAAACTTGTGATAAATATAAAAAAAAACACGAATTACGGTTATTTCAACGTTTCCCAACATGTTTTTCTGAGGTACCGTATCGCGGATGATTTTGTTTACGTAGTTATGAAGCGCCACCTGTGCGTTGAATCGAGGTTGTCTGCCCTTAGCGCGGCAATATTGACATCCAATGGACTGATTGATCGATTCAGTCTATGGCTTCCCGGCTGTTTCTGGAATAACCTTCATCAGGTACGTTTCTGGAATAACCTTCATCAGGTACGTTTCTGGAATAATCTTCATCCGGTACGTTTCTGGAATAACCTTCATCAGGTACGTTTCTGGAATAACCTTCATCAAGTACGTTTCTGGAATAACCTTCATCAGATACGCTCAAAATCGAAAGATTGGAAAGTCAAATAAATTAAGTGTTTGGGAGCAATAAACCAAAGCAGCCATAGCCAAAATCGGCCATTATCACCTATGCCTGAGGGAGGAGAGCCTTCGTTAAATATGGTTATGAGTATACTTTTAACGATTCATATCTTTGAGCTATCTTTCCACACAAATAACACATTGATTCAAGACATTTCGTATATGTTAAGAAACATGATTAACCTTAACAGATTGCTACCTTGTAAAGTTCCACACTATCAGTTTTCATTTTGATCTGTTATCTTATCTGATAAAAATAACATTGCGATGTTTCAATTGTATATATTAACCATTTGACCTTTCTTTATAAACCTATTATATATGTCTGTACTGACGAATAAATCATACATTCTACTGGATTTGACATAATACATGTTGCTGTTTATATAAATTTTCTAACTTAGAATACCATTCTGTTGTGTCTGATTAGATGAAAAGAGAGGCCCTATGCTATGTCGCTAGGCCTCTCCACATCCCCACTCTCACGATTAGAGACGAGGATGAATAAATTTGTTTACAATTCTGCAGCTTTGCAAGGAAAATTACTGAAGTGTTGTTTAGAGAGTGTATTGCGTTATCGCAGCATAATTATGAAGGTTAAATGACAGTGTTAAGAGTATTACACACCTTGACCAGAGGCCCCCTAGATTTTAAGGCCCTAGGCATCAGCCTGTAAATCCTATACGTAAATCCGACACTGCCCTACTGCTTTATGCTTTGTGATCCAGGTCAGTAGTAATATGACAGTGTTTACGCATCGTGATACAACACCTCCAAAGGGAGAATTCCCTTCGATTGTCAATGGTGATGAAAATACGCTGTTAGGACTGAACGTAAATGACTGATTCGTGTTGAGACCGCAGTGCTCCTTGCAAGAAGAAACATTAATGTACAATTATAGTCTTTTGACGAAATCAATGCAGGTATTTAAGCGTAAAAGATGTTAGGCTCGTCTTTAAGGTGGTCAATATATTTTTATTTATTTGTATTTATTTACGGGTACAGGTATCCAATACGATTGGCATATCACATTATGTTTGTGTGGTCTAGGAGTAAGTAACATGACGGATACCACTAGTGTAGCAGGAACTGATTGTCCTTGATGAACACCCGATTTTACTCCCCCCCCCCCCCCCCCCCCCAGTTTTTGTGTGGGGTTGGTGTTGCCCATTCTTTAGTTTTCTGTGCGTAGTGTTTTGTAGATCATTGTTTGTCATATTCCTTCTACCCTTCGGTTTGTCTCTACTTCTACATACGACCTCACATTTCCAGTATCTGGTAACGTATCTCTATTTATACTACACCTTATTTTTTTATACCACATCATTTGTTTTACACAGGAAACCGTGAGATTAAAATAAAAAAAACAGATTTAAAAGTTACATAATAAGTGTAGGTGGTGATATTAAAGTCAGTAGTAAAAACATATAGGACATATAGCATTGTGATAACATCAGGTACCAGTATTTATCTGTAAAAACACAATTAAAGTATATATAATTACATAACATAAACTTGTTGGGTTGTGTTTATTATATCTTATAGAATCCGTGTGATAATATTGACGTTACTTGACATAATATTATCAATTGATTACCTCAGTAAATGTTTGATGCTGCTAGGCTGATGGCGGAGCTATATCAGCTTGCCGTATACAACACTTTATCTCGTACCAGATGCAATGTGAAAAAATGTATCACTCTAGATTTCTAAATCAAGACTTTCCTTTGATAGTGGTTGTTTTGTTATATTATTTTGTTTGGTGTTTACTTCTTTAGCTATTTTTAGAACATCCTCCTCATCAATTTCTCCTCTCGCTTTGATCTGATAAAAACATTGTCGATAAATTCTGATTGGCCATTATACATGTACAAAACAAAATCTGCTCTGAACCAATGCGCCAATTGGAATTTAACTTCACAGGAATGATGTTTATAAGGTCGTCTACAATTAGTACTCCTATTTTCATCGAACAAAATATTACCGCCTCGGCCTTGTTTCTGATTGGCCATTATACAAAAATATATTTTTCTCGGAAAATACTGTGCCAGCTGGAACCAAACCTTGCACGAATAAATGTTTGAATAAAATCCTCGTATTTTTTACAATGTTACAAAACCATGGCCGCCCATGAGGGGATTGTTTTTTTTCTAACTGTAGCATTTTTACGCACGTAGAATTTCCTCCCCTTAATTTTTAAGCATTATGAAAAAAACATCTGTCAAGGTGGCTACGCGATTGGAAAGCAGGATTAACAACCACAGTCTAATTTAAATAATATTTTTAAAACATTTTTTTATTTAATAAAAAATGATTCTAACTTACATTTAAAATACATTGATTATTATTATACAAACTGATGATGACATTTGCTATTAAATGGAAAATGATGGATTAATATATGCTGTCTATGATAATGACTGACATGATTCCTCAGTCAGATACATGAACTCATGGGATTTCTTTGATAAGTCACTGACAAGGGATAAGACAAGCATTATTTGTCCAATGATAAGAAAAACAAATTAGAAGCAAAAGACATAGATTTGGAAACTACAGCATTATTAAGCCTACATTGTATTTCATATATATTTCAATGTAGCTAAATAGATATGGTAAACATTGCCAAGAGATTCTGGGTGAAGTTTACACATGTCGAGTTTTTGCAGTGAATTCAAGTGATTTAGAAGAAGAAGTACCAGTAACACGTACACAATTAAAGTTGATATCTTTATTAGCTTTTTACTGTTTTATTGTATGTACTTTATTATAAAAAGTCTATAAAATGCAGCTTCATGGAGGAGGTCGGCGTCAATTAAAATCGGTCAAAATATAAAACATATATATATACAATATACGTACATTGTCTGTAAATATAAAATTTATTTGTACGAGCTTTAGAAACAGGCAGAATAGCGAGCCTTTGGCGAGCTTTTCAGCCCTGTTTCGCAGCGAGTACAAATGAATTTTATATTTAACGACAATGTACGTATATTGTGTTTATCCTGCAATGTCAAAAAAGTCGGAAAACTTGTCAGATTTAAACAAAAAGGACAGAAACAAGCGTCCTTCCTCGCCTTTCATAAATGTTGTCAAGGGTGTCTTCTTCGTGGTCTGCGTTACATTAGTACCAGTTTCATACTTGTCTGCGCCCTCTGCTGTACATAGCTACAGGGTACCAGGAAAGTTTATTCGTAGGCTGAAAAGTTTATTCGTATAGTACGAAAAGTTTATTCGTCTAGTACGAAAAGTTTATTAGTGGTTGCTTTGTTATATTATTTTGTTTGTTGTTTACTTCTTTAGCTATTTTTAGAACATCCTCGTCATAAATTTCTCCTCTCGCTTTGATCTGATAAAAACATTGTCGATAAACTCTGATTGGCCATTATACATGTACAAAACAAAATCTGCTCTGAACCAATGCGCCAATTGGAATTTAACTTCACAGGAATGATGTTTATAAGGTCGTCTACAATTAGTACTCCTATTTTCATCGAACAAAAATATTACCACCTCGGCCTTGTTTCTGATTGGCCATTATACAAAAATATATTTTTCTCGGAAAATACTGTGCCAACTGGAACCAAACCTTGCACGAATGAATGTTTGAATAAAATCCTCGTATTTTTTACAATGTTACAAAACCATGGCCGCCCATGAGGGGATTGTTTTTTTCTAATTGTAGCATTTTTACGCATGTAGAATTTCCTCCCCTTAATTTTTAAGCATTATTAAAAAAAACATCTGTCAAGGTGGCTACGCGATTGGAAAGCAGGATTAACAACCACAGTCTAATTTAAATAATATTTTTAAAACATTTTTTTATTTAATAGAAAAATGATTCTAACTTACATTTAAAATACATTGATTATTATTATACAAACTGATGATGACATTTGCTATTAAATGGAAAATGATGGATTAATATATGCCGTCTATGATAATGACTGACAAGATTCCTCAGTCAGATACATGAAATCATGGGATTTCTTTGATAAGTCACTGACAAGGGATAAGACAAGCATTATTTGTCTAATGATAAGAAAAACAAATTAGAAGCAAAAGACATAGATTTGGAAACTACAGCATTATTAAGCCTACATTGTATTTCATATATATTTCAATGTAGCTAAATAGATATGGTAAACATTGCCAAGAGATTCTGGGTGAAGTTTACACATGTCGAGTTTTTGCAGTGAATTCAAGTGATTTAGAAGAAGAAGTACCAGTAACACGTACACAATTAAAGTTGATATCATTATTAGCTTTTTACTGTTTTATTGTATGTACTTTATTATAAAAAGTCTATAAAATGCAGCTTCATGGAGGAGGTCGGCGTCAATTAAAATCGGTCAAAATATAAAACATATATATACAATATACGTACATTGTCTGTAAATATAAAATTTATTTGTACGAGCTTTAGAAACAGGCAGAATAGCGAGCCTTTGGCGAGCTTTTCAGCCCTGTTTCGCAGCGAGTACAAATGAATTTTATATTTAACGACAATGTACGTATATTGTGTTTATCCTGCAATGTCAAAAAAGTCGGAAAACTTGTCAGATTTAAACAAAAAGGACAGAAACAAGCGTCCTTCCTCGCCTTTCATAAATGTTGTCAAGGGTGTCTTCTTCGTGGTCTGCGTTACATTAGTGCCAGTTTCATACTTGTCTGCGCCCTCTGCTGTACATAGCTACAGGGTACCAGGAAAGTTTATTCGTAGGCTGAAAAGTTTATTCGTATAGTACGAAAAGTTTATTCGTCTAGTACGAAAAGTTTATTAGTGGTTGCTTTGTTATATTATTTTGTTTGTTGTTTACTTCTTTAGCTATTTTTAGAACATCCTCGTCATAAATTTCTCCTCTCGCTTTGATCTGATAAAAACATTGTCGATAAATTCTGATTGGCCATTATACATGTACAAAACAAAATCTGCTCTGAACCAATGCGCCAATTGGAATTTAACTTCACAGGAATGATGTTTATAAGGTCGTCTACAATTAGTACTCCTATTTTCATCGAACAAAATATTACCGCCTCGGCCTTGTTTCTGATTGGCCATTATACAAAAATATATTTTTCTCGGAAAATACTGTGCCAACTGGAATCAAACCTTGCACGAATGAATGTTTGAATAAAATCCTCGTATTTTTTACAATGTTACAAAACCATGGCCGCCCATGAGGGGATTGTTTTTTTTCTAATTGTAGCATTTTTACACATGTAGAATTTCCTCCCCTTAATTTTTAAGCATTATGAAAAAAACATCTGTCAAGGTGGCTACGCGAATGGAAAGCAGGATTAACAACCACAGTTTAATTTAAATAATATTTTTAAAACATTTTTTTATTTAATAGAAAAATGATTCTAACCTACATTTAAAATACATTGATTATTATTATACAAACTGATGATGACATTTGCTGTTAAATGGAAAATGATGGATTAATATATGCTGTCTATGATAATGACTGACAAGATTCCTCAGTCAGATACATGAAATCATGGGATTTCTTTGATAAGTCACTGACAAGGGATAAGACAAGCATTATTTGTCCAATGATAAGAAAAACAAATTAGAAGCAAAAGACATAGATTTGGAAACTACAGCATTATTAAGCCTACATTGTATTTCATATATATTTCAATGTAGCTAAATAGATATGGTAAACATTGCCAAGAGATTCTGGGTGAAGTTTACACATGTCGAGTTTTTGCAGTGAATTCAAGTGATTTAGAAGAAGAAGTACCAGTAACACGTACACAATTAAAGTTGATATCATTATTAGCTTTTTACTGTTTTATTGTATGTACTTTATTATAAAAAGTCTATAAAATGCAGCTTCATGGAGGAGGTCGGCGTCAATTAAAATCGGTCAAAATATAAAACATATATATACAATATACGTACATTGTCTGTAAATATAAAATTTATTTGTACGAGCTTTAGAAACAGGCAGAATAGCGAGCCTTTGGCGAGCTTTTCAGCCCTGTTTCGCAGCGAGTACAAATGAATTTTATATTTAACGACAATGTACGTATATTGTGTTTATCCTGCAATGTCAAAAAAGTCGGAAAACTTGTTAGATTGAAACAAAAAAGACAGAAACAAGCGTCTTTCCTCTCCTTTCATAAATGTTGTCAAGTGTGTCTTCTTCGTGGTTCGCGTTACATTAGTACCAGTTTCATACTTGTCTGCGCCCTCCGCTGTACATAGCTACAGGGTACCGGGAAAATTTATTCGTAGGTTGAAAAGTTTATTCGTCTAGTACGAATAAAGCAAACATTTATTCGCATAGCATATTTGTACAGCAAATGTACTGATTGCAGGATAAATACAATATACGTACATTGTCGGTAAATATAAAATTTATTTGTATGAGCTATAGAAACAGGCAGAATAGCGAGCCTTCGGCGAGCTTTTCAGGCCTGTTTCGCAGCGAGTACAAATGAATTTTATATTCAACGACAATGTACGTATATTGTGTTTATCCTGCAATGTCAAAAAAGTCGGAAAACTTGTCAGATTTAAACAAAAAGGACAGAAACAAGCGTCATTCCTCGCCTTTCATAAATGTTGTCAAGGGTGTCTTCTTCGTGGTCCGCGTTACATTAGTACCAGTTTCATACTTGTCTGAGCCCTTCACTGTACATAGCTACAGGGTACCAGGAAAGTTTATTCGTAGGCTGAAAAGTGTATTCGTCTAGTACGAATAAAGCAAAAATTTATTCGTATAGCATATTTGTACAGCAAATGTACTGATTGCAGGATAAATAAACAATATACGTACATTGTCGGTAAATATAAAATTTATTTGTACGAGCTTTAGAAACAGGCAGAATAGGGAGCCTTCGGCGAGCTTTTCAGGCCTGTTTCGCAGCGAGTACAAATGAATTTTATATTTAACGACAATGTACGTATATTGTGTTTATCCTGCAATGTCAAAAAAGTCGGAAAACTTGTCAGATTTAAACAAAAAGGACAGAAACAAGCGTCATTCCTCGCCTTTCATAAATGTTGTCAAGGGTGTCTTCTTCGTGGTCCGCGTTACATTAGTACCAGTTTCATACTTGTCTGCGCCCTCCGCTGTACATAGCTACAGGGTACCCGGAAAGTTTATTCGTAGGTTGAAAAGTTTATTCGTATAGTACAAAAGTTTATTCGTCTAGTACGAATAAAGCAAAAATTTATTCGTATAGCATATTTGTACAGCAAATGTACTGATTGCAGGATAAAATTTAATCAACTGCTACTGAAATCCGAATAATTGTAACAAATAAAAACAAACTTTCTACAGACGTGCTATAATTGTGTTGATTGTTGAGTTATTAGTCCACCTTGTGAACACGACAAAGTTACTATGACTGGAATCTCGTAAAACATCAGTAATTAGCTCATAATAAGAACATTTCTTATTTTACAACCAGTCGTCTTCTCTGTAATTCTAAATTGGTTATAAAACAAGATATAAACAGGATTACATCAGTTATAAATGTTTTAATTGGTCTGTTCAATTGTTTGACACACATAATTTATTAACCACTCAATGAGTTATAAATTATAAAGACTACGTTTCTCTGCTACGAGTTGCAACCTCTCGGTATAATGGACATCCGCTAGTTAGGGGTATCGATTTTGTATGTTTCTACAAATTTCTTATTAGATGTTGTAACAGCTCTGAAGGTATGGTATTTTTTGCGCTTCATTTTCTTCCAACGTACAATACTTCTATTCTTCAGAAATCTGCAAAATTTGTGTTAAGGTGTAAGTAGTGTACCACTCTCCAAGCTCATCCACTATAGTGAAAGATCATGCATACAGAATTATAAGTTGACGGCCCATCCAGAGGACATCGTATATCTGCCACCTGGGGACACACAGGGTACATCAACCATCACCAGTATCGGACATCACATATCTGCCACCTGGGGACACACAGGGTACATCAACCATCACCAGTATCGGAAATAGAAATTTTCAACGATATGCCTATCCTAGTTCCACCATTTTGCCTACAAAAGTTATGAAAAAAATCTTGTTTAAGAATCTTCGTCTGCTGGTTTCATTGTAAATGTCTAAGATAACTCTCGTCTATCACAGAAGAAAGGATATAGATTAGCCTAAGATCAAGTCAATAGACATTAATATAGTAGTTTTATGGCTGTCTGGATTTCTTTATTTAGAAATTGAAAATAAAATAAAATAGGACACGACTGTTTAGCAGACATTATTTGAAATATTTTAAAATTTAGTATTGATCTTGTCCAACATATTATTGAATATCTGCACATATTGTTGCCTGGATGGTAGAATACTACTTCACGACGATCGGTGTATCAGAGATTAAACATCGTATTGTAAACGTTCTATGTATTCAGTCTTTTAAATGCAACGTCTAGAAATCTAGAAATAGTCTTTACCTCAAACAGAAATAATTAATTTCCTTTACATTGATAAAACATTATGTCAGACATTCGTTTATGGTGAGTGAGAATATTAACTGGAACTGAACATATTAAACTGTAAATAGAACATGAAAGTACAAGTTCAAAAGGTCCGTATATGAACCATTTTAATGTTATTTTCATATTACTTTTCTTTTAGCCATTGTATTAGATGTCATTTTTCGATTTACGGCTTCTGATTACCACTTCGGTATCTACAAACATTTCTTAGGTATATAAATGGTGATAACAAGTTAGAACCAATCAAGCAACATGTAGGAAGCATTTGAAGATACAAAAGGGGTAATCATAATCCGTAAATCGAAGAAGGACATACAACACAATGACCAAAAGAAAAATGACAAAAAGACAAACAATGATCTACAAAGCATACGCATAAAACTAAAGATCGAGTAACACGAACCCCACTAAAAACTGGGGGTGAACTAAGGTGCTCCGGTAGACTAAGCAGTTCCTGCTCCACTAGTGACACCCGTCATGTTAATTATAATCTAGTTACAAACTCGGTGATAAGTCATGAATGAGGAAAGGATCGGGAAGTGTTTATGATAAGTGGAACATATCCGTGGTGGCGACCGTAAAATTTCGAAGTAATGACTTCAATTTAACCAAGAGGAACCTTTGATTCAGTAGCTTCCTTGTCAGCAGCAACTATCTAATAAGGAAATTCTGATACAAACGACAAGTTCTGGAATATCGTATCAACTAACTGAGAGATATATACTCCATATGCAGGTGCTGCTGGAATGTTGCTACATCTGGAATGTTGCTACATATAAATGGAAAGTTCATGATGTCGTAAACTTTCGTAAAGAACAGACACAAGATACCGAGACCATCAAACAACGCAGGCCCGTCTAAGAAACAGATAATACCACATGAAAGGTGAGGACTTAAAGTGTTCCATTTTGAAGCAAATACAATTGCGATAATGTGGCGAAATGTCTGAGCAGACTTATTGGTATTGGGCGTGGGCGTACATAAAGATGTCACTATGTGGCCGTACGGAAATGTACCACTGGGTGTGTACGTACATATGAATCTTTATATTGTGAAAGTAGAATTGGAGATAATTGGGTCGGAAAACGTTGAAACGGAACATACCAATGGCTATTCTTGGGGTTATCAACAACTCATTCTGACATCGGAGCACCAATAGCTTCTCATAAGAACGTGTTACTAACAACCGCTTCTAGAATTACAAGCAACCACACCTCTAACATCCTGTCACCATCAACCTCCTCTGACAGCGTGTCACCAACAATCTCTTCAAACAACATTCCACCAACAACATCTTGCAACAACGTCACCAACAAAACCCCCTCCTTAATTATTTGTCATAAAAAACTCTCCTGACAATGTGTCACATACCACTCCTGACATAATCTCGCTCATTACCAGTTGTTCCACGTCGTCTTAAATAAATAGAAAAGGCGAAGTGTATCATTCTAATATTGAAATATATATTGTATGTGGAGTCTATCTTATTGATTGTTTGTTGCTTAATGTCATGTGAACAGTATTCTAACTATACTCATGATGCCCCTAGAGAATCTCGAGGAATACAAATATTACCTAGTTTATCCGCAGATGGGTAAAGCCTCCAAAAGGGGCATCCACCGTTTATGTGGACGTAGATAAGCTTTACCTTGTGTATTAAGTGTCTCTATCCTTCCACGTCAGAAAACTTTGAAAATACGAAAGAGGCAATCAGAAGCCCTAACTCGAAGAAACACAGACAATACAATGGCCGAAAGAAAAAGGACTTAAAGACGAACAATGAAGCACAAAACACTACATAGATAACAAAAAAGCACATTTTACAGTAGCTGGTGTTTAGATACAGCTTGTTGGGAGTGTTTGAAGGAGGACTGTTACTAGTCAATTTTAGCAAGTTTTCTTTGGCATCGAATCTATCGTGTTTAATACCAGAGAAGAAGAAGAGAAATGTATATATATTTTGTTTTCATCAGTGACTGGTCTTTGATAATCACAACTGTAATAAAAACGTAGATATCAAATCTAGTGCGCACAACACGTTTCTGGAATAACCATTCATCAGGTACACTCAATATGGAAAGATTTGAAAGCCGAATAATTTAAAGTTTTGGAAGCAATAAAATCAAAGGGCCTAACCAGGATCGCCAAAATTGGCTAAGGTCACCTATGTTATGGTCACCTATGCTAAGGTCACGGTCACCTATGTTAAGGCCACCTATATTAAGGTCACCTATGTTAAGGCCACCTATGTTAAGGTCACCTATGTTAAGGTCACATATGCCTGAGGGAAGAGAACCTTAGTATGTTTCATTTGACTTAATTTAAAAGACAACTCAACTCAACATTGAGTGAGTGGTTGTTGTTGCTTGACGCCAAATGAGAAATTTTGCAGCTATATCATGGCGTGAACAAGTTATATTTTGATAAGATAATGTTGCTGCTGCTGATGATGATGATAACCGCTTTGTATTAGACCAACACGATGAGTCGGATTTGTATAGTGATAGCTTGCTGAAACAACATTCCGCGAGTAGACATGTCGTACCACTTAGACACATTATAGAGAGTCCTAACCAACCAGTCTTAGCTCGTATATTCCTTTCTGCTGTGCGCTTAGGCGAGAACCAACAAATAGCAGTTATATGACCATTACACCGCCATCTACATTGAAGTACTCTGCACATTGAAGAATCTCTTACTTTCAAACGATACAAATTAGAACGATTTAAGTAATAAATCAACACATATTCGTATGTCAGCATGTGATTAATCATATTCAAATTCCTGCAAATGCATTTAATTGTAGGTGTTTCTGACATATCGAGAAACACCTCAACTAACATGCATCTTAGTCAATCATGTTGGCATTTCTGCCGCAATGTTACCGTGTAAATAATATCCTGCGTGTTAAAGTTTTTTTTGTTTTTTAATGAAATTAAATACGCAGCTGTAACGACTTGTTGATTCAAAATTTAATATGAGTGGTTCGGCATACCTATCTGAAAACTGTTGTTTAAGTGGATTAGCACTATGAAATTCTAACTCAGCAACTTGTATAGTTCAAGGCACAAAGGTGTAGCTTTCCTAACCATGATATGGTCAAAACTTTGTTCAATCACACGCTTCCCCAGACTGTTCGTCAAAATGTCCTTGTTTGTTGACAAACGATCCAATTGTCTTACATTCTCTGTTGTATATTTTCTCCAGTGTAGCAATCAAAGCTACCATGACTAAAATACTGCTTTAAAAAGTTTTCGTCAGTCTATCAATCTATAATCATTGCAGAATTATTATCGAACATACTATATTGCATATTATTATACCTCATGAATATTAATAAGGATATACTCGCTTTCTATTGGTTACGCTTTGTCATGTGATTTAATTTTATTTTCCACGGTATGACCACTAAATCTTCCAAAGAAGTCATTATTTATCACGTGTTCTTACACTGACCTGTAGATATTGACCGATCGAAAAAACTAAAATGGCGACCGATTAATCCCGTTTCGATTGAAATATGGAATAGACTATATTATTTTTAGTATCAAGAAACATACTATAGTTGTGTGAAATTACGTCACTACCTGTCTTTGCAACTTGGAAAATGGCGAACGACAGGTGCATCCCTGACTACCGATGAACTGCAGGAATTATTGGAAAACCGGGACAGTTCAAACACCAAAAATGTTATCGGAGCTGCAAAACGCATATTTCTTGATTATTGGCGAGCCAAAAGTATTAATTCTGAGGAACGTCTCCAACAGTCGAAGGAGGAAATAGCATGTTTTCTTGATAATTTCTATACGGAAATAAGGAAGAAAGATGGGGAACTGTATAGTCGTTCATCGCTGATAAGCATAAGATTTGGGATGCAGAGACATTTTCAGTCATTGAGAAAGTTTGATATTATCAATGATGTGGCATTTAAATTGTCAAATGAAATGCTTAAATCTGTGATGACACTCCTGAAACGATCAGGAAAGGGGAATGTTCAACACAAAGATGTAATAACGGAAGCTGACATGAAAAAATCTATATACAAGTAAGACACTTGACATAAATACATCTCAGGGCCCCCAGTATAAAGTTTGTATAGACATTATGTTTTACACTTGTCGCAGAGGCAGAGAGAATCTACGTAAAATGAGTAAGGCTGATTTTCAACTGAAACATGACAGTCAGGGACGCAGATATTACCAAAATGTTGCCAAGTACGAGACAAAAAAATCACAGGGGTGATGATCTTATGGATGAGGATACTGATTCGGCAAGAATTTATGAAATAACAGGTAAATGGCCTATTTTTGTGATGTTTTTCCTAAAAAATTGCTTGTTAACGTGTTCTCATCCTGAATATAGCTGAAAAAAACTACTCACTGGACAGTAGGCAACCATTCAATCAATTAATTAATATAATTTAAAACTCGATTCAATATGTACAATGTACATACAAACCTGAAAGTCTAGACTTACAATTAATGTAATCAACTAATTGACATTTAAAACACATCACACATTGTGCATAACACAACAAAACCAAATATTACATGACATCGTGCACTTTGTCTTTTGCTTTTAGCACTTTGTCTTTTATTTTTATCATGATTATATTCTATTATCTGAATGAGGATTACAGTAGAATTTTGATACAATTTTGCACTACTCATGGCTAAATCTGTATTTATTTGTTTCAGGATATGCAAAATGTCCTGGGCTATCATTGGAAAAGTACATGTCCAAACTTAATGGGAATAATGATAGTTTCTGGCAGCGACCGAGAGATAATGTTACAGGGAATGATAGCATTTGGTACCGAAATTCCGCTGTTGGTCACCGCACACTTGGAAAATTCATGACAACTATTTCAATTGATGCAGGACTGTCCCAGTTATATACCAACCACTGCATAAAAGCAAGCTGTATAACCGCACTAGATGATGGTGGCATGGAAGCCCGACATATAATGAATGTCTATGTCAGCGGACACAAGTCAGAGACCTCTATAAAAAGTTACCCTAGAAACGTCAGTGAAAGTAAAAAAATGAAATGTGTCCTGTGCTGCATAGCGTTTTAAATCCTGTGTCTGAAAATCTGCTCCTTTTATCCAAAGAATCGATCACATACAATCTTGTTTTTGAAACTGACCAAGTTCAAGAAGTCAACGAGGCTGAATTTTTAAGTGATATTTTAGATCAGCCTGATACTATGCATATGACCACTAACATTATCAATAAGGAAAATTTGGAAATCAATAATCTGGTCAATGCTTCTGTTCGTCCAGTGAGCACCAAATTTAATGGACCGTATTTTAACAATATTCATCAAGTCCATATTCATTATCACAATTAACAGACATGGTTTTTTTAAATTCTAATTAAACTGTGCGGAATTTTGTTATCTGAACACATTACAGTGATGTTCGAGTTTTCGTTATTTGTTAAAAGTTTGTTGTTATTCAACATAAATGATCTGAACATGCTCAATTCATACTTAGTACCTTATCCAGTTTATTTCGGTATAATAAAACAATTGATTACTACCTAAGAAGTAATTAATTGTATAATATGCAAATAAACAAATATTTGTTCTTTCTAAGGTTGAAATTACACATATGCTGGCTTCTGATATCTAATTTACTGCGCACCATGCATTTCTGGAATATCTTTTTGATTTTGGTATTCAAGAGGGAGCAAGGCCATAACATAGTGACGTAATCATACATTCTATTAAAACCCTATCTATATGCTAAGACGTCAATACCTAATTTAACTGTAGTGTAGTCAAGGACATATGAACTGAGAAAACAATTTTAATTACAAGCCTGGATGTCTAATTTTGACATCTAAACTAATTGCTCTAATTGTTAAACTATGGTTATGTTTTATCGGTGTATTCACAGTAGAACAGAACATGTATCATGTATTATTGTGTAAACAACAAATTATAACAACTAACATTGATGTGCTTAATGCTAACGTCAACGAGAACAATTGATTATAGTTTCCAGTCACAAATATTCCAGAGGTTTCCATTTTGTTTTTTACACAATTACGGAGATAATAATAGAGACAAATGCAATAATATAATATTTGTTTAATATTAAATAAACGTTAGAGAAAACCGAAGGGATAATCGGAAATAGACAATCCAGAGATACAAGAATATTGGTCTCAAACAACACAGGACGAATAAACGTTAGAGAAAACCGAAGGGACAATCGCGAATGGACAATCCAGAGATACAGCAACATTGGGCACAGAAGACACATGACAAATAAAAGTTAGAGAAAACCAAAGAAGGATAATCGCGAATGGACAATCCAGAGATACAGCAACATTGGGTACTGAAGGACACAGGACAAATAAACGTTAGAGAAAACCGAAGAAGGATAATCGCGAATGGACAATCCAGAGATACAGCAACATTGGGCACTGAAGGACACAGGACAAATAAACGTTAGAGAAAACCGAAGAAGGACAATCGCGAATGGACAATCCAGAGATACATCAATATTGGACACAGAAGACACAGGACACATAAATGTTAGAGAAAATCGAAGGGACAATCGCGAATGGAAAATCCAGAGATACATCAACATTGGGCACAAAGACACAGGACAAATAAACTTGTACTGCTTACTTGACGTAGAACATCAGTCAACCATTAATACTTGTTCATAACACAACTACAAATAGTGCATAAAACTGCTGCTTCTGTATCAATCTAAATCAGAAGACGGTCTAGATATATAATAAAATTCCTCCCCAAGTGGCACGGCACTAGCTGAAAGACAATTCATTAATATTAGTGGAGGGGAAAGCTAATGTGTTAATATATATACCGTCGAACGATGTAAATATAGAACGTATATAGAGAACATAGCAATGACAAATGAAGTAATTGATAGAAACGTTTCAATGAATTCAAGCTAAATCATCTTTTCTAATATATAGACAGGTTTTTCAAATTATCTCCCTTTGTACTGCACGCCGCCGCTATGTGACATAATTGTTCCGTCCGCTATAAGGTAGTGAATGTAGATAAACACGTAGAAACAACAAGCATTACATACTCGCAGAAGTTTACGATTTTTGAAGGAAAATGTTTGTTTGTTTCCTAATCTTAATAAAAGACACAATGGATCCACACTATATAAAAGTGTTTGTTTATATTGAAGTTGTGTGTTCGTTGATATATTTATGATAAATTATTCCAAGTGGTGATTTGGCGATTTAATAAGATTATACACTTCATACAGACAGTAAAATCATTAAACACACAGGACAGGTCTACATATTTATATATACACAAACAAGAACAACAATTGATGTTTTATTTATAACCATGACAGGATATTCCCTACCATATGTGTACGCAAAATCTATTTATACACATGTAATCATGAAATATCTTTGTAAACAATATCTTACGAACTGCAACTTTGTTCTAATAATATTAAAATTACTGACAATTAATAAAAAGGCGATGCAATACACATATTAAAAACAACATATGGGTGAATTATAACACACACTACCACCCTCCCCCCCCCCTTTTTTTTCATTTTAGGGATTTAGTCCGATGTGTTACTTATCATCTCATCAGTAATGATAACTACTCGTATGCTCGACTGCTCGTAAATAGTTTCACGCGACAACCAAACTACCAAGCCTTGAAGCTTTTCAGCAAGAACTGGCATCCATGACTTATACATTTTACTGGCTAAACCTTTTGAAATTCCAAATCTACGGGCTAAATCATTAAACAGTAAATTTAATTTTAGTTTCATTAACACAAGAAGCAACTGATCGGCGACATCGAGTTGGAAAGAAAATGTATTTTCTATTTTCATTAGTTCAACCAAAGTAAAAAATACCTCTTTCGTTACCCATGTATACAACAAAGAGTCGCAATCTGTCACTATGCTGCCTTTTGCCGACATCGTACCGGTTTCAGTCATAACTTGAACACCCTTTTCGTCCATGCAAAGTATTTTTGTCTGTCTGTGTAAACGTAGTCTGGTTGTCAGTCCATGGTTTCGCGTATGTGTGGTCATCTTTTCCGAAAAAGTCTGAATATTTGTATTGTGTCCCGGCGCTAACACTTGACGATTCAAGAACATTAAACTCACAGATAGCTTCTGGAAGGTGTTCCGTTTTATGTCCTGAAGATGTAGAAGCTGTATCACCGGAATATATCCCCGCACCGCTTTCTTCCTGTATTAGTTTTCGTTTTTTACTTTCGGGTTCATGTTTCATAAGTGTTCGCCAGCCAGGAGTTGTCTTTTTTTTTCATACCCCAGCTTAAGTTGTGGAATTGGCTTTCTTAAATTTCTGTCGGGTTTCCGTCCAAAAACATGTTCCGAGCAAGCAAATACCTGCTTTCTATTTAAAGCGCTTGCCCACTGTAATCGTATTGACTCCTTAGAGGGCATCGTATTAGTCTATATGGAATCATACAAGAACAGTCTTCATGTTTTTGTTTATGTAATTCACAAAAGTTTGTTTCCATTCATTTAATTTACGGCGATTATTTGAACAACCGTTGACGGCAGACGAATTTCCACCACCTTTTATATATTTTACTTCACTTGCCATATTATAAATACAAGAAAAAATACCAAAAAAATCGATGTGAAAATAAAAGACAGCTAATGTTTACTACTGATATACTATAGATTTTAGATGCACGTGTGTTATCTTTCACGACTGTTATGGCCGACGCAGCACGTGACCTCTTAATGGCAGCGCACATGGTTTTGAGATAAGCTGGTGATAAACTCGTCTATAGGTACGAAGTATTTCCTGTATTTCACACATTTCAATCGTTTAAGTTGGCAGCATATAAACCAGTAGATATCGATTTTTTTTTGCGCAATACTTGTTTCTAGAATAACCTTCATCAGGTATGTTCATGCTCAATACTTGTTTCTAGAATAACCTTCATCATGTACGTTCATGCTCAATACTTGTTTCTAGAATAACCTTCATAAGGTACGTTCATGCTCAATAATTGTTTCTAGAATAACCTTCATCAGGTACGTTCATGCTCAATAATTGTTTCTAGAATAACCTTCATCAGGTACGTTCATGCTCAATAATTGTTTCTAGAATAACCTTCATCAGGTACGTTCATGCTCAATACTTGTTTCTAGAATAACCTTTATCAGGTACGTTCATGCTCAATACTTGTTTCTAGAATAACCTTCATCATGTACGTTCATGCTCAATACTTGTTTCTAGAATAACCTTCATCAGGTACGTTCATGCTCAATAATTGTTTCTAGAATAACCTTCATCAGGTACGTTCATGCTCAATAATTGTTTCTAGAATAACCTTCATCAGGTACGTTCATGCTCAATAATTGTTTCTAGAATAACCTTCATCAGGTACGTTCATGCTCAATACTTGTTTCTAGAATAACCTTCATCAGGTACGTTCATGCTCAATAATTGGAATGCAAGGTAATGAAAAATAATTGAGAGCTAAGGCCATGATATATCTGTTAAAATTATTTGCTTAACGGCAAGTGAGGAATATACAAGACAAGTATATAGTTGAAGATACCAAAGGAGTTAACAATTGTTAGCATATTGTTCTTGGCTGCCCCTTTCTCTAACGTTTATTTAATAAATTATTACTTCTTTGTAATCTTAGATTGGTTATAAAGTAAGATACAAATACGAGATTACATCTGCAATAAATATTTTAATTGGTCTTTTTTTTTTTGCTTGACATACTTGCTTTAATTACCTCTTTAGGATTTGCAAATTAAGCCTGGTCCCATGAGAATTTCGAATGACCTGCGATTCACTCGTGCAGATTTCATTCCTTGACTTGCAACCTGGACAAAAATGCCATTCATAAGGAGCTGTTGTTCATTAGCGAATTCGAAACTGTTGATAATATTAGTAGACATGCAAAGAGAGTATTATTCTCTGATTACGACGACGGGGGTCTACATCTACAAAACAAACATTTGATCAAAACAAATAATAAAACTCCTTGTGTAGTTATCGGACTGACCAATGGTGTAGTTATCGGACTGATCAATGCATGCACCTTGGATTATAGTTACGTTTATTTCAGTTATATCATGGCGGTTAGTTTTATTGGTGGAGGAAATTGGAGCACCCGGAGAAAACAACCGACCGATTGTACCTTGAATGGGTCAAGTAATTGAATTGTACGAAATGAATGGACCACATCTTTACCTCCGAGGTGTCCAATGGTAAGACTTTTCTCGGTTAAACCGTACAATACTATTTAATAAATTTTGAGTAGATTGTTTAATTGTGTGTCTACATCTATATTGCCGTTGGAGTTGCAAGTATTAGAGGGAAGGATACCATTAAGCGGTTTAGCACCCACCATATTGTTGTGCCTGTCTCGAGCTAGAACTGGAAGTTCTAACGATATATATCGTGATCTGTTATGTATTCAATTGTTTGAGGTGAGAGGTAATTGTTTGAGGCGAGAGGTAATTGCTTGAGGTGAGAGGTAATTGTTTGAGGTGAGAGGTAATTGTTTGAGGTGAGAGGTAATTGTTTGAGGTGAGAGGTAATTGCTTGAGGTGAGAGGTAATTGTTTGAGGTGAGAGGTAATTGTTTGAGGTGAGAGGTAATTGTTTGCGGTGAGAGGTAATTGCTTGAGGTGAGAGGTAATTGTTTGAGGTGAGAGGTAATTGTTTGAGGTGAGAGGTAATTGTTTGAGGTGAGAGGTAATTGCTTGAGGTGAGAGGTAATTGTTTGAGGTGAGAGGTAATTGTTTGAGGTGAGAGGTAATTGTTTGAAGTGAGAGGTAATTGTTTGAGGAGAGAGGTAATTGTTTGAGGTGAGAGGTAATTGTTTGAAGTGAGAGGTAATTGTTTGAGGTGAGAGGTAATTGTTTGAGGTGAGAGGTAATTGCTTGAGGTGAGAGGTAATTGCTTGAGGTGAGAGGTAATTGTTTGAGGTGAGAGGTAATTGTTTGAGGTGAGAGGTAATTGCTTGAGGTGAGAGGTAATTGTTTGAGGTGAGAGGTAATTGTTTGAGGTGAGAGGTAATTGCTTGAGGTGAGAGGTAATTGTTTGAGGTGAGAGGTAATTGTTTGAGGTGAGAGGTAATTGCTTGAGGTGAGAAGTAATTGTTTGAGGTGAGAGGTAATTGTTTGAGGTGAGCGGTAATTGTTTGAGGTGAGAGGTAATTGTTTGAGGTGAGAGGTAATTGCTTGAGGTGAGAGGTAATTGTTTGAGGTGAGAGGTAATTGCTTGAGGTGAGAGGTAATTGTTTGAGGTGAGAGGTAATTGCTTGAGGTGAGAGGTAATTGTTTGAGGTGAGAGGTAATTGTTTGAGGTGAGAGGTAATTGTTTGAGGTGAGAGGTAATTGTTTGAGGTGAGAGGTAATTGCTTGAGGTGAGAGGTAATTGCTTGAGGTGAGAGGTAATTGTTTGAGGTGAGAGGTAATTGTTTGAGGTGAGAGGTAATTGTTTGAGGTGAGAGGTAATTGCTTGAGGTGAGAGGTAATTGTTTGAGGTGAGAGGTAATTGTTTGAGGTGAGAGGTAATTGTTTGAGGTGAGAGGTAATTGTTCGTTTTGTTGATATTGCTGAAAGTGTTGCCTACCATTGCTTAAACTTTCTTCCCATAATAAAAGTCAAAATACATGAATAATTGCAAACAGTCCCACTTATTGATATAAATCACTGTCATTGTGCTTGTCAAATAAGTAAATATATCTTTCTGTATTTTAACTGGGCAGCCTACTTCAAGCAAGCGATTAATGAACATCTTTGTAATATCTTTATCGAACAAGTGCTCAAAAGAAGCGACAGTTGACTTATAATAACGTAGATATCAAGTGGAGTGTGCACGACGCGTTTCTGGAATAATCTTCATCAATTAACTCAAAGCCAAAATATTTGAAAGCGAAATAATTAAAAAAAAGTATGTGGGAGCAAGTTTTTCAAAGAGTATAAAAATAATACCCAAAATTGGCTGAGGTCTCATATGACTGAGGGAGGCGAACCTTAGTTTTAAGATAATTGTATGCTTTAGGAACTTATCACCTGGTTTGAGACAAGAGTAACACGAAGAGTGTCACAAATGGAGCAGGAACTGCTCAGCGTTCCGGAGCATTTACGTTCACCCCCGGTTTTAGTGGGGTTCGTATTTCCCAACCTTTATTTTTCTATGCGGTGTTTCGTGGATTATTGTGTGACCTCCTTCTTTTGGCCATTCTGTTATATGTTATTCTTTGATGTACGGCTTCTAATTGCCCTTTTCTTCAAACTTTACATGTCAGTGTGTTTATAGTAATTGTATCATACAAACACATATATAATGTTTTTTGCTAGCACTAAGATGTCAGTACAAGTTAATATATCATATCTTAGTATTGCTAACACAATTGAAATAAACCAGAGAAGGTTATAACAGAATTAGAAATAGTTGTGTTTTTACAACGTTGGAATGATTCAGAGTGTTGTTAAACTGTCATTTACATTGAAGGTAAATACTTATATGTAATATATAGTGACGGTTTATATATTAACCGCAATTAAGAAAGAGGCAATAATCAATATCTCTAACACACAAATACTTTTTGGATTGGTACAGGCACTTCACTAAAAGGTGGAAAGGTTAAACTAGTTTTATAGGCACAAATCTCAAATAATCAATTAATGTCATAGGTATTGATCAGATAAAAGTGTAATGATTACTTTTTTCAAAACACATATCGAGGACGCCATGGGTATAGATACGTTTGTCAGCTTGGAAGTACAATCACACGAGAAAGGAGTGTGTGTCGGTTGTTTAGGACAAATCAAATCCACAACTCACATTTATGTTTGGACGTAAATGATTACCTCTCGCATGGAGAATGCTACACAGAAACTAGCATATACCGTCTATAGAGAAATATTTCAATTGACTCTTTTACAAAGAAGTAATGGAGGATAGAGAATTGAGTATTTTGTTGTATAATAAGTTAACAACGACCATTATATCAAAGTTCTCACATATAACTGTTGTTGCTCTACGTTGTTTAAGCAAGTTATGGACAGTGTTTCGGTCCTGTCATGGTTTATGTGCAGCAATATACCAGCTTATCCTGCATATGGTTTTTACATCTCGCAATTGATTCGTTATACAAGGGCCAGTAGCAATTATTCTGATTTCCTGAAACGTCATCTTCATCTGAGAAACAGGCTACTGGACCAGGGCTATAAAAAGATTCGCCTTATTCGATCACTTAAAAAGTTTATATTCCGATACCAAGATCTTGTCGAAATATATTTCGTCTCTGCAGAGACGATAATAAATGATGCACTTTCATAGAGTGAAAATGTATAACCCACCATTTCTTTAGAAATGCCTGTACCAAGTCAGGGTCATTACGGTTTTCACAGTTTTCCGGTTGTTGACTGATTTTGTCTGTTTATATACTTATGAGTTTTGACTTTCCCTTTGTAAGATTGTTCAGAGTTCGGTAATTTTGTTATTACCCTTATTTATTAGATATATTACTATTGAAATTAACAGTTCCTGAATAAGACAATTATTATTAAAACTAACTGTCCCCTCCGGCAGGCAAAAGTGACCATAGCCTATTTTCGCTATCCTATTTAGACCCTTTGATTTTCTTGCTCTCAAATATGTTTTAATATGTATTTGAATTATCAATTTTTTACGTTGTGACGTACCTGATGCAGGTTATTCCAGAAACGCGCCGTGCACACAAAGGTCGATATCTACATTTTTATTAAAACAATAGAGATATATCATATATATATTAAAATGGCTAAGATCGATGATTCACGTAATTCTGAAATTAAGCATCACAGAATTAAGAATAGTACACAAAATAGCTGTGAATTAAATTGAAATGAACTAACCCTTTATACTCTTCTTATAAAACAAATTGTGAACAGATCTTCGTGTTAATGGCGTTCTAGACACATGTTATCTCAGATTTTATGCAGAAAGAACATGCTAACAGTTATTTACAATACCATACATCAGACATTACTGTAAAAGTAATTCCTAGAACAATTAGAAATTGTCGTGATGGCTATATGTTATTCTTATTTCTTCAAATGTGTAATTATAAGTCAAAATAATATGATGGATTGATTGTCATCATGCACTTATATATAAATAGTGCTGACGTACTTGTATGAGTATTATTTGTAAAAAAAAACAAAAAAACTCAACCATTTAGTTTATTGCTGATAAATATTGGACGGTTCACCATAGTGTCGCTCTTATTGAGGATCTGTCATCGCTTCACAGTTTGAAATTCTCATTTGAAAGCACATGTCCAATATAAACGTCAGAGAAAACCGAAGGGTCAATTAAGAATGTTCAATCAACAAACACAATATTGGGCACAAACCACAGAACAAAGAAAACCAAAATACAAAAAACCATACACAACATAGAAAACTGAAGATATAAATAACATGTGTCCCTTCCAAAAATAAAAACCGGAGGTGAATCCATGTACTCGTCAAGTCCAAGCAGTTTTTGTTTATGATAAGATGCCCATCTTGTTGCTCATATTGTCAAGCCCGATAAGTAGAATTAGTGTCGATGATTGAGGGAAGACAACAATCTACGTAAAAAGTAAGAAGAGTTTGAAGATACCAAAGGGAGGTAATTAGAATCCGTATGTCGAAGAAGAACAGAAAGCACATTGGCCAAAAGAAAAAGTACAAAAGGACAAACAACGATCTACAAAATATAGATATAAAACTAAAGATCGAGTAACCCGAACCCCTCTAAAAACCGGGGGTGAACGCATGTGCTCCGGAAAGGTAAGCAGTTCCTGCTCCACTAGTGGCACCCGTCGTGTTAATCTAGTTACACACCCGGTAATAGGTCGTGAATGAGAAAAGGACCGGGAAGTCATGGTGGCGACCGTAAGATTTTCGAAGCGATGACTTCAACTTTACCAAAGGAACCCTTGGTTCAGTAGCTTCCTTGTTAGCAGCAACCCTCTATCAAGGAAATCCTGATAGGAACCACAAGCTCTGGGATATCGTATCATCTGAGAGATATATACTCCATATGCAGGTGCTGCTGGAATGTTGCTACATATAAATGGAAAGTTCACAATGGGAAAATCGAAATCATCTCTTTTGTCGTAAAGGTTTGTTCTTAACCGCCCCTCACTGTCAATTTCGAGGAATAGGTCAAGGTATGAAGTAGGCCTATCTGTTTCTGTGGTATCCTTTATTTCAAGCTCAATGGGATAGATGCGATCAACGAAATCCCTAAACCTAGAATTATTTAGTGAAAGGACATCATCTATATAGCGGAACGTGAAATTACAGGATCGGACTAGCTTCTTTTCGTTTTTCTTGAGAAGCTTTTGATGTTCACAATTAACATAATGGACGAGCTGTATGCTTATAGAAATGTGAAATTGATACATTTTAATTCATTATTTTTTATGTTTATAGTAATAGACCAATCTTTTTTTATAGGATAATTGTCTAGAAACAGCATGGGCAATAAATAAACGAATAAATAAATAAATAAACATCGCACAAAGACTTTGTTTATTACTTTAAAATATTTTGGCTTTGAGTGTACCTTTAAATTTGATATCTGCATTTTTATCCAGTGATAACAATAAAAATGCAGATATCAAATTTTCAGAAATTCACAGAAAACTTTTAAATTATTTGGCTTTCCAATCTTCAGATTTTGAGTGTACCTGATGAAGCTTATTCTAGAAACGCATCGTTTAACGTTTAAAGACAAAACAACTCATTTATATAAGTCTCACCTTATGTATATATATATATAATACATTATAATATTAAGTATATATGTACCATCTACACACGTTTAGACACATGTCTTATGTCTATCTCTAGATTTTCCTTACGAGACGAAGTAAAACTTCATCTACACCTCGAAATCGACAGTGGGGGTCGGTTAAGAACAAAACTTTACGACAAAAGAGATGATTTCAATCTTCCCATTGTGAACTTTCCATTTATACGTAGCAACATTCCAGCAGCACCTGCATATGGAATATATTCCAGAGCTTGTGGTTCCTATCAGCATTTCCTTGATAGAGGGTTGCTGCTAACAAGGAATCTACTGAACCAAGGGTTCTTTTTGGTAAAGTTGAAGTCATCGCTTCGAAAATTTTACGGTCGCCACCATGACTTCGTTGACCGTTATGGAATATCTGTGTCACAAATGATCACGGATATGTTCCACTTGTCGTAAACACTTCCCGGTCCTTTTCTCATTCACGACTTATTACCTGGTTTGTAACTAGATTAACACGAAGGGTGCCACTAGTAGAGCAGGAACTACTTACCCTTCCAGAGCACCTGAGTTCATCCCCGGTTTTAGTGGGGTTCGTGTTACTCGATCTTTAGTTGTATATGTATGTTTTGTAGATCGTTGTTTGTCCTTTTGTACTTTTTCTTTTGGCCATTTTGTTTTCTGTTCTTCTTCGATATACGGATTCTGATTGCCCCTTTGGTATCTTCAAACTCTTCGACTATTGAAGCCATATTTTTTAAATAGCGGATGTGGTCGAGTGGTCTAGGGCGCTGGACATAAGGCTAAGCAATTGGTGCCGCAGTGTATCAATGGTGTGTGTTCAAATCCCGTTGAGGGAAGAAAAAAACATTGTCAGCTCAAAGATCTAATTCTAATTTGGTTTAATTTTCAGACGTATGTATATAAAATACATACATACATACATAAAATAATATTAACAACAACAATATATACAAAGGTCACTCTAAAAGGAGTTATCAAAGACTATTATAAATATGTGTTACTATAAAAATAACACAAAATATAAACTTTTTTTTTTCCTTTAAATAAAATTTCTTGTCAGATGTTGACAGTATGAAATAGTAATATACCAATCTTATAATGTTTTCGATAGTAATTGTCCCAAAAACAGCATAGACAATTAAACATATTAAAAAATTCATAAATAAATAAAACATATATTACATGTGATTAAGCTTGCTAGTGACTCTTGAGTTACTTCAGTGTGCTTCATCGACAAGTAATAAAACTGATCAACAATGATATAACAGAAATCTTGTTAACTCTTAATCTTACAAATCTACTATGTCTTATAAGAGTCTGGTTGAAGTGGAAATGTATTTGTAAAGTCTGTTCACATCACGATATAGCTGAAATACTGCTAATGTTGGCGTTAAACACCAATCAATCAATCAATCAATCAATACAATCCTACTTAAACATGATTCTGCTACATCAAGTATTATCAGTTCCGCCATTTTGACAAGCAAACACTCGTTATAAAAGATTAGTGTTGGTGTTAACCGTTTTACCCACGATTCGACACAAAAAATATGATGATAAATAAAGTTAGTGTTATCAAAAGGTGTGTTTGATCATGTGCTGATAAGCAGCCTGGTATGCTTTATCCTAAACATATAATTTAGCATTGGACAGCATACTTTCAAAACTGTTTTATATCTATATGACATAAGTGCATATTTTGAAATATTCTCTTGTGGTTAACTCATAAATCGGCGAATGTTATGTAGTAGAGTGTTACTTACAAATGTTGAAATCTAACAGATTTATTCGCCTTCAAATGCCAACACAAGCACTATTTCATTTTTATCATGGCAAAAGTTTTCGCTGCTCAGGAAGTCTCCGGCTGACGGAAAGGGTGTCAGATTTTAATAGGGAAAGCCCATAGTGGGTAACGTTTTTGGACAGTGGTACGCTCGCTGTATCCCTTTTGCAGCTTTCGAAAAAGAGTAGGCGCATTGCAATCCTACAAAAGACTAAATTTGTCGTCCAAGCTTTCTTAGTGGCAGTCAAAAGTCGATGACCCTTGTCGTCCAAGCTTTCTTAGTGGCAGTCAAAAGTCGATGACCCTTGTCGTCCAAGCTTTCTTAGTGGCAGTCAAAAGTCGATGACCCTTGTCGTCCAAGCTTTCTTAGTGGCAGTCAAAAGTCGATGACCCTTGTCGTCCAAGCTTTCTTAGTGGCAGTCAAAAGTCGATGACCCTTGTCGTCCAAGCTTTCTTAGTGGCAGTCAAAAGTCGATGACCCTTGTCGTCCAAGCTTTCTTAGTGACAGTCAAAAGTCGATGACCCTTGTCGTCCAAGCTTTCTTAGTGGCAGTCAAAAGTCGATGACCCTTGTCGTCCAAGCTTTCTTAGTGGCAGTCAAAAGTCGATGACCCTTGTCGTCCAAGCTTTCTTAGTGGCAGTCAAAAGTCGATGACCCTTGTCGTCCAAGCTTTCTTAGTGGCAGTCAAAAGTCGATGACCCTTGTCGTCCAAGCTTTCTTAGTGGCAGTCAAAAGTCGATGACCCTTGTCGTCCAAGCTTTCTTAGTGGCAGTCAAAAGTCGATGACCCTTGTCGTCCAAGCTTTCTTAGTGGCAGTCAAAAGTCGATGACCCTTGTCGTCCAAGCTTTCTTAGTGGCAGTCAAAAGTCGATGACCCTTGTCGTCCAAGCTTTCTTAGTGGCAGTCAAAAGTCGATGACCCTTGTCGTCCAAGCTTTCTTAGTGGCAGTCAAAAGTCGATGACCCTTGCCATCTCTCAATGATATATAGTTTTTATATATCATTGAACAAGTTATCTTCCTGAATATACCTGACATACTGGAGTTAAGTAATAATTAGTCAATCAATATACGTTACGTAGCAAACACTGTAATCCATCATATGGCTTTGCGCGGGAAATACGAAATTCTAGCTGACGCTGCTAAGTATGAAGAGGATGGGAGCTGAATCGTAACCGTTGGCTAGCGACAATACACAACACTAGTATTGATTTCAATAACGTGTCAAATATGGTGCATTAACATCTGAAACAGCTAGAAATTGGACCTAGCATCTTCCCTCTATGTGGTATATCTCCCTCCGCAAGAGGTGCCCGCTGATTGCTCTGAACGAATCCAATACTTAACTCACCGTATGACTGGGCGTAATAAAAGTTTGATTGATGATAAAAGGATGCCAGAAGCCTTAATTCGAAGGTCAGAAAATATAATGGGCAAAAGGAAAATCAATGATTTGCAATACACAACAAAGAAAACTAAAGATTGCGCAGTGCGAACCTAGTAATGAATCTGTGGGGAAATTCGGGTCTGAGAATGAAATAATTATAAGAATAAAGCAGTAAATGAATATCAATTTGTTATAAATGCTCATTGGTGGCTTGCTACAAACCAGACCTCATTCACCATCTACGTGTTTATTGCTGTTTATGTGATCTGCCTGTACAAAGTCAGGAAGGTGAGAGGTCAAGTATATGTGTGTTAATGGTATCAATATTGCCTCATTTTGAGATTTTTCCATATTGGAATTTGAAACTGTTCCGACAGTGTAGTATATTTGTCATTTTATTATTAATTGTTTTCGTCATGAAATATAACAGACATATTTGATTATTGATGAGAAAAAGACAAAACTAATAGAATACTGAAGGTTATGCCAGAGATTGTAATGGATATTATCGTGAGCTTATTAGATTTATAAACTAGTATTCCCTCAAGGGAAATCCATATACAACCCCATCATAAACGTTCATTCGCTAGTCGTTCATGTTAATGCAAATCAGTTAAATAAGTGTCATGTGTATGGAGTACGTCATGTGTATGGAGTATGTCATGTGTATGGAGTACGTCATGTGTATGTAGTATGTCATGTGCATGGAGTACGTCATGTGTATGGAGTATGTCATGTGTATGGAGTACGTCATGTGTATGGAGTATGTCATGTGTATGGAGTATGTCATGTGTATGGAGTATGTCATGTGTATGGAGTATGTCATGTGCATGGAGTATGTCATGTGTATGGAGAACGTCATGTGTATGGAGTACGTCATGTGTATGGAGTACGTCATGTGCATGGAGTATGCCATGTGTATGGAGTATGTCATGTGTATGGAGTACGCCATGTGTATGGAGTACGTCATGTGTATGGAGTATGTCATGTGTATGGAGTATGTCATGTGTATGGAGTATGTCATGTGTATGGAGTACGTCATGTGTATGGAGTATGCCATGTGTATGGAGTATGTCATGTGAATGGAGTAGGTCATGTGTATGGAGTATGTCTGTGTATGGAGTACGTCATGTGTATGGAGTACGTCATGTGCATGGAGTATGTCAGGTGTATGGAGTACGTCATGTGTATGGAGTATGTCATGTGTATGGAGTACGTCATGTGCATGGAGTATGTCATGTGTATGGAGTATGTCATGTGTATGGAGTACGTCATGTGTATGGAGTATGTCATGTGTATGGAGTACGTCATGTGTATGGAGTATTTCATGTGTATGGAGTACGTCATGTGTATGGAGTATGTCATGTGTATGGAGTACGTCATGTGAATGGAGTATGTCATGTGTATGGAGTACGTCATGTGTATGGAGTACGTCATGTGTATGGAGTATGTCATGTGTATGGATTACGTCATGTGTATGGAGTATGTCATGTGTATGGAGTATGTCATGTGTATGGAGTATGTCATGTGTATGGAGCACGTCATGTGTATGGAGTACGTCATGTGTATGGAGTACGTCATGTGTATGGAGTATGTCATGTGTATGGAGTATGTCATGTGTATGGAGTACGTCATGTGTATGGAGTACGTCATGTGTATGGAGTATGTCATGTGTATGGAGTACGTCATGTGCATGGAGTATGTCATGTGTATGGAGTACGTCATGTGTATGGAGTATGTCATGTGTATGGAGTACGTCATGTGTATGTAGTATGTCATGTGTATGGAGTACGTCATGTGTATGGAGTACGTCATGTGTATGGAGTACGTCATGTGTATGGAGTATGTCATGTGTATGGAGTATATCATGTGTATGGAGTACGTCATGTGTATGGAGTACGTCATGTGTATGGAGTACGTCATGTGTATGGAGTACGTCATGTGTATGGAGTATGTCATGTGTATGGAGTACGTCATGTGTATGGAGTATGTCATGTGTATGGAGTATGTCATGTGTATGGAGTACGTCATGTGTATGGAGTACGTCATGTGTATGGAGTATGTCATGTGTATGGAGTATGTCATGTGTATGGAGTACGTCATGTGTATGGAGTACGTCATGTGAATGGAGTACGTCATGTGTAAGGAGTACGTCATGTGTATGGAGTATGTCATGTGTATGGAGTATGTCATGTGTATGGAGGACGTCAGGTGTATGGAGTATGTCATGTGTATGGAGTATGTCATGTGTATGGAGTATGTCATGTGTATGGAGTACGTCATGTGTATGGAGTACGTCATGTGTATGGAGTACGTCATGTGTATGGAGTACGTCATGTGTATGGAGTATGTCATGTGTATGGAGAACGTCATGTGTATGGAGTACGTCATGTGTATGGAGTACGTCATGTGTATGGAGTATGCCATGTGTATGGAGTATGTCATGTGTATGGAGTACGCCATGTGTATGGAGTACGTCATGTGTATGGAGTATGTCATGTGTATGGAGTATGTCATGTGTATGGAGTATGTCATGTGTATGGAGTACGTCATGTGTATGGAGTATGCCATGTGTATGGAGTATGTCATGTGAATGGAGTAGGTCATGTGTATGGAGTATGTCTGTGTATGGAGTACGTCATGTGTATGGAGTACGTCATGTGTATGGAGTATGTCAGGTGTATGGAGTACGTCATGTGTATGGAGTATGTCATGTGTATGGAGTACGTCATGTGCATGGAGTATGTCATGTGTATGGAGTACGTCATGTGTATGGAGTACGTCATGTGTATGGAGTATGTCATGTGTATGGAGTACGTCATGTGTATGGAGTATTTCATGTGTATGGAGTACGTCATGTGTATGGAGTATGTCATGTGTATGGAGTACGTCATGTGAATGGAGTATGTCATGTGTATGGAGTACGTCATGTGTATGGAGTACGTCATGTGTATGGAGTATGTCATGTGTATGGAGTATGTCATGTGTATGGAGTACGTCATGTGTATGGAGTACGTCATGTGTATGGAGTATGTCATGTGTATGGAGTACGTCATGTGCATGGAGTATGTCATGTGTATGGAGTACGTCATGTGTATGGAGTATGTCATGTGTATGGAGTACGTCATGTGTATGTAGTATGTCATGTGTATGGAGTACGTCATGTGTATGGAGTATGTCATGTGTATGGAGTACGTCATGTGTATGGAGTATGTCATGTGTATGGAGTATATCATGTGTATGGAGTACGTCATGTGTATGGAGTACGTCATGTGTATGGAGTACGTCATGTGTATGGAGTACGTCATGTGTATGGAGTATGTCATGTGTATGGAGTACGTCATGTGTATGGAGTATGTCATGTGTATGGAGTATGTCATGTGTATGGAGTACGTCATGTGTATGGAGTACGTCATGTGTATGGAGTATGTCATGTGTATGGAGTACGTCATGTGTATGGAGTATGCCATGTGTATGGAGTACGTCATGTGAATGGAGTACGTCATGTGTATGGAGTACGTCATGTGTATGGAGTATGTCATGTGTATGGAGTATGTCATGTGTATGGAGTACGTCATGTGTATGGAGTACGTCATGTGTATGGAGTACGTCATGTGTATGGAGTATGTCATGTGTATGGAGTATGTCATGTGTATGGAGTACGTCAGGTGTATGGAGTATGTCATGTGTATGGAGTATGTCATGTGTATGGAGTATGTCATGTGTATGGAGTACGTCATGTGTATGGAGTACGTCATGTGTATGGAGTACGTCATGTGTATGGAGTACGTCATGTGTATGGAGTAGGTCATGTGTATGGAGTATGTCATGTGTATGGAGTACGTCATGTGTATGGAGTACGTCATGTGTATGGAGTATGTCATGTGTATGGAGTACGTCATGTGTATGGAGTATGTCATGTGTATGGAGTACGTCATGTGTATGGAGTATGTCATGTGTATGGAGTATGTCATGAGTATGGAGGATGTCATGTGTATGGAATATGTCATGTGTATGGAGTATGTCATGTGTATGGAATATGTCATGTGTAGGGAGTATGTCATGTGTATGGAGTATGTCATGTGTATGGAGTATGTCATGTGTATGGAGTATGTCATGTGTATGGAATATGTCATGTGTATGGAGTATGCCATGCTCCTTATATGTAAAAGACAACTTGCAATATTTCCTATCAAAGAATGTTAATGATTACTTTGAAAATTAGATTGACTTGATGTCAGTAAATAGGTTGATAACACAAACAGGTCTGGCTTGGTTTGGTAAAACATTGATCATTGTGGTAAAGCAAAATGTGATTTGAAACGATTCTAATATTACACATAGCGCCTTTGAAAATCGATTACACTTAATTTAGTATTTCTAAAAAGGTTCAGTGATTAAGAAAGACCTACCGATCAATTAAAATGCCTATTAAGATAACCACTTTACATCCGTTTTGGAAGGTGTGAATTGGCGGTCGAAATTCAATCTGAGGAATTTTGTCAACGCTTGTCAGGAAATTTACTGAAACAACTTTCCAATATAAACTTAAGCTTATTAATATTCCTGTCACAGTATTTTCCGTATCTTGTTTGCTGAGTATAGTATAGCTAGGAGTAGTTGTTGGTGGTCAGGTGCTGGGCTAGAATATAGTTAGCTAGGAGTGGAAATTTGGGGCCAGGTGTAGGGCCAAATTTTCTGACACTCTACCCATTATTTCCCTTTTTCTGATACACGGGGGAACCCGTGGTATAGTCATATGAAGAAATGAAGCAGTTTCTCTGCTGCTCTGTACAAATCTTACGAAAGGGGCGGCTATTGATCTAACTGAACGAACGGATTGAAATACACCACTCGTAAAATTGTATTCATCGTGTTCTATATATATGTTGTAATTACTATCACTGGGTCAATACCTCTACTGATTAAGGGTATTATCTACCCAGTATTCTGTGCTTCTGCACTTACAAGGCTTATTAGATATATTGTTGTCGAAATTTACAGCTCGTAATAAAAACGTAGATATCAAATTTAGTGCGCACGACGCGTTTCTGCAATATCCTACATCCGGTACGCTCAAAATCAAAAGAATGGAAAGCCAAATAATTTAAAGTTTTGGGAGCCATAAACCGAAAGGTCCTAAACAGGATAGCCAAAATCGGCTATGGCCACTTATGACTAACTCATGTAAGCATTACCAAACCTAAATTTCTCCTCCTTCAGACGTAGATGACCTTTGACCTTAGCCGATTTTGGATATTCTGCTTTGGCCTTTTGTTTTATTTCTCCCAAAGACTTTTAAATTATACGGCTTTCCAGAATAGAGAGTTATAGTATAATTATTTATAATGGTTGAACTAGTACTCAACAATGGTCAATCAATCCAATTAATTATCTACATAGTTAATTAAAGCGTTACTCGGCCTAACTTTTCAAATATTAAATGCATTAAGTATTCTGATTGGAGGAAAAGGTGCAAGATAATATTTAGATATTAATACAAAAATGTTGTCCACTAAACTATTTTATCTGTCAATTGCATAAACTGAGCTCTGGGATAGAGAAATAATTGTCGTTAATTGCAAAAAATGTATTTTAACAGCTATAAAGTTAAAGAAATGTATAAAGCTCTTTTTTGTTCTATTGATATATAATTGTTATTGTTATTGTTGTTTTTCTTATGCTTATCTCGATAATATATCCCAGAATCTTTCACGTTTAAGAAAACCCATTAATCATTCAATGGCAGCACATATTTTAAATTTCAAACAATTTTTAAGATAATTGAATTCCTAATTTTAATCACCAAAAAGACAGGAAAGAGAATCAGAGCGTGTCAGAATTTATTGTTTTTAGAACATGTAGCGTATTTGAAATATTGAAGAAATAGATCCAGGAAAGAATGACAGATTGTTGTATATCACCATGTATTCTTCTGTATTAAATACACTTGAGGGAAAATAGAAGGAGCAACCAAGAATTGACAATACAGGAACATCGACAACATTGGGTACACAAGACACAAGACACAAGACACAAGACGAAGATAAACAAACAAACAAAAAAGCACGACACATAAAATAAAACGACGAACAACACACGGACCCCACATAAAATGACGAACAACACACGGACCCCACATAAAATGACGAACAACACACAGACCCCACATAAAATGACGAACAACACACGGACCCCACATAAAATGACGAACAACACACGGACCCCACATAAAATGACGAACAACACACGGACCCCACATAAAACGACGAACAACACACGGACCCCACATAAAACGACGAACAACACACGGACCCCACATAAAATGACGAACAACACACGGACCCCACATAAAATGACGAACAACACACGGACCCCACATAAAATGACGAACAACACACGGACCCCACATAAAACGACGAACAACACACGGGCCCCACATAAAACGACGAACAACACACGGACCCCACATAAAACGACCAACAACACACGGACCCCACATAAAATGACGAACAACACACGGACCCCACATAAAATGACGAACAACACACGGACCCCACATAAAATGACGAACAACACACGGACCCCACATATAACGACGAACAACACACGGACCCCACATAAAACGACGAACAACACACGGACCCCACATAAAACGACTAACAACACACAGACCCCACATAAAACGACGAACAACACACGGACCCCACATAAAACGACGAACAACACACGGACCCCACATAAAACGACGAACAACACACAGACCCCACATAAAACGACCAACAACACACAGACCCCACATAAAACGACGAACAACACACAGACCCCACATAAAACGACGAACAACACACGGACCCCACATAAAACGACGAACAACACACGGACCCCACATAAAACGACGAACAACACACAGACCCCACATAAAACGACGAACAACACACGGACCCCACATAAAACGACGAACAACACACGGACCCCACATAAAACGACGAACAACACACAGACCCCACATAAAACGACGAACAACACACGGACCCCACATAAAACGACGAACAACACACGGACCCCACATAAAACGACGAACAACACACGGACCCCACATAAAACGACGAACAACACACGGACCCCACATAAAACGACGAACAACACACAGACCCCACATAAAACGACGAACAACACACGGACCCCACATAAAACGACGAACAACACACGGACCCCACATAAAACGACGAACAACACACGAACCCCACATAAAACGAGGAACAACACACGGACCCCACATAAAACGACGAACAACACACGGACCCCACATAAAACGACGAACAACACACGGACCCCACATAAAACGACGAACAACACACGAACCCCACATAAAACGACGAACAACACACGGACCCCACATAAAACGACGAACAACACACGGACCCCACATAAAACGACGAACAACACACGGACCCCACATAAAACGACGAACAACACACGGACCCCACATAAAACGTCCAACAACACACGGACCCCACATAAAACGACGAACAACAGACGGACCCCACATAAAACGACCAACAACACACGGACCCCACATAAAACGACCAACAACACACGGACCCCACATAAAACGACCAACAACACACGGACCCCACATAAAACGACCAACAACACACGGACCCCACATAAAACGACCAACAACACACGGACCCCACATAAAACGACCAACAACACACGGACCCCACATAAAACGACCAACAACACACGGACCCCACATAAAACGACCAACAACACACGGACCCCACATAAAACGACCAACAACACACGGACCCCACATAAAACGACCAACAACACACGAACCCCACATAAAACGACCAACAACACACGGACCCCACATAAAACGACGAACAACACACCGACCCCACATAAAACGACGAACAACACACAGACCCACATAAAACGACGAACAACACACGGACCCCACATAAAACGACCAACAACACACGAACCCCACATAAAACGACGAACAACACACGGATCCCACATAAAACGACCAACAACACACGGACCCCACATAAAACGACGAACAACACACGGACCCCACATAAAACGACGAACAACACACGGACCCCACATAAAACGACGAACAACACACGGACCCACATAAAACGACGAACAACACACGGACCCCACATAAAACGACGAACAACACACGGACCCCACATAAAACGACGAACAACACACGAACCCCACATAAAACGAAGAACAACACACGGACCCCACATAAAACGACGAACAACACACGGACCCCACATAAAACGACGAACAACACACGGACCCCACATAAAACAACGAACAACACACGGACCCCACATAAAACGACGAACAACACACGGACCTCACATAAAACGACGAACAACACACGGACCCCACATAAAACGACGAACTACACACGAACCCCACATAAAACGACGAACAACACACGGACCCCACATAAAACGACGAACAACACACGGACCCCACATAAAACGACCAACAACACACGGACCCCACATAAAACGACCAACAACACACGGACCCCACATAAAACGACCAACAACACACGGACCCCACATAAAACGACCAACAACACACGGACCCCCCATTAAACGACCAACAACACACGGACCCCACATAAAACCGGGGATGAACCCAGATACTAGCAAATGGTCAACAGTTCCTAATAATGTGACATTGCTGTGTTGCTGAATAATAAAATGATGCTTCAGGACATTGCTGAATTATAAAATGATGCTTCAGGACATCTGTCCTTTCTGAATTATAAAATGATGCTTCAGGACATAGCTGAATTATAAAATGATGCTTCAGGACATCTGTCCTTTCTGAATTAGTAAGAAATGATATATATTTAAATGAACATGATATTTTCTTATCGTTTGTTCCGTTGGAAGTATTGGGATCCCATTAACCTGATAAACTCTGCCACATTTGTGTGCCTGTCCCAAGCCAGGACCTGGAATTCCAACGTAATATGTCTTGGATTTTTTTGTGTTCAGTGAGTTAAGATGAGAGGTGATTGCTCGTCTTAATTCTAAACAATGGCCAACCCTTGAGAAATTGTCGAACTTCGACTATCCAACAGAAAAACAAATTAAAGTCAAGGAACAATCTTTCCATTGCTGCTCTACACTTCACAGACATTATGGGGTTTTAACGAATGAAAACAACGCGTGTTGCCACAAAGTCCCTTAAATGTATGCTTATTACTTGACCACCATGTTCATAGAATTTCAACAATTTTCCTAAGTATATTTACATGAATTTTCCAATGGAACCTTGTTTGAATATTTGATGGTTGCTGTTTATTTGGATGTTAGCCACAGAAAATAGTAAGCAACATGTGAAGGATACACCTGTAGTTTGGTGTCAAGTTTTATTGGTCTGTTTTATACCGATGCCCTTTTATATTTTACTTAAGAATCGAAGCTTGAAGAGTCAGCATCAATATTGTATTAGTGTCGGAATCATCAGCAGAAGTTCTAAAAATATTAGTGTCGGAATCATCAGCAGAAGTTCTAAAGTTAAATAACTAGATAACTCGATGAAGGAAATTCAGTACGCCAAGTTCTAGTATTTATCTGCTTACTAAGGGTAATTCAGTACGCCAAGTTCTAGTATTTATCTGCTTACTAAGGGTAATTCAGTACGCCAAGTTCTAGTATTTATCTGATTACTAAGGGTAATTCAGTACGCCAAGTTCTAGTATTTATCTGTACGCCAAGTTCTAGTATTTATCTGATTACTAATGGTAATTCAGTACGCCAAGTTCTAGTATTTATCTGCTTACTAATGGTAATTCAGTACGCCAAGTTCTAGTATTTATCTGCTTACTAAGGGTAATTCAGTACGCCAAGTTCTAGTATTTATCTGCTTACTAAGGGTAATTCAGTACGCCAAGTTCTAGTATTTATCTGCTTACTAAGGGTAATTCAGTACGCCAAGTTCTAGTATTTATCTGCTTACTAAGGGTAATTCAGTACGCCAAGTTCTAGTATTTATCTGCTTACTAATGGTAATTCAGTACGCCAAGTTCTAGTATTTATCTGCTTACTAATGGTAATTCAGTACGCCAAGTTCTAGTATTTATCTGATTACTAAGGGTAATTCAGTACGCCAAGTTCTAGTATTTATCTGATTACTAAGGGTAATTCAGTACGTCTAGTTCTAGTATTTATCTGTACGCCAAGTTCTAGTATTTATCTGATTACTAATGGTAATTCAGTACGCCAAGTTCTAGTATTTATCTGCTTACTAATGGTAATTCAGTACGCCAAGTTCTAGTATTTATCTGCTTACTAAGGGTAATTCAGTACGCCAAGTTCTAGTATTTATCTGCTTACTAAGGGTAATTCAGTACGCCAAGTTCTAGTATTTATCTGCTTACTAAGGGTAATTCAGTACGCCAAGTTCTAGTATTTATCTGCTTACTAAGGGTAATTCAGTACGCCAAGTTCTAGTATTTATCTGCTTACTAAGGGTAATTCAGTACGCCAAGTTCTAGTATTTATCTGCTTACTAATGGTAATTCAGTACGCCTAGTTCTAGTATTTATCTGATTACTAGGGGTAATTCAGTACGCCAAGTTCTAGTATTTATCTGTACGCCAAGTTCTAGTATGTATCTGCTTACTAAGGGTAATTCAGTACGCCAAGTTCTAGTATTTATCTGCTTACTAAGGGTAATTCAGTACGCCAAGTTCTAGTATTTATCTGATTACTAAGGGTAATTCAGTACGCCAAGTTCTAGTATTTATCTGCTTACTAAGGGTAATTCAGTACGCCAAGTTCTAGTATTTATCTGCTTACTAAGGGTAATTCAGTACGCCAAGTTCTAGTATTTATCTGCTTACTAATGGTAATTCAGTACGCCAAGTTCTAGTATTTATCTGCTTACTAAGGGTAATTCAGTACGCCAAGTTCTAGTATTTATCTGCTTACTAAGGGTTATTCAGTACGCCAAGTTCTATTATTTATCTGCTTACTAATGGTAATTCAGTACGCCAAGTTCTAATATTTATCTGCTTACTAATGGTAATTCAGTACGCCAAGTTCTAGTATTTATCTGCTTACTAAGGGTAATTCAGTACGCCAAGTTCTAGTATTTATCTGCTTACTAAGGGTAATTCAGTACGCCAAGTTCTAATATTTATCTGCTTACTAATGGTAATTCAGTACGCCAAGTTCTAGTATTTATCTGCTTACTAAGGGTAATTCAGTACGCCAAGTTCTAGTATTTATCTGATTACTAAGGGTAATTCAGTACGGCTAGTTCTAGTATTTATCTGTACGCCAAGTTCTAGTATTTATCTGATTACTAATGGTAATTCAGTACGCCAAGTTCTAGTATTTATCTGCTTACTAATGGTAATTCAGTACGCCAAGTTCTAGTATTTATCTGCTTACTAAGGGTAATTCAGTACGCCAAGTTCTAGTATTTATCTGCTTACTAAGGGTAATTCAGTACGCCAAGTTCTAGTATTTATCTGCTTACTAAGGGTAATTCAGTACGCCAAGTTCTAGTATTTATCTGCTTACTAAGGGTAATTCAGTACGCCAAGTTCTAGTATTTATCTGCTTACTAAGGGTAATTCAGTACGCCAAGTTCTAGTATTTATCTGCTTACTAATGGTAATTCAGTACGCCTAGTTCTAGTATTTATCTGATTACTAGGGGTAATTCAGTACGCCAAGTTCTAGTATTTATCTGTACGCCAAGTTCTAGTATGTATCTGCTTACTAAGGGTAATTCAGTACGCCAAGTTCTAGTATTTATCTGCTTACTAAGGGTAATTCAGTACGCCAAGTTCTAGTATTTATCTGATTACTAAGGGTAATTCAGTACGCCAAGTTCTAGTATTTATCTGCTTACTAAGGGTAATTCAGTACGCCAAGTTCTAGTATTTATCTGCTTACTAAGGGTAATTCAGTACGCCAAGTTCTAGTATTTATCTGCTTACTAATGGTAATTCAGTACGCCAAGTTCTAGTATTTATCTGCTTACTAAGGGTAATTCAGTACGCCAAGTTCTAGTATTTATCTGCTTACTAAGGGTTATTCAGTACGCCAAGTTCTATTATTTATCTGCTTACTAATGGTAATTCAGTACGCCAAGTTCTAATATTTATCTGCTTACTAATGGTAATTCAGTACGCCAAGTTCTAGTATTTATCTGCTTACTAAGGGTAATTCAGTACGCCAAGTTCTAGTATTTATCTGCTTACTAAGGGTAATTCAGTACGCCAAGTTCTAATATTTATCTGCTTACTAATGGTAATTCAGTACGCCAAGTTCTAGTATTTATCTGCTTACTAAGGGTAATTCAGTACGCCAAGTTCTAGTATTTATCTGGTTACTAAGGGTAATGCGTACTTGAAAATATCATACTTTGACGTGTGTTTTCTAATGTAAGTGAAAATTGAAGATAATCAGAAACCCTAAATCGTGTTTCATCCGTCGTATTACCCCTGTTAGAACGCCGATGATAGACGAGATCGTCACAATGACAAACTGAACATATTTGTGGTCATTCGTGACACAGATATTTTGTAACGGATAACCAAGTCATGATGGCCGCTGTAAGATGTTCGCAGTGATGCCATCTACTAATCGTTGGCACCCTTTGTTTAGTAGTTTCCGTATATGATAGCAACCATTTACCAAGGAAATCATGATAGGAAAAAACAAGCTCTGGGATGTCGTATCAATTTACAGATATATACTCTATATGCAGGTGCTGCTCGAATTTTTATAAATATAAATGGAAAGTTCATAATTGGAAAATTTTCTTGAAATCTCCTGCATGAGGTTTTTATGAGTTGTCCTTGGTGGTTCATTTGATGGCCAAAATTTCAAATAAAAACAAAAGTCAAAATAGCCATCGAAGTCATTTTGTCCACGTAAGTTATTCTGTGTAGACATTTATATATGAATATGTCAACTGCAGTTCCCTTCGTAGACGGAACAGTTTACTTGATTAGGTTAATTATTCATTTTTCAACATTTGTTGGAAAGCATAGTCGTACAAGCCTTTAGTTTGGATTTCACATGTGTTAATACCGACACGTTAGATCTAACAGGTACACTATCAGTTTAGATGTTCTAAATGCTGCCAGTATAATCAATAATCCTTGATGTATCGAGGTCTGACATACAATTTACAGAATAAGCCATAGCAATATGACATACTATTTACAAACTTAATCCATAACAATATGACATACTATTTACAGACTTAAGCCATAACAATACAACAGTTAATCTTGACTTGAGCTAATTAACAACGATTCCCATCAATGTACTGAAACTGTACTGTCAGCATTATATATATGTCGCTGTGCTCAGCATAACCTTAAAAATAGTTAATGCTTAAAACTTATGTAGTGCGTGTTAAGAAGAGTTTGAAGATACCAAAAGGGTATCCGTAAATAGAAGAAGAGCAGACAACACAATAACCAAAAGAAAAAGTACAAAAAGACAAACAACGATCTACTAAACATACACATAAAACTAAAGATCGAGTAACACGAACCCCACTAAAAACCGGGATTAAGCCATATCATACGCAGACGAAATACAAGTGTGCTGTCAAGCGTGAAATCAAGAAATTACATACATATGTATATCTAATGTTATTTGATAAGAGCTTGTCACTGGTTTGGGATATACATTTCTTATATTATAAAGAATGTACAGATTAAAAGTTATAATACTGCAAAGCTCTTTTTATAACCTTGGCTTATATTACTCATCTAGCTAAGACAGAAGCTTAAATATTATGGAATGAATGCTTCCGCGGGGAATACTCATTCATTCTTGTTCAAATAGAATGGATAGCAAAAAAATACTACACGGTCAAATAAATCTGGAAAAAGTTCAGCTTGTCCAGACATTAAATTTTCAATCTTTTAATAATTTTTTAAGCCCGGTATACACGATGCAAGTTTTGCATCCAAGTCTCCATTCAAGTTTCTTGAATTCAAGTTTTTTTTATCGTGTATACCATACAAGAAACTTGAATCAAAAAACTTGAACGGACTTGGATGGAATAGAAATGCATCCTATTTTTTTTCAACTTGGATGGAAATTGGACGGAGATTGGCCAATCAGAAGACAGAATCCTTATCAGCATCAATTTGTGAATGTAAATAATAACAACTACACGTGTTGTGCAAAGATGGCGGGTAAAGAGGAAACTCCAACATGCAGGAAAAAGACAGTTACATGGACTAATGAAATGATTGAAGATCTAATAGACTTCATAGAAATACATCCCATCGTCGCCTTCGAAGCCATTTACGAGCCCATATTGACCTCTTTTTGGAGCTTAATCTCCTTCGCTGTACAATTGTATATAATAATGCAATACAAAGGGAAGCACCCTCCTCTCCTCCCAGAAATGCCATTTTGTTTGTTGTATCTCCCACCAAAACTTGTGTGTATTCATCAAAATTTCTTGCATCGTGTATACACAAACTTGAATTCAAGTTTTCTTGATCCAAGTTTTCTTGAATGGAGACTTGGATGCAAAACTTGTATCGTGTATACCGGGCTTTAGAAGCAAACTTATTACAAGAAGTTCACATTTTTTACCTACAATATTATTTGTGATCTTGTTCTTGTCATGAAATAAAGAAACAGCCCCATGCTTTCGGGGATTTATTGAATGCATATTTCATGGAATGAAGTACAGTTCAGTACAATTATTGTATGCTTCAGTAAATGTTGTTTGACATAAAATGAAATGATCAGTGAAAATTCTGAAGAATAAAACACGCTTGATTAGTGCTAGTTCACTGCAACAATTGTCCGCGGGTGGACATGTCGCTCCACTCGTACACATTATCCTAATTCTGAGTTAAAGCCCGTATTTCCTCTTACTCCTTAAAACTGTGTGCTTAGTGGAGAGACCGCAAACATCAATTCTAATGTAGTTCTTTAATATTCCTGGTTTGTGATTGGACAATGCTGTAATTTTCAAGGTATCAATTCCACGGTTGAAATATCCTGAGAATTTTAGCCCATTACCGCTTACGTCATCTTGTCAATAATGTGGCAATGCACATGATTACATTAGAATGGAGATAACTGTATTGTATTTGAAAATTCACGGCATCAGTTTTCTGTTTGATGGTCGCAAATATCCGTTTACTGGCTCCACTATCGCGTCGCCAGTAAACACAATTTGCGACCATCAAATCTCCAATTGATGCCATGAAATGTTCAAATACAATACAGTTATCTTCATTCTAATGTAATCATGCGTATTTAGATGTGTATTGCCACATCACTGACAAGATGACGTAAGCGGTAATCAGCTAAAATTCTAAAAATATCTCATGCTATTTCAAAAGCGGCATTGATACCGTGAAAATTACACTATGAAATCGATAATTAATGCCGTGCAATTTTCAAATACAATACAGTTATCTCCTAATTATATAGTATTTGATTCGACCCGACATGGGCTCGAACCCACGAACTACCATATTCGAGGAGAACATGCTAACCATATACACCACCTATGCGGTTCGGCAATATAAAAATACCCGTATGTTGATTAACATATCTGAAATACTGTTCACGTGACGTTAAACACAAATCAATAGAAGAAACTTTAAGTAATCCATAACATTTTACTTAATGGTTGTTTTGCATTTTACAATGGTATTCTCAATTTGTCAACGTGATCATTAGAAAGGGCACGTTCCATGCTAATTGAAAATATTGGTAAAATACTGATGTCTGGTTCCCTATATAGACTGATCAAGAGGACAAGAATAATTCGGATGGTTTATAATCAATTTATTCTTTAAAATATATATAAACCCACCATTCCTTTCAATTTAATAAAAATAAATTTTAAATTACTGCAACAAAGTATGTTGTTTATTTAGATGAATGATAAATCATTATGTTTTAAAATGCGACTCAAATTACTTATTATACACGAGGAACGGATTTGAATAAACCAAAAAACGGACATAATCTTTTAACAGTATAAAAGATATACGTGCCAAGGTTGTAACATCATATTTCATATCTGTTATATTTGATGATCAGACTTAAAATTAAATAATTTCTGTAATAGAAGAAAGCTTCATCTTACATCTATTGTATTTGAGTCAGTGTGTGTGAGAGACATGTCATACGATACTCCATGTGATGTAGTGTTATAATACATTAATGATTTGTTTAATTCATACTCGTGCCTCCAGTAAATAATACAACACCATGAACCTTTTACGATTTTTCAATATATTGTTTATTATCAATCCACAGGTATTTTTGCCATCAAATTGTGGCATGCAAAAACGCGTTTCGTTTACTGTAATTATGTGTCAGGTTGACGATGAAGATCATTCTGTTATGATGTGATTTAATTTGGAGTAAAACTAAAAATATTACAATAAATTTGAGGATTAATGCTTCTTACCAAATCACTAATTAATGGTATAGATGTTTTATGAAAAAAAATATACTAAATCTAACGAGCGTGCCAACCACGTGGATGCAATGGGATGTACTTGTAGTCACGTGCGATAATTCATTTAATGTGGTATTAAAAAATATGTCCATTAATTAAATATGTTCGGAATAAGTTATACGTGAAATTAAATTTATCAGAGATTTTAGTTTTGGATAAAGATAGTACAACATAGATATTAGGATATAAAAATATACACAATTATTATCTTCTAATTGATACTTTGTAAAATAACAGATATATAGTTTTCTACTTGGATTAAACCATGTTAATTAGCAAGACTATATAAAACTGATTTCCAGAATCATTAAATTATTTCTACAATTAATACACAATAAGGGATAATGCTGTACTATAGGATTTGTATAATTAAGCTGTTAGTTATACTGTCACAGTTCAAAGTCACATCTGCTATGTGGTGTTCATCGAAAAAGGTAAACTATGTACATTTCTACTATTTCATATATATATATATATAACTGATAATTAATTGCACTTCCTTGTTGTTATTATTTAAAGTTAAAATGAACGATAGCTTAGCTATATTCATAACGAGAACAAGTTAACACAATATATAATGAAAGATATAAATAATATATCATGTAGGTCAAATTTGACACAGGAGATGGCGGTATAAATTACTATTGTGACTGCCACAAGCATATGGACTATTAGTCCCCGAAGGCACTGACATGGTTTATTATATATATTTACTACTGAAATTTACAGTTCCTAAATAAGGTTCTCCTCCCTCAGACATAGGAGACATTAGCCGATTTTGTCTCTCCTGTTTAGATCCTATCGTTTTATTGCTCCCAAAACTTTAAATTATTTGGCTTTCTAATATTTCAATTTTGAGCGTCACCTGATGAAGGTTATTCCGGAAACGTACCTGATGAAGGTTATTCCGGAATCGCGTCGTGCGGACTACATTTGATATCTATGTTTTTATTGGCAAGACTTGAAGCATCCTCCTTCTCCATACACGACCCACGTATTTATATTACAATAACTGGTTTATATAGTTGACTAGAGACCCACGTATTTATATTACAATAACTGGTTTATATAGTTGACTAGAGACCCACGTATTTATATTACAATAACTGGTTTATATAGTTGACTAGACCCTCACAACCAGCGAGACCACAATTGTCTCTTGATATATATATATATACGCTGATGACAAATATTACATTGACAAAGCATGGTGTTAATCGTAAGCTATGCTGTTACATGTAACTCTTAATGTTTTTGTTAATGTTTGTATTTTGTAAAGAAAACACCATTAATAATTTACTGAAAGATGAAACCACAAAATATAGAAAATAAGCAGAAAAACAAAAAATAAACAGGTAAACAAAAAATACCACACTCTCTGAACTTTTCGAAAATCTTATCGCAAAATCGTAGAAAGAAGCAAAATGGATACCCTTAACACATATACATGACCGCTGACTTTACTGGCTTCGTAAGAACTAGGCAGTGGCATGCTTCACAGATGTTTCTGCGATTATAGAATATGTGGAACTATATTTAAGAATTCAAGAAAGCAAAACAAAGCATACCAAATACGTGCAAAATGTTATGACAATTAAAATCTTTACATCAGCAGTGTTTTACTGGTATTAGAGATGTTTATTACTGTTAACGATAATATTTTGAAAATATTCACCCTCGCGTGAATGGTTTGTAAAACATTAATCACAAAATTTATCCCGTCTCAACTCCTCTCACCCTCCCCGAGAAACCGCAAATACAGTAAATGATTTTAACATTCACTTGAATTTGCTAATAATTTCAATTGTTTTCATTAACATGGCGATTATATTTGTTGCAAAATTGTCACATACCTAAAGTTACTTGATATCAGAGTGGAGAAAATAATTACAATACTGAAATTAGTTCTGTCACTGCCAATGTCATCCGTTAAGAGTTGTGTAATGCTAAACGCTATTAAAGTACAAGTCTTAACCATATACTAACAGTACTATTAAAGTACAAGTCTTAACCATATACTAAAAGTACTATTGTTATTTAGTCAATTTGCGGCCATCATTTCTAATAATTTGATTGATTGATTAATGGATTGATTGTTGTTTATTGTCGAATCAGCAGAAATTCACTTACACTGATTAAGAGAACAAGAATGCACGAACATTTGAAGATACCAATGGGTAATTAGAAGTCGTAACTCGAAGATGGAGAGACATTTGTAATAGCCAATACAAAGTTCACGGTAAATAATGGCACTGAGATGGCTCTATGAACGCTTCAATTGATTGTTATAAAAAAGGGGTGGATAGTGAACAGAGCCGGAAATTATTGTCTTATGGAAGTATACACACATATATATATCATCTATCAACAAGCAAACAATATACACATAAATATATCGTCTATCAACAAACAAGCAACGACAATTCCAATAATCTGTTGGAAGATTTCGCTTACGTACACGGAACTTTACATTATACAAAAGAGAGACCTTCATTTCCGTTCTTCACAACCAGACAACGAATAAATTAGGTCCTATTTTCTTAACCCCGGTTTCCCTCTGGGGATATGTCATGTTACCCCCACAACAGAAATTATAAATATTTATAGCAAAAAGTATAATTATTACGATCTTCAACTTGTTTTATAACAAACAGTATAATTATTACGATCTTCAACTTGTTTTATAACAAACAGTATAATTATTACGATCTTCAACTTGTTTTATAACAAACAATATAATTATTACGATCTTCAACTTGTTTTATAACAAACAGTATAATTATTACGATCTTCAACTTGTTTTATAACAAACAGTATAATTATTACGATCTTCAACTTGTTTTATAACAAACAGTATAATTATTACGATCTTCAACTTGTTTTATAACAAACAGTATAATTATTACGATCTTCAACTTGTTTTATAACAAACAGTATACTTATTACGATCTTCAACTTGTTTTATAACAAACAGTATAATTATTACGATCTTCAACTTGTTTTATAACAAACAGTATAATTATTACGATCTTCAACTTGTTTTATAACAAACAATATAATTATTACGATCTTCAACTTGTTTTATAACAAACAGTATAATTATTACGATCTTCAACTTGTTTTATAACAAACAGTATAATTATTACGATCTTCAACTTGTTTTATAACAAACAGTATAATTATTACGATCTTCAACTTGTTTTATAACAAACAGTATAATTATTACGATCTTCAACTTGTTTTATAACAAACAGTATAATTATTACGATCTTCAACTTGTTTTATAACAAACAGTATAATTATTACGATCTTCAACTTGTTTTATAACAAACAGTATAATTATTACGATCTTCAACTTGTTTTATAACAAACAGTATAATTATTACGATCTTCAACTTGTTTTATAACAAACAGTATACTTATTACGATCTTCAACTTGTTTTATAACAAACAGTATAATTATTACGATCTTCAACTTGTTTTATAACAAACAGTATAATTATTACGATCTTCAACTTGTTTTATAACAAACAGTATAATTATTACGATCTTCAACTTGTTTTATAACAAACAGTATAATTATTACGATCTTCAACTTGTTTTATAACAAACAGTATAATTATTACGATCTTCAACTTGTTTTATAACAAACAGTATAATTATTACGATCTTCAACTTGTTTTATAACAAACAGTATAATTATTACGATCTTCAACTTGTTTTATAACAAACAGTATACTTATTACGATCTTCAACTTGTTTTATAACAAACAGTATAATTATTACGATCTTCAACTTGTTTTATAACAAACAGTATAATTATTACGATCTTCAACTTGTTTTATAACAAACAGTATAATTATTACGATCTTCAACTTGTTTTATAACAAACAGTATAATTATTACGATCTTCAACTTGTTTTATAACAAACAATATAATTATTACGATCTTCAACTTGTTTTATAACAAACAGTATAATTATTACGATCTTCAACTTGTTTTATAACAAACAATATAATTATTACGATCTTCAACTTGTTTTATAACAAACAGTATAATTATTACGATCTTCAACTTGTTCGTGTCAAACCTTAATTTGAACAGAACCACAGAACAGACAATGACAATTATAGATCGGTTTGTTTTATGTGAATTATCCTTAAAATGTATGGCAGAGCCAATAGATGAAACTAAATATCATAGACTTGCTTACAGTAAAACTATTAGATCTATATGAATTTTAACCAGGCTTTAGCATGCGGTGATAATTCTAAATATTTCAGCTGAATTAATACCTTTAGTTTTATCGTTTTGTTTAGGAATGGTTTTGATTTATGTCAAAAATAATTCAAAACAGTTGGATATGGCAATAAAATATATTAAATGTTTGACGTCGTATTTGATAGAAATGAATTTTCATTTTTTACAAATAATATCAAATTCCATTTCCTGACAACTCACAAAAAACTCGAATCTTGTTAGAATTTACCAATAGATAAAAGTTGACACTGCATTGATATCACTTTAGGACAAGAAATGCTGTTGGAAATAAAGAGAAAAAAACTGTAATTTTTTTTATATAAAAACAAATGCCCCTTTAATTCATCCTTTAAGAAAGATACCTTATAATTCCCATTTAAAATGCTGAAAAATCTGTGCTTGCAAACTAGTAATGTAATACTCGAAGTGAAAATGAGTAATATCTCCTTCAATAATCATCCTATCAAATACATATATACGATTATTCAAATAGTCATCAGCAATGTTTTGAAGAATTCACATTTGATAAGGTTAGTTCAGTATACGAACATCAACACTTTTTACATAAAAATATAGAAAGTTTTATTTTGTAATTCTAATTTAAAAAATATTAGAAACCTTAACAACATGAGTAAATAATAATATAAAACTAGTTTAACCCTGCCACTTTTTTATTGAAGTGCCTGTACCAAGCCAGGAAAGTGAGCTGTCATGTATTTGTGTGTACGGTGTATTGATTTTGTCTCTTTCTAGGATTTTGCTACTTATTTATTGTTCCAACAGTGTAGTATTTTTTTGTTTTTCAATTTATTTAAAAATGGTTGGATGAAACTGTCGTAACTATATGTGAATTAAGCAAAAGAGGTTTAAGTTTATGTTGCTTAACGCCACTTTCAACAATATTTCAGTTATTTTGTGGTGGTCAATTTTGTTGATGGAGGAAACAGGAATACCCAGAGAAAACAACTGACCTGTCGCAAGTCACTGACAAACTTCATCACATAATGTTGCATCGAGTACACCGGGGTTAAAACTCACAACGTTAGTGGTGATAGACACTGATTACGCAGGTATTTATAAGTCCAACTACCATACAATCATGACCACGACGACAGCACATTTGATAATAAACTTGTAGATATATAATTTTGTGCGCACTACGCGTCTCTGGTATATAAGATTTACTAAGCCATTGCCTATCACCTCAATTATTAAATATTGATCATTCATGGCTTGAACCAAATAGACACTGGGGCAGTTATTGGTGCAAAATTGAATCTTCATATCATAAAATACAATTTTCATTCTTTGTTCACAAGATGTAAAAAAGAAAAACATATTGTAGCTTACTTTATGCATTGGAACACATTGTATTTGAATTCGTAGAAACTAAATTCAGATCTTACAAAAAATTCCCCAAATTGAATCTGTTTTGATATTTTTCCTTTGCAATAATTGTTATTCCCTGGACCCCATCATATACCCTTGGGTCTTAATATACATTTCACAGTGATGATGGATGCCATCTACAACAGTATTCACTAATATTTCCATAACTGGTTATCAGCAAAATGATTATTTTCCTTATTGCAATGTATGTTAAATGGTGTTCCTCAAGGGTTCATGGAACCTGGGTCTTTATTTGTAAAAGATTGAATCTCCATTTCACAACGACCTCCACGATGTAGCTAAAATATTGTTGAAAGTGGCGTTAAACACCATAAACCAAACCATTTCACAACGATAATTCATGTCATATCTGGTTCTAGGGAATACTGTTTATTTTGTTAATTACAGATTAGGTATGTTTGTAGACCCTATATGTTATGTGATCTTTATTTGTGTAAGCTGGAATATGTTATTTCTAAATCATAATACCTGCGATTTATACCTGCATTTCCATTACTAAATCTTAGATTGTATTTGATTGACTTAACTCCTCCTGTTGTAATGTAAATATTGTATGTATATGTATTTGTGTATCTGTTATTTGTTTGTCATGTATGTGTTGCGCTGTATTTTTCTTTTGTAACTTCTCTATGCCATTGTAATTTAAGGTTTATTTGAGAATAAAGATTCTTGTCTTGTCTTGTTTGAACAAATCTAAATATGCATATCCCAATGATACACTATCACTCTCTGGTTCTTGAGAAGAAATTTAAAGCTTTACATAATTTCTCCCATTTAGCCCCTTCCATTGAGGATCAACCTCATAATCTGTATCTCTGTTATGTAAAGGAATTTCAGTTTTATTATTATCTAAGTTTGAAGGAACATTAATGCTGCAGAGACTATAGGTTAATGACTTTATTTACAAGAATTTCTGTTTATTTACACAGCTGATCATGTGCTGTCATAAACTTTAATTGACCAACACTTAGGACATTAATTATGTCTGTCTGTTAGCCAACACTTAGGACATTAATTATGTCTGTCTGTTAGCAGTCTGACCATAAATTAGTTCCAGTATCAATAGTGTATAGAACTTTAATTACTGTGAAAAGTTAAATTTGCTTCAGTCTAGGGTTTGGCTCCAAAGTCTACAGGTCGCAATTGTTATTAGATATTTGAAAGTATATTGGTGTTTTTTGGTGTTCATTATAGCTTCAATTAGTATGGTAACAATCTCCTCTTCCCAAAGAAAATCTTTGCCATATTTGGTTCAACAGAAAATTAAAATGTGAAAAGTCTACAGACGGAGGAAGTTAATTTATGAGTATGAGAGTACCTGAGGAAGGTTGATCAATAGAAAGATAAAGTATATTTGATTTAAGTGTTACATTTTAATCAATAAAAAAATATACATGTTTCAACAAATACAATAAAATGAGATCAGTACCCAGCCTGTATAGACACGAGACACTATATTTACAATAAAAACACAATCAACATAATATAAAAAAGATACATGTATATAAAAATGTTAATTAAAACTTAAATTGTTCCTCGTAAAATATAAAAATCCCATTAAAATTACTAGTAAAATTTCAATATAATTCTATTGAAATTAAGAAAACAAAATAATGCAAACTTGTTAAAGTATTAGAACTTTAATATCAGCTTTCATTATTGAAAAATAAATAATTATATTAGTATTACTGTGAACGTGTGAAACATCTGAAATTGTCCTTTGTGTATAAAATTAAATATATGTATATATAAAATGATAAAACAACAAATACTCTCGAAACATTTACAAAATCAAATATCAAAATCGTAGAGAGGCAAAATCGATACCTCTAACACACTAATACATGACGTCTAACACACAAATACATGACAAATCACTTTCCTGGCTTGATACCTCTAACACACAAATACATGACGTCTAACACACAAATACATGACAAATCACTTTCCTGGCTTGATACCTCTAACACACAAATACATGACGAGTCACTTTCCTGGCTTGATACATCTAACACACAAATACATGACGACTCACTTTCCTGGCTTGATACCTCTAACACACAAATACATGACGACTCACTTTCCTGGCTTGATACCTCTAACACACAAATACATGCCGAGTCACTTTCCTGGCTTGATACCTCTAACACACAAATACATGACGACTCACTTTCCTGGCTTGATACCTCTAACACACAAATACATGACGAGTCACTTTCCTGGCTTGATACCTCTAACACACAAATACATGACGAGTCACTTTCCTGGCTTGATACCTCTAACACACTAATACATGACGAGTCACTTTCCTGGCTTGATACCTCTAACACACAAATACATGACGACTCACTTTCTTGGCTTGATACCTCTAACACACAAATACATGACGAGTCACTTTCCTGGCTTGATACCTCTAACACACAAATACATGACGACTCACTTTCCTGGCTTGATACCTCTAACACACAAATACATGACGAGTCACTTTCCTGGCTTGATACCTCTAACACACAAATACATGACGAGTCACTTTCCTGGCTTGATACCTCTAACACACAAATACATGACGAGTCACTTTCCTGGCTTGATACCTCTAACACACAAATACATGACGAGTCACTTTCCTGGCTTGATACCTCTAACACACAAATACATGACGACTCACTTTCCTGGCTTGATACCTCTAACACACAAATACATGACGAATCATTTTCCTGGCTGAGTAAAATATAGCTGCGGGACCGTAGCTCTTATGGTCCTTGTGCTGTTTTACTGATAGGTGCGAACCATATAGACCTGCGTTATATTCCTACTCTTTAATCCCGGGTGAGTGGCGTAGTGGGGCTTCTAATGGAAACTTTCAACCACTCAGTCAACAGGGCAGTAATCGTTACTCTCTTAATGCAAAGGCTGTTGGAGATGAATTTACTGAATATTTTAATACCAATGGACAAGTTGAATGGCAATGGGGTATGATTTAACAGACTATATCTAAGAAAAATGAAATAAATATATACGAGTGGTAAATTAGATACTGTGTTCTTTGGACCAATAACATCCCAAAGGAATTTTAGTCTTTCAAACCAAGACCACTTTGGAGTGTAGAGTTCATCAGTGCCAGCCCCACTTTTTCTGGATTTGTCAACTTTACACTTTTCTTGTGTAAATTGAGTTCTTAATGTGTTCCATTTTCTCTTGAACTCTTCCTCTGAGATTAAAATAAACAGTGTGTAATAAAATGATGCAGATAATTACATGTATGTGCAATACTGATAGTGTACCAGGTCATACTGGTATGTTTTGATTAATTTTCTTTATTCTAGGTCAAATTCCAGTGTGAAAGTTATTGAGGTCATAATCATATATTAAATTTGATGGCTTCTTTAGTTGTCAGTTTCATTTGAATCTTAAAAGATTAATAGAACAAAATATATACATTTTTGTTTTCTTTTTCAATTATCTGTTTCAAAACATTTCCACTAAGAAGATAAGATCATGACAGAAAATACTTACCACTGATCTCAAGTTTGTCACACATTTCCATTTCTCTTGTCCTTATCATGATAAACTTTTGCCTTTGCATTCCAAATAACTTCTCTTTCCTCAACTAAATCAATGAGATCATTTACCAACTCATTTGTCTAGTTGCATTTTGACATTTTAGTTGAACTTGTTTGTCTGTTGTTTCCCGCCATATTTACCATGTTCTTCTGTTTACAAAATATCTTAATGATCTTAATTCCAAAAACCATTCTGATTGGTTAGTTCCCATCAAAGTCCATCAAAGGTTTTAGAAAAATAGGATGGCGTTCTATTCCATCAAAGTCCATCAAAGTCCATCAAAGTTTTTGACCAAAGTTGTTGATGCAGGTTTACATGGTCAAACAACGTTGTCAAAGAAAACTTTGACAACGTTTTTGATGGAAAACTTTGATCGTGTAAACGGGGCTTAAGTTTCTGATATTATTTTATCATCCTAGTTTAATCATTGTATTTGATTATATCACTTTATATACGTAGTTATTTTTTAAATGTAATGTTTTAGCTAATATTTCCTCCATTGCAATAAATCTATTCGAATATTAGATATTTTCATTTAGGAGGGATCGGCATGCCCGCGAACGCATGGCAAGTGAAATTACATGTACAAATACAATGAATGCCTATCACCACTAATGTTTTGAGATCGGTTCCCGCTCAAGGCGAGGTGTACAACATTATGTGATAAAATTTGTCAGTGATTTACGGTATTTCGATGGTTTTCGCCGGTTCTTCTCCAATAAAACAATAAAACTGCCTCACAATATATAACTGAAATATTTGTGAACATGGCGTTAGTTACACATACCTATAAACATCTATAAAGAGGTACAAATATAATGGAAAAACAATGCCAATTCCAAAATATAATAGCAAAATTATAGAAACAGAGGTCAAATAGTAGAAAATGAGGCAAATTCGATACCCACAACATATACATACATAACCTCTTATTCTCCTGTGTTGGTACGGTCACTTCAATACAATGTCCCGCGCTTAAACTAGTTTTATGGGCCAAAACCTCCCCTTTTAGTTATGGCGTCATGCAAGTGTTGTCCACGTGTGTGTAACGTATAACTGAGAGAACATCGTTGTTAATAGTTATAAAGAATATAATAATATACAATAAATATTGATAAAGTGTAGTAGTGTTTTATTTTATGTCCAATGTCTTTAAATGACTGATGTAAATAAATGTGACGTGAAAAGGGTAATAATCTGATTCTAGGGACCATGAAATGAAATATAGAATAAAAACAAACATTTATTTATCAGACATCACAACCGCCTACATGATATTTAGAAACGTTTGAAAACCCCAAAGGTGTAATCAGAAGGCATCAATCGAATATGGACAGACTATAAATGGCCAGAGGTTAAAAGACAAATAGAAAACTAATGGTCCACAAAGCACTACACAGAAAACTAAAGAATGAACAACATGAACTACACACAAAACTAAAGAATGAACAACATGCACTACACAGAAAACTAAAGAATGAACAACATGCACTACACAGAAAACTAAAGAATGAACAACATGAACTACACAGAAAACTAAAGAATGAACAACATGCACTACACAGAAAACTAAAGAATGAACAACATGAACTACACACAAAACTAAAGAATGAACAACATGCACTACACAGAAAACTAAAGAATGAACAACCTGAACTACACACAAAACTAAAGAATGAACAACATGAACTACACACAAAACTAAAGAATGAACAACATGAACTACACAGAAAACTAAAGAATGAACAACATGAACTACACAGAAAACTAAAGAATGAACAACATGCACTACACAGAAAACTAAAGAATGAACAACATGAACTACACACAAAACTAAAGAATGAACAACATGCACTACACAGAAAACTAAAGAATGAACAACATGAACTACACAGAAAACTAAAGAATGAACAACATGAACTACACACAAAACTAAAGAATGAACAACATGAACTACACACAAAACTAAAGAATGAACAACATGAACTACACACAAAACTAAAGAATGAACAACATGAACTACACAGAAAACTAAAGAATGAACAACATGCACTACACAGAAAACTAAAGAATGAACAACATGAACTACACACAAAACTAAAGAATGAACAACATGCACTACACACAAAACTAAAGAATGAACAACATGAACTACTCAGAAAACTAAAGAATGAACAACATGAACTACACACAAAACTAAAGAATGAACAACATGAACTACACACAAAACTAAAGAATGAACAACATGCACTACACACAAAACTAAAGAATGAACAACATGAACTACACACAAAACTAAAGAATGAACAACATGAACTACACACAAAACTAAAGAATGAACAACATGAACTACACACAAAACTAAAGAATGAACAACATGCACTACACACAAAACTAAAGAATGAACAACATGAACTATACAGAAAACTAAAGAATGAACAACATGAACTACACAGAAAACTAAAGAATGAACAACATGAACTACACACAAAACTAAAGAATGAACAACATGAACTACACACAAAACTAAAGAATGAACAACATGCACTACACACAAAACTAAAGAATGAACAACATGAACTACACAGAAAACTAAAGAATGAACAACATGAACTACACAGAAAACTAAAGAATGAACAACATGAACTACACAGAAAACTAAAGAATGAACAACATGCACTACACACAAAACTAAAGAATGAACAACATGAACTACACACAAAACTAAAGAATGAACAACATGAACTACACAGAAAACTAAAGAATGAACAACATGCACTACACACAAAACTAAAGAATGAACAACATGCACTACACAGAAAACTAAAGAATGAACAACATGAACTACACACAAAACTAAAGAATGAACAACATGAACTACACACAAAACTAAAGAATGAACAACATGAACTACACACAAAACTAAAGAATGAACAACATGCACTACACAGAAAACTAAAGAATGAACAACATGAACTACACAGAAAACTAAAGAATGAACAACATGCACTACACAGAAAACTAAAGAATGAACAACATGAACTACACACAAAACTAAAGAATGAACAACATGAACTACACACAAAACTAAAGAATGAACAACATGAACTACACACAAAACTAAAGAATGAACAACATGAACTACACACAAAACTAAAGAATGAACAACATGCACTACACAGAAAACTAAAGAATGAACAACATGAACTACACACAAAACTAAAGAATGAACAACATGAACTACACAGAAAACTAAAGAATGAACAACATGAACTACACAGAAAACTAAAGAATGAACAACATGAACTACACAGAAAACTAAAGAATGAACAACATGAATTACACACAAAACTAAAGAATGAACAACATGAACTACACAGAAAACTAAAGAATGAACAACATGAACTACACAGAAAACTAAAGAATGAACAACATGCACTACACAGAAAACTAAAGAATGAACAACATGAACTACACACAAAACTAAAGAATGAACAACATGAACTACACACAAAACTAAAGAATGAACAACATGAACTACACACAAAACTAAAGAATGAACAACATGAACTACACACAAAACTAAAGAATGAACAACATGAACTACACACAAAACTAAAGAATGAACAACATGAACTACACACAAAACTAAAGAATGAACAACATGAACTACACACAAAACTAAAGAATGAACAACATGAACTACACACAAAACAAAAGAATGAACAACATGCACTACACACAAAACTAAAGAATGAACAACATGAACTACACAGAAAACTAAAGAATGAACAACATGCACTACACAGAAAACTAAAGAATGAACAACATGAACTACACACAAAACTAAAGAATGAACAACATGAACTACACACAAAACTAAAGAATGAACAACATGAACTACACAGAAAACTAAAGAATGAACAACATGAACTACACACAAAACTAAAGAATGAACAACATGAACTACACACAAAACTAAAGAATGAACAACATGAACTACACACAAAACTAAAGAATGAACAACATGAACTACACACAAAACTAAAGAATGAACAACATGAACTACACACAAAACTAAAGAATGAACAACATGAACTACACACAAAACTAAAGAATGAACAACATGAACTACACAGAAAACTAAAGAATGAACAACATGAACTACACACAAAACTAAAGAATGAACAACATGAACTACACAGAAAACTAAAGAATGAACAACATGAATTACACACAAAACTAAAGAATGAACAACATGAACTACACACAAAACTAAAGAATGAACAACATGAACTACACACAAAACTAAAGAATGAACAACATGAACTACACACAAAACTAAAGAATGAACAACATGAACTACACACAAAACTAAAGAATGAACAACATGAACTACACACAAAACTTAAGAATGAACAACATGAACTACACACAAAACTAAAGAATGAACAACATGAACTACACACAAAACTAAAGAATGAACAACATGAACTACACACAAAACTAAAGAATGAACAACATGAACTACACACAAAACTAAAGAATGAACAACATGAACTACACACAAAACTAAAGAATGAACAACATGAACTACACACAAAACTAAAGAATGAACAACATGAACTACACACAAAACTAAAGAATGAACAACATGAACTACACACAAAACTAAAGAATGAACAACATGAACTACACACAAAACTAAAGAATGAACAACATGAACTACACACAAAACTAAAGAATGAACAACATGAACTACACACAAAACAAAAGAATGAACAACATGCACTACACACAAAACTAAAGAATGAACAACATGAACTACACACAAAACTAAAGAATGAACAACATGAACTACACACAAAACTAAAGAATGAACAACATGAACTACACACAAAACTAAAGAATGAACAACATGAACTACACAGAAAACTAAAGAATGAACAACATGCACTACACAGAAAACTAAAGAATGAACAACATGAACTACACACAAAACTAAAGAATGAACAACATGAACTACACACAAAACTAAAGAATAAATAACATGAACTACACACAAAACCGGTGATGAACCCATGTGCTCTGGAACAGTATTCTTCTATAGTCAGTTGTATGAACCCATGTGCTCTGGAACAGTATTCTTCTATAGTCAGTTGTATGAACCCATGTGCTCTGGAACAGTTTTCTTCTATAGTCAGTTGTATGAACCCATGTGCTCTGGAACAGTTTTCTTCTATTGTCAGTTGTATGAACCCATGTGCTCTGGAACAGTTTTCTTCTATAGTCAGTTGTATGAACCCATGTGCTCTGGAACAGTTTTCTTCTATAGTCAGTTGTATGAACCCATGTGCTCTGGAACAGTATTCTTCTATAGTCAGTTGTATGAACCCATGTGCTCTGGAACAGTATTATTCTATAGTCAGTTGTATGAACCCATGTGCTCTGGAACAGTATTCTTCTATAGTCAGTTGTATGAAACCATGTGCTCTGGAACAGTATTCTTCTATAGTCAGTTGTATGAACCCATGTGCTCTGGAACAGTATTCTTCTATAGTCAGTTGTATGAACCCATGTGCTCTGGAACAGTATTCTTCTATAGTCAGTTGTATGAACCCATGTGCTCTGGAACAGTATTCTTCTATAGTCAGTTGTATGAACCCATGTGCTCTGGAACAGTTTTCTTCTATAGTCAGTTGTATGAACCCATGTGCTCTAGAACAGTATTCTTCTATTGTCAGTTGTATGATCCCATGTGCTCTGGAACAGTATTCTTCTATAGTCAGTTGTATGAACCCATGTGCTCTGGAACAGTTTTCTTCTATAGTCAGTTGTATGAACCCATGTGCTCTGGAACAGTATTATTCTATAGTCAGTTGTATGAACCCATGTGCTCTGGAACAGTTTTCTTCTATTGTCAGTTGTATGAACCCATGTGCTCTGGAACAGTTTTCTTCTATAGTCAGTTGTATGAACCCATGTGCTCTGGAACAGTATTCTTCTATAGCCAGTTGTATGAACCCATGTGCTCTGGAACAGTTTTCTTCTATAGTCAGTTGTATGAACCCATGTGCTCTGGAACAGTATTCTTCTATAGTCAGTTGTATGAACCCATGTGCTCTGGAACAGTTTTCTTCTATAGTCAGTTGTATGAACCCATGTGCTCTGGAACAGTATTTTTCTATAGTCATTTGTATGAACCCATGTGCTCTGGAACAGTATTCTTCTATAGTCAGTGGCACCCATAGTACTTAGTAAACATTCGTTGATAAGTCATGAAAGAGGAAAGGAGGGCGGGATTGTAACTATGACAAACGGAATATATCTGTCACACATCTATTCCAAAACCGCTAACCAAGATTGTTTCTCATTTTATTATGTCCCAGTTTTATTTATAGACCGTACAAAATAAACAGATAATTAAATTTAGATGTTTTCCTTCTTAAATTAGAATTTATGCAATATCGTCGTATTACCAATTAATCTTAATTCAATAAATTCTAACATACAATCGTCACTCTTAGTCCCCGAGGGTGTCATCAGTCTAGAATATTAAATATATGTAAATCTGTTTGACCCCATTAGGAATGATAAGCTATTACATTATAAATTAGATGTTTCTTACTACAACGTGGGTGATACAACCGGCCAAGGACTGTTAGTCTCTAGGGGCATATCGTCAATCCAGTTGATATAACTGAATTGATACTGTTCCAGACACGTGGTCTTTCCACGTTTTTTTTGTGGAAGAACCTGTACCAGCTTTTTGTACCTATATCTTTGTACTAATGGGTTTTGCATTAAGATTGTACATTTTAATATAATATCCCTTCTGACTTGGGTACTTGTATGCTTCCCGGCAGACCACACACTCAGTTCTCCAGTTTACTCCACCAATAAAACTGATCGATATGATATAACTGAAATATTGTAGGAAATGTCGTTCAAGCCCCGTAAGTCATCTCATGTATCATTTTAACGTTGATTATTGAGGGTATAAATCTACACTATTTATAAGTACGAAGTTTTAACGTTGATTATTGAGGGTATAAATCTACACTATTTATAAGTACGAAGTTTTAACGTTGATTATTGAGGGTATAAATCTACACTATTTATAAGTGCGAAGTTTTAACGTTGATTATTGAGGGTATAAATCTACACTATTTATAAGTACGAAGTTTTAACGTTGATTATTGAGGGTATAAATCTACACTATTTATAAGTACGAAGTTTTAACGTTGATTATTGAGGGTATAAATCTACACTATTTATAAATACGAAGTTTTAACGTTGATTATTGAAGGTATAAACTACACTATTTATAAGTACGAAGTTTTAACGTTGATTATTGAGGTTATAAATCTACACTATTTATAAGTACGAAGTTTTAACGTTGATTATTGAGGGTATAAATCTACACTATTTATAAGTACGAAGTTTTAACGTTGATTATTGGAGGTATAAATCTACACTATTTATAAGTACGAAGTTTTAACGTTGATTATTGAGGGTATAAATCTACACTATTTATAAATACGAAGTTTTAACGTTGATTATTGAGGGTATAAATCTACACTATTTATAAGTACGAAGTTTTAACGTTGATTATTGAGGGTATAAATCTACACTATTTATAAGTACGAAGTTTTAACGTTGATTATTGAGAGTATAAATCTACACTATTTATAAGTACGAAGTTTTAACGTTGATTATTGAGGGTATAAATCTACACTATTTATAAGTACGAAGTGTTAACGTTGATTTTTGATGGTATAAATCTACACTATTTATAAGTACGAAGTTTTAACGTTGATTATTAAGGGTATAAATTTACACTATTTATAAGTCCAAAGTTTTAACGTTGATTATTGGAGGTATAAATCTACACTATTTATAAGTACGAAGTTTTAACGTTGATTATTGAGGGTATAAATATACACTATTTATAAGTACGAAGTTTTAACGTTGATTATTGAGGGTATAAATATACACTATTTATAAGTACGAAGTTTTAACGTTGATTTTGGAGATATAAATCTACACTATTTATAAGTACGAAGTTTTAACGTTGATTATTGGAGGTATAAATCTACACTATTTATAAGTACGAAGTTTTAACGTTGATTATTAAGGGTATAAATCTACACTATTTATAAGTACGAAGTTTTAACGTTGATTATTGGAGGTATAAATCTACACTATTTATAAGTACGAAGTTTTAACGTTGATTATTGAGGGTATAAATATACACTATTTATAAGTACGAAGTTTTAACGTTGATTATTGAGGGTATAAATCTACACTATTTATAAGTACGAAGTTTTAACGTTGATTATTGGGGATATAAATCTACACTATTTATAAGTACGATGTTTTAACGTTGATTAATGGGGGTATAAATCTACACTATTTATAAGTACGAAGCTTTAACGTTGATTATTGAGGGTATAAATCTACACTATTTATAAGTACGAAGTTTTAACGTTGATTATTGACTATATGTATCTACACTATTTATAAGTACGAAGTTTTAACGTTGATTATTGAGGGTATAGATCTACACTATTTATAAGTACGAAGTTTTAACGTTGATTATTGAGGGTATAAATCTACACTATTTATAAGTACGAAGTTTTAACGTTGATTATTGAGGGTATAAATCTACACTATTTATAAGTACGAAGTTTTAACGTTGATTATTGAGGGTATAAATCTACACTATTTATAAGTACGAGGTTTTAACGTTGATTATTGGAGGTATAAATCTACACTCTTTATAAGTACGAAGATTTAGCGTTGATTACTGAGGGTATAAATCTACACTATTTATAAGTACGAAGTTTTAACGTTGATTATTGAGGGTATAAATCTACACTATTTATAAGTACGAAGATTTAACGTTGATTATTGGAGGTATAAATCTACACTATTTATAAGTACGAAGTTTTAACGTTGATTATTGAGGGTATAAATCTACACTATTTATAAGTACGAGGTTTTAACGTTGATTATTGGAGGTATAAATCTACACTCTTTATAAGTACGAAGTTTTAACGTTGATTATTGAGGGTATAAATCTACACTATTTATAAATACGAAGTTTTAACGTTGATTTTTTAGGGTATAAATCTACACTATTTATAAGTACGAAGTTTTAACGTTGATTTTTGAGGGTATAAATCTACACTATTTATAAGTACGAAGTTTTAACGTTGATTTTTTAGGGTATAAATCTACACTATTTATCAGTACGAAGTTTTAACGTTGATTTTTGAGGGTATAGATCTACACTATTTATAAGTACGAAGTTTTAACGTTGATTTTTGAGGGTATAGATCTACACTATTTTATAAGTACGAAGTTTTAACGTTTATTTTTTAGGGTATAAATCTACACTATTTATAAGTACGAAGTTTTAACGTTGATTTTTGAGGGTATAGATCTACACTATTTATAAGTACGAAATTTTAACGTTTATTTTTTAGGGTATATATCTACACTATTTATAAGTACGAAGTTTTAACGTTGATTTTTGAGGGTATAAATCTACACTATTTATTAGTAAGAAGTTGTTTAATTACTAAGATGATATGGTTTATATAAATGTGTGCTGCTTATTGCTTTAAATAACATGACTGACACTCACCTCAGTGGTTGTAATCTTGAGTTATATAATTAGCGGATGGGCGGGAAGATCTATAAACTATGATTACATATCACATGTGTTTCTCATTTACTAGATTTGAAGAAAAAAACGAGAGAAATGTTGTTTTACATGAATAAAACATTGATTGATGGATTTTTGTTGTTGTTTCTATCATACAACGGGATACGAACGACAACTAATAATAAACTATGGATACGAACGACAACAAATAATAAACTATGGATACGAACGACAACTCACTAACGACAACTCATAATAAACTACGATATAACATTATGTGATAAAGTTTATCGGTGACTTACGGCTGTTCGGTGGTTTTCTCCTGGTACTCCGGTTTCCTCCACCAATAAAATCGCCGCGATATATTTGATTCGTCCTATACTACCAGTGGACGTCACTTTCGAATGGATTGTACAACACAGTCGATAAAGTAGGTCATATTATTATACCGGAAGTTATCGCCGGATTCCGTTCGAGGCAATATTTTACTATATACATAATTATGTATGATAATCATCTCAAGAAAGTGACAATCATGCAATGTATTTATCTCTGTGTAACAAATTATTTATTTCAGCGTCTGAAAAAAATCATCTAAATAGTGTAAGGAGTTTTAGATATTTAGCCGACCATTGCTTTGTATTTTTGAACTTTAAATTTATTTTTTTTTAATTTTATAATTTTGAAATATTTTTGAAAATTTTCAAATTTTATGAAATTTTCTAGCATATTGATTAGCAAAAAGCAATTTCTGTGCAATAAAAAACCATATTGCACTCTCGTGCCACGTAATTTCATTCATTGATTTTGCACGAGAGTGCAATATGATTATTTATTGCACCGAAATTGCTTTTTGCTAATCAATATGATAGAAAATGGAGTGTCACGTGTATTGCTTCTGGCCAATAGAAAAACAGTAAAATATGTATGATAATCATCTCAAGAAAATGACAATCATGCAATGTATTTATCTCTGTGTAACAAATTATGTATATAAGCGTCTGTACAAAATCATCTAAATAGTGTAAGGAGTTTTAGATATGTAGCCGACCATTGCTTTGTATTTTTGTTCTCCACTAGGTGGGGTTCGAATCGACACAATGGATACACTACAGCAACTATTCGCTTAGCAATATTCCGAATTACTTATCCATTTTGGCAAAGAAATTTAACTCGAACACTGTTGGCTTGTTTTGTGATATTTTTAAACACACCATTGTGGTATTCTAATTCATTGGTAGTAATATTTGCTTATTGCCCGTTTACCTGCATTCATTGTTTCGCAGACCAGATTAAATATTGTGACTTTGCATGGTAGTATTCGACGTACAACGGAAAAGTTACGATTTTAATATACTTATCCTATTACCCACCGTTATTACTGTCGACTATGTTTTAGTTTTCTTCTGTCTGGTGCCATCATGACGGAAGAAAGACAGACTATAATCACAAGTCTAATGTCTTATGTAGTTAATATGCCTCTTGCACATTCCGACATTGATTCTAACATTATATGTTTTAAAGGAGTTAGTTCCCTTTAAGGCGGGCAAAATAGTTCATTTTTGTGCAAAGTTCAATGAAAGTACAAATGTAACATATTTCCCCCATAATCTAAGTCGAATAAAAATTTCTTGTGAATGGTTGGGGATAAAATACTAATATCCGCCAACCCATGTTAAAACTCAAAACACATTCTGACTTCCATGAAATATTTCGATTCTGATAGGTATAAGAGTACATATACGGTAGTATACTTTGATTGGAAGACGGTAATTTATATTTACGTTTGCAGACAATGTCGCACACAATTTATGCTGCCAAATTCGAGCAGACGATAATTCCTCAACATGTACCTTTACGACGTGAAAATCAGTTACATGCACCGGCGCATGTGCTAATGAGATTATACCCAATCGATAAATCGCTCGTGTTTATAAAGCGAAAGAAGGACGTTATGTTAGAATTGCTATTAAATTATCCTCTGACCTTTAACAAACTTAAATATCTACAATTGTTCACCATCAATGTTTAAACTTTCTTTTCATTAAAAAATATACTAGAAAATTTTACTTAGATTCGTTGTACTTTCATTTGCACTTTCTAAACTGGGTACAATATTCCTCGTCGTAGGGGAAAACATTCAACAATATTATAGCTATATTTCCTCATTCACGACTTATCACTGGATTTGTAACTAGATTAACACGACGGGTGTCACTGGTGGAGCAGGAACTGCACACCCTTCCGGAGAACATGAGTTCACCTCCGATTTTTTAGCGATGTTCTATTTACTCGATCTTTAGTTTTATGTGTATGTTTTGTAGATCGTTGTTTGTCCTTTTGTACACTTTCTTTTGGCTATTGTGTTGTCTGTTCTTCTTCTGATTACTCTTGTTGGTGGGGGAAACCAGAGTACCTGGAGAAAAACACCGACCTGCCGCAAGTCACTGCCAAAATGATCGGAATTCTAACTCACACCTTTAGTGGTGAAAGCAACTGATTGCACAAGGAGTTGTAAATCCAACGACTATTTGGTCACAACTATGATGGACCCTGAATCAAGTCGGGAATGTGCATATGATCAAGTGTAAAAATAGTATAATGTTAACTTGTTTATCACAGAAAAACAAATATTGGTGATAATTATGTCCTATTTTTGTATTAGTTATGACATATTTATTATGAAAGTTTATAACTTGCATCTGTTGTTGCATGTGTTTAATATCATTTGTATAGGATTATGTAAGTAAAGGAAGATATAGGAGATTTATACTGTAATTCAATAGGAATATCTAATATGTAGATACAATAAAGGTAATAACAAAATTACCGAACTCCGAACAATCTTACAAAGGGAAAGTCAAAACTCATAATTATATAAACAGACAAAATCAGTCAACAACCGGAAAACTGTGAAAACCGTAATGACCCTGACTTAGTACAGGCATTTCTAAAGAAATGGTGGGTTGAATCAGATTTTAAGGCGCCAAACCTCCCGCTCTCATTACGGTTCAAAGGTTCCGGCTGTCACTGTAACAGTATTTAAATACAGGAACAAAATAGGTAAAATAGTTGTCAAAGCAGTACCATATTCGGTGACGTAAATGTCAAAAATATTTTTACGTCACACATTGACAAAAAAAAAAATTCTTGACATATTTGACTCTTTATCTTTATACATTTTCACTATATCATAGACAACATGAATATACTATAAAAATATTTAAACTGAAAATATATGTGTGTTTCATTATAATCGTTTTCTTGTTTTTCTATTTACGCTCGAAGTTATAAACATCTGTATAATGAAATTGTATTACGAAATTCGTTATATCGATATAGCGAATTTCGGTTATTACGAACAAATTATTCTGAAAATAATATTAGTTTTACTGTAGTAGGAAGTTGGCAAAAGTTTTCAAATTAATATTAAAGTGACCCACGACATTGAATACATCGTAATTTTTGAAATTGTATTTTATGAAAATAAAGTTTAAACAGTGTCAACAATTCCACCAATATCAACAAAGGAAACAATCACATCTCGCCTTAACTGATTGAACATAGAAAAAAATACCACGACATATGACGTTGAAAATACTGGTTCTTGCTTGGTTGGTTGGTGTATGGTGTTTAACGCCACTTTCATATTTCAGTTATATCATGGCGGTTAGATTTATTGGTGGGGGAAACCGTAGTACACGGAGAATAATGTTGTATCGAGTACACCTCGGCTGAGCAGGGCTCGAACTCAAAACCTTAGAGGTGATAGGCACTGATTGCACAGGTTGTTTTAAATCCAACTACCATACGATCACGACCACGACTGTCCTTGGTCCTTCCTTGGCACAGACACAAAAATTTGGCTGCGTTAAACCTGTTAATGTGATCCCCTCCCCCTTGATAACTGGGCCGGTTAATGTGATCCCAAACATCCCCCTTGATAACTGGGCCGGTTAATGTGATCCCAAACATTCCCCTTGATAACTGAGCCTGTTAATGTGATCACAAACCTCCCCCTTGATATCTGGGCCTGTTAATGTGATCCCAAACCTCCTCCTTGATATCTGGGCCTGTTAATGTGATCCCAAACCTCTCCCTTGATAACTGGGCCGGTTAATGTGATCCCAAAACTCCCCTTTGATAATTGGGTTGGTTAATGTGATCCCCCCCCCCTTGATAACTAGGCCTGTTAATGTGATCCCAAACCTCCCCCTTGATAACTGGGACTGTTAATGTGATCCCAAACCTCCCTCTTGATAACTGGGCCGGTTAATGTGATCTCAAACGCCCCCTTGATAACTGGACCTGTTAATGTGATCCCAAACCTCCCCCTTGATAACTGGGCCGGTTAATGTGATCCCAAGCCTCCCCCTTGATAACTATGCCGGGTAATGTGATCCCAAACCTCCCCCTTGATAACTAGGCCTGTAAATGTGATCCCAAACCTCCCCCTTGATAACTGGGCCGGTTAATGTGATCCCAAACCTCCCCCTTGATAACTGGGCCGGTTAATGTGTTCCCAAACCTCCCCCTTGATAACTGGGCCGGTTAATGTGATCCCAAACCTCCCCCTTGATAACTGGATATCCAACGACAATGCATATATAATTTTGCAGCGTGATTCACGATTGCTGGAGAGCAAATATAATGAAACAAAGGATCATGTTACAGCAAACTTTAACTATAAACCAGGAGTGATACAAGATGTTTACAATAGGAGTGTAACTAAATAACGATCTCACTTCCGGTTTTAGTATTCGTCTTTTTTGGGGAACCTTTCTCCTTCTGATCCATAATTGTTACCCATCGTAAACTCATGTTTTAATACATTTGGAGGTGTTTAACTAAAAAAAATAACTTACGATTCTTTATTGGGAAAATATACAAATTGGTATATACGTCATTGATAATTATACATCAACTACAAAATGAATAATAAATTGTAATCTCTTGTGTCTAATCGGAACATCAGACTTTATTTAAAAACAGATCGATACAAATAGAAGTCAATGAAGGGACAATAAGTTCCGAATGTCAAGTAGTGCTTTACTTATTACTATTTACATTCACTTATACATGTAAATCTGTGGGAATATTTCTAGAATTGTTCGTTAGTTCTAGGTTAATAGATCTTTTGTTTTAATGTTAATTACTGTCTGTTATGTTGTGTTTTACTGCGAACAAAACAACGAATCCAGCTTGGAATAAATCAGCAGTAAATATCCAATGGTTTACGAAACATAAATAAAACATAAATTTGTTCGCAGTCATTGACAACACATGTGCCCCGTGAGAAGCTAGAGGTATAAGAAAATAGAACGTAGTTTATCCATCTTTTGGTACAACCTTTTCAACTCGGACGTCGGGCTTGTTTTGTGGGTAAAATATAATACTTAATTGGTCTTTACACCAAGGGCTGTCGTGACCGTAATCGTATGATAGTTGGATTTACAACAACCTGTGTAATCAGTGCCTATCATCACTCATGCGAGGTGTACTCGATACAACATTATGTATAAAATGTGTCAGTGACTTGCGACAGGTCAGTGGTTTTCTCCGGGTACTCCGGTTTCCTACACCAATAAAACTGACCGCCACGATATAACTAAAATATTGTAGAAATTAGCGTTAAGCACCATAAAACCAATCCAAGAAAAACACGTACGAGGAAAATTTCCGAGCCCTATCCATTATCTTCCTTTTTATTTGAGACAATCAAAACATCTACCGTTGTAGCAAAGTAGTATAGCTAAACGTCGATTAATTGTCTGCAAACTTGTGTGTCCTGATTAATACTGCTGACATACAGCTGACTTAAAACACAACTCAATCAGCTATACCGTTAATTATGTAGACAACGCTAGCTAATCTCGGGGATATAGAAAGATTCCCCGCCGATCAATACAATCCCTCAAGAAGGGACGTGTTTAGGGCGTGAAGCAAATGCACGGAGGATGGATAAAATGATGCACGAGAATGCTACACGTTTTGCACGTAAAGTGCAACGTGTTGCAGCTCCTAATGCCGGCTAGCAGTGATCGCTGATGGCCATATGGAATGCATATTATTTTTAAAACTAACCATTATAACCACTTTTAACAGTAGCAATATGAACTTCCGCCCATAAGTCATAGTGCTATCTTGATAAATATACCTACATGATATATCTTTAGTAAGCTTGTCCAATCAATCAATCAATCAATCAATCAATCATGCATAATACGTACAAATCATATACACAATTTGTCACAGGATGTAACATTAATTAGTGCCACATGTTTCTATGAAAAATCTGAAGTAATGATATAGCTTTTATTTTAAAGGAAATTACTACTCAAATCGATCAACTCAAGGCTTTAAGTGAAGTTCTATTAAGATGTAGTTCTCAGGAACCGATGCAGTCAGTCAACAGAACAGGTAAAACAACAATTAATCATTTTATATATTTGAATATTTCCCTGGAAAATCAAAACAGAATTTCACGGGTATACTTCAGAGGAACTTGGACTCTGAAATAGAATTATAACAAGGTATATAGAATATAATCTGTGATATTGGTGTTAAAAAAACAACAATTAATTATTTTGAAGATTGTTAAGATGGTGTTATATGCAAATATTATACTTTACGTTTTCATTTTCCCTATTTGTCTTTTTTAGTGCAGCCGGTCAATATTTTAGTTTATTACATAATGACTGTAAATATCCGTACTTGAGCTAAGTAAAGTCTAGAAGTCAATAAATAATGGTATTCACCTGCTGAATGTGATATTCACCGGGTGACGTCATAAGCCTTATAGTATATGTAATAAAACAATTACAGACTTTTGTAGAAGTGAATATGAGTTTTTATTGACCTGTAAATTAATATTGACCGGGCCCGATCAATATAATGTTTTCTTCCGGATTTTGTCCGAACTCGTTTTTAGTCTTAGATATGCAATAACAAAAACATGTCGTCTGACGGATTTGCATGTATTGAGTATAATATAACAAATAGTTCATGGCACTTCGGGCCAAATGGCAGTTTATGGACCGGTCTGGGTGACATCCCGGTCCATAAACTGTCATATGGCTCTTAGTGCCATGAACTATTTATTAATTATACCTTTCGAAGAAGCTTCATGGAATATTTATCCTTTTGATATATAGATGTATTCCTAGATATTGACAAGTAGAAAAAGTTCCGTTCTGTGGTTTATGATAAAGGTTTCGCCATTTGTTTTCCTAAATATTTTGTTATTTTATCGGGAATTGTTCAACTAAGGTCTACTGTTGTCTTAGCAAATTAGTCAAACAAGGTGATGAGAAACGGAAATCTGAACCATCGCTGTCGCTTCTGACATTGTGTGGTCGCTATCATAAATTGATTGTATCTATACGTACGTCTAGTGTCTCATGTTTGATTGCTTAATTCATTGATGTTTAACGTCAAGTAAAGTGAGTTTTATTTTTCTTTGGTTTATGGCCCTAGGACATTTAAATTATTTGGTTTTCCAATCTTTTGACTCTGACCTGATTAATGATATTCCAGAAACGTGTTGTGCGGACTAATTTAGATATAGGTCTGCAGGTTTTTTTTTCAGCTATATACAAATTTACAAACAATAAACAAGAAGATATTATATGGCCTATAGACGGGTATTTTCTCTTAAAGGGAGTGAGTTATATGAGTTCATTGGAAAGGATTCTTTTTAATGGACATACTTTAATAATGTTTTAGGGCAAAATATATTACCAGGATATCTCTAGCAATAATCATATTAACTGAAATATTTATCTTACGCTATTTTATTATTTAGATCTGTCTTGTCCATCCATATTTGATGGTTTAATATGTTGGCCAACGACCAATGCAGGGACTATCTCTAAGATACAGTGTCCTTCTTATGTTCACGGGTTTAACACTGCAGGTAAGGTCAATTTAACTGTTTCATTTGTACATATAAAAGTGCGGTCACGGGATACAAAACTCCACCCGATTGCTTCTTTGAACACGCTTTCAACAAAATCGTATCTTGTTTACACGATAGTTGAACGATTAATCAAAAATCGCTTTAAAAGTCAGGTGTCGTTTATTTCCATTTCACAATCTTTCATCTTGTTTGTTTTCAACTTTACTAACTGTTCCCTTTCAAGCGTTTGCAACATTTCAAATGAATAAAATACTGTGACATTATTGTTAATCGTCGGGTTCTAATTTTCGTGAATTTCGTGGTTCATTTATACCACGAAAATTAAAATCAAACGATATACACTTTTCCCATTAATTGTTGTCTGTAGTATCTGAAACCACCAATTCAAGAACACACATGAATCAATGCATTCTGTAGAAACCACGACAAATGTGTACCAACGAATAAAAGTACTTTCACAAAAGCATATTTAAAGTTTCTTCTGTTATTACAATTAAAGTAAAAGACCATGGCTTTGGTATGACTCATATTTTGAACATCGATAATTTTCTTAGATGTAATGAACCGCATCGGTGGTGTAATGGTTAGCGTGCTCGCCTCGAGTGCGGTAGATCGTTGATTCGAACCCCGATCGGATCAAACCAAAGACTATGACATTGGTATTTATTGCTTCTTCGCTAAGCACACAGCATTAAGGAGTAAGAGCTAGGAATGGTTGGCTCGGAATCAGAATAATGTGTTCGAGTGGAGCGACATGTCTGTCTACCCGTGGACTGTGAGCTAACACTATAACAATATAACTCAGGGTCTTTATCTAGAACAAAGGGGGCCTCATCATCATCTCATTGGTAATTAACTTCTTATCGCCATGACATAGCTGAAAAATTGATGAGTTTGCGTTAAGCAACACTCACTCACTCACTCACTCACTCACTCACTTACTCACTCTTTGATAAAATGTAGCAAAACTCTATCGTCGAAAAATATTGTATCATGTTGTCGAGAAAGAAGTAATTTCTACAAACTTGATTGACGTGTTCCTGTTACCTTTAATATCAATCTGTCAAAACGTTTGTATACTTAAAGACATCTGTATTTGCTAGCACCACAATTCACCAAACATTACGTAAGAGTTTTACCAGCAGTATTGCCTATACCTATATAGTATATAATTTATTAGTCACCTTGTCAACATTAACTCAAGATTGGAAATACAATTATATGTCTATTGGTTGCTTAAAAAGTTAATATGTTTTGAAAAGGTTCCTGTGTGCAATAATCAGTTGCTTTGATATAAGTGATTTATTTCCAAATAACCATACAAGTAAACAATATCACGAGACTTTAGTGCCATGTTTGTGTTGAGTTCGATTGATGTTTTTATATTGATGAGGTATCTTGACACATAGCTGATGGCTTGGTTGCTGGTTTATGTCCGTCATTGATTGTTGTTGCATAACGGCTTTTGACCAGCATTTCAGCTATTTCGTTATTTCCTTGATATAGAGTTGCTGCTAACAATGAAGAAACTGTACCAAGGCTCCCTAGTGGTTACGTCATCACTTCGAAAGTTGTACGGTCGTTAACCGTCACGGAATATCTGTGTCACAAATGACCACATATATGTTCCGTTTGTCGTAATCACAATCCTGTCCTTCCTCATTTATGACTCATCACCGGGTTTGTAATAAGAGTAAAACGACGGTGACAAAAGTGGAACAGGAACTGCTTACACTTCGAGAACACCTGACTTAATCCCAAGTTTTTTAGGATTCGTGTTGATCAATCTTTAGTTTTCTGTATAATGTTTTATATATAATTGTGTTTATCCTTTAAACCCTTTTTTGGCAGTGTATTGTCTGTTTTTGGCAGTGTATTGTCTGTTTTTCTTTGATTTACAACTTTTTATTAACTATTTCATATGTTTAAGCGTTTTTTAAGCTTTCAATCTTCACAAGGTTACCCTACATTTGTGATATCCGGGATAAAACATTTGCCATAACTTTTCGGAAGGAATACGATTCTAAGAGGATTACTTTTTTGTAGTTCGTTTCGTACAACATGAAAACATTCCGTTAGATATATGTTGTGGTATTTTATCTAGAATTACGACTTTTGGATTATACTTTAAAAATATGTAATCTGCTATATATACATTTGTAAATAAATATAAGTGAAACATTAATCTTGATGGATTAACTTCGTTTACTTTGATAATTAAATAATGAATATGACATTTGCCAGAATTATTGATGCTATTGCTATGAAATCTTATAATTGGCGCCAGTAGCATACTATACATGTGTTCATTACCGGTGTTCTATAACCAGTTTACCCTATGCTCCTTTTCCCGGTGCGAAAGTAGGCTTGATATGACCCCCCCCCCCCCCCCCCCCCCCTGGAATTTTGAGCATGCTATCATTTCCCTTTAGCATGCAAGGTTGGAATGAGATCATTGTAATGTCTCCCCGAGCGTGTCATCATTCTCATTTCTCACCTACATATGTGACATTATAACTTCACTTTTATCATAATCAATCATAACGGTCACTATTAGGTCAGTCTCTGTCTTACGAAAAGTTAGAAGATACCAAAGGGATAATCAGAAGCTGTAAATCGTAGAAGGCTAGAGAATAAACTGATCAATAGATAAAGGCTAGAGAATAAACTGATCAACAGATAAAGGCTAGAGAATAAACTGATCAACAGATAACGGCTAGAGAATAAACTGATCAACAGATAAAGGCTAGAGAATAAACTGATCAACAGATAAAGGCTAGAGAATAAACTGATCAACAGATAAAGGCTAGAGAATAAACTGATCAACAGATAAAGGCTAGAGAATAAACTGATCAACAGATAAAGGCTAGAGAATAAACTGATCAACAGATAAAGGCTAGAGAATAAACTGATCAACAGATAAAGGCTAGAGAATAAACTGATCAGCAGATAAAGGCTAGAGAATAAACTGATCAACAGATAAAGGCTAGAGAATAAACTGATCAACAGATAAAGGCTAGAGAATAAACTGATCAACAGATAAAGGCTAGAGAATAAACTGATCAACAGATAAAGGCTAAAGAATAAACTGATCAACAGATAAAGGCTAGAGAATAAACTGATCAACAGATAAAGGCTAGAGAATAAACTGATCAACCGATAAAGGCTACAGAATAAACTGATCAACAGATAAAGGCTAGAGAATAAACTGATCAACAGATAAAGGCTAGAGAATAAACTGATCAACAGATAAAGGCTAGAGAATAAACTGATCAACAGATAAAGGCTAGAGAATAAACTGATCAACAGATAAAGGCTAGAGAATAAACTGATCAACAGATAAAGGCTAGAGAATAAACTGATCAACAGATAAAGGCTAGAGAATAAACTGATCAACAGATAAAGGCTAGAGAATAAACTGATCAACAGATAAAGGCTAGAGAATAAACTGATCAACAGATAAAGGCTAGAGAATAAACTGATCAACAGATAAAGGCTAGAGAATAAACTGATCAACAGATAAAGGCTAGAGAATAAACTGATCAACAGATAAAGGCTAGAGAATAAACTGATCAACAGATAAAGGCTAGAGAATAAACTGATCAACAGATAAAGGCTAGAGAATAAACTGATCAACAGATAAAGGCTAGAGAATAAACTGATCAACAGATAAAGGTTAGAGAATAAACTGATCAACAGATAAAGGCTAGATAATAAACTGATCAACAGAAAAAGGCTAGAGAATAAACTGATCAACAGATAAAGAATAGAGAATAAACTGATCAACATATAAAGGCTAGAGAATAAACTGATCAACAGATAAAGGCTAGAGAATAAACTGATCAACATATAAAGGCTAGAGAATAAACTGATCAACAGATAAAGACTAGAGAATAAACTGATCAACAGATAAAGGCTAGAGAATAAACTGATCAACAGATAAAGGCTAGAGAATAAACTGATCAACAGATAAAGGCTAGAGAATAAACTGATCAACAGATAAAGGCTAGAGAATAAACTGATCAACAGATAAAGGCTAGAGAATAAACTGATCAACAGATAAAGGCTAGAGAATAAACTGATCAACAGATAAAGGCTAAAGAATAAACTGATCAACAGATAAAGGCTAGAGAATAAACTGATCAACAGATAAAGACTAGAGAATAAACTGATCAACATATAAAGGCTAGAGAATAAACTGATCAACAGATAAAGGCTAGAGAATAAACTGATCAACAGATAAAGGCTAGAGAATAAACTGATCAACAGATAAAGGCTAGAGAATAAACTGATCAACAGATAAAGGCTAGAGAATAAACTGATCAACAGATAAAGGCTAGAGAATAAACTGATCAACAGATAAAGGCTAGAGAATAAACTGATCAACAGATAAAGGCTAGAGAATAAACTGATCAACAGATAAAGGCTAGAGAATAAACTGATCAACAGATAAAGGCTAGAGAATAAACTGATCAACATATAAAGGCTAGGGAATAAACTGATCAACATATAAAGGCGAGAGAATAAACTGATCAACAGATAAAGGCTAGAGAATAAACTGATCAACAGATAAAGGCTAGAGAATAAACTGATCAACAGATAAAGGCTAGAGAATAAACTGATCAACAGATAAAGGCTAGAGAATAAACTGATCAACAGATAAAGGCTAGAGAATAAACTGATCAACATATAAAGGCTAGAGAATAAACTGATCAACATATAAAGGCGAGAGAATAAACTGATCAACAGATAAAGGCTAGAGAATAAACTGATCAACAGATAAAGGCTAGAGAATAAACTGATCAACAGATAAAGGCTAGAGAATAAACTGATCAACAGATAAAGGCTAGAGAATAAACTGATCAACAGATAAAGGCTAGAGAATAAACTGATCAACAGATAAAGGCTAGAGAATAAACTGATCAACAGATAAAGGCTAGAGAATAAACTGATCAACAGATAAAGGCTAGAGAATAAACTGATCAACAGATAAAGGCTAGAGAATAAACTGATCAACAGATAAAGGCTAGAGAATAAACTGATCAACAGATAAAGGCTAGAGAATAAACTGATCAACAGATAAAGGCTAGAGAATAAACAATAATCTATAATACATATTTGTACACTACACAGAAAACTAGAAACTGCACAACACTAACTCCACTAAAATCAAGGAGTTAACTCAGGTGCTAGGAAATATAAGCAGTGCCTGCTCCATTACTGGCGCCAATCTTGTTACTCTTAGTCGTGAATGAGGAAAGGACTGGATTATGATTCCGGCAAACACTATTCCTTTATTTTGATTCCAAACGCATATTTAGCTAGAATTACCCAAAGGTTGGTGTGTCAGACACTGAAATAGCAACTTGTCATGATTGATCACATATATTATCATTTCTTCCTAATCATTATCTTGAAAAAGGTAAATAGCAGCATAACAACGAGAATATATACAGAGTGCTAAAAATATCGTAGCAATTTAAAATAAAATGTTTGTATTACGAGGACAATGCAACAGTGTATTATCACACTGCACGTTTAGATATTACTTAAAAAACATACTCATTATCAACTAATGACATTATTTACTTGATCGTCCATTATTATTTACCTTGGTATTTTAACTGTACTGTAGATGTTGTATTTTTAACGTCGTTTTTGTGTATTATTTATAATAGTTAACACTACCTACTGTATCCCTGTTACGTTTGATCCCTGTTTGAGTTTTTCATTGTCACAACTTTTTTTCCAGGATATGCGATCAAAGAATGCCTACCAAATGGAGAATGGTTTAAACATCCAATCCTTAACACAACCTTTACCAACTTTACTGGTTGTATCCCTACTGGAAATGAACCAGTCCAATACCACCACCCAACGATTGAAGAATTGATGACGGTATTTATGCATTCTTTTTAATAGCTTTACAATAAGATGTGTTTGTGCTTAGCGACAATTCAACAAAGAAAACTCAGTTATATCGTATCGATCCAATTTATTGGTGGGAGAAATCGGAGAAAACCATAGACTTCTGGCAGTAACTGACAATTTTATCACAAGGTTGTATCGAGCACACCCCTTAACTGGCGGCAAAGCTGATGGCATAGATAGATAAAGATCTAACTACTATAGATAACATGATAACGATCACATGTATTCATGGCTTAGATAATAAGTGAGTCTGATTGTTTTACGACGAAAGAAGGCATGCAAATAACGTTGGCAATTTATTGTGTTGTTCTGTCAGTGAACATTTCAAATAAATCATCAATAGATGATATAACTTTATATTTATGTTTTACTCAGGAAATTGTAAATAAACATGCAAAATATAAATATTGTTATCGGTAATTGCTAAATATCAATGTTTAATGCTTAATCATGTAGTAACTATAAAAAAATATACACTTGTAGTCTAGTCAATATACTTGATAATGACATGACACTATACACAAACACCACACAATGACATGACACTATACACAAACACCACACAATGACATGACACTATACACAAACACCACACAATGACATGACATTATACACAAACACCACACAATGACATGACACTATACACAAACACCACACAATGACATGACACTATACACAAACACCACACAATGACATGACACTATACACAAACACCACACAATGACATGACACTATACACAAACACCACACAATGACATGACACTATACACAAACACCACACAATGACATGACACTATACACAAACACCACACAATGACATGGCACTATACACAAACACCACACAATGACATGACACTATGCACAAACACCACACAATGCCATGACACTATACAGAAACACCACACAATGACATGACACTATACACAAACACCACACAATGACATGACACTATACACAAACACCACACAATGACATGACACTACACAAACACCACACAATGACATGACACTATACACAAACACCACACAATGACATGACACTCTACACAAACACCACACAATGACATGACACTATACACAAACACCACACAATGACATGACACTATACACATACACCACTTATACCCAGCTTTATATCAGAACTATGTAAAAGTGGTAAAGAACACTGAAGATTTCTGTAGACAAATTAGATGAATAGTTACGTGTTGATTACTCACAACAATCCTGGCATAATTCATAGACATGAGATAGATTACATTTTTTATTCTATAGGTGACTAGGTATATATCAAACAAAAATTACGTCAAAGAAAAGTGTTTACCAAAGGGGTACTCGGGGGATGTAAGTCGAAGGACAAACAATGCAATGACCAAAGGAACAAAAGACAAACAATGATCGACAATATTCTACACAGAAAACTAATGATTCAGCAACACGAACCCCACTAAATACCAGAGTTGAGCTCATGTACTCCGGGAGGTTAAGCAGTTCCTGCTCCAGTACTGGCTTCTGTTGTATTTTTTCTGGATTCTAATGACAAGTGAGGGCACAGTTGGTGATCGTATGTGATCTTATAAATTAACAAAACATGCAGTCTGACATTCATTGGTATCAGGCTCTAAATTCATTTCATTGTGATAAATGTAGTAAATCTATAGGAAAATGAGTCAGTAATTCACTTGTAACATTATTTGTCACTTTTCTCATTGGATACAGAACTAAATGCAACAACATGCACATGTATATACTATAAAAATAAGAATTATTATTCATAGACCTATAAATTAAATTAGAACAGATAAACAGGAAACACAGCATTTGTTGAACAAAGGAAGAGAATGAAAACGTTATTTAGTAATTATGGATTTTAAATTATTAATAGAAAAACGAGTTAATGGCATGTCTTTCTAAATTAAAGGATCACATGGACTCAATACAGATTCTTTACAGGGTGGGATATGGCATTTCACTGACCTTCCTTGTGGTGGCAGTGTTTATTATGACGTTCTTAAGGTACTTTATGACATATTTTATGGTATTATAATCAACAGATGGATAATTCTAAAATGATAGAATACAACACATATGAAAATTAGATTTAGTTACTACGCATCGAGTTAAGCCCCCATCGCTAGGTTTGAGGAAGGGATCAAATACACAGTACGACCTTAGGATGGTACAGTAATGAGTGTTATGTGTTTGGGGAATGCTACCCGCCGTGTACATGTACTTAACAAGACACATGTTACATGTACGTAACAAGACACCTGTTACATGTACGTAACAAGACACCAGTTACATGTACGTAACAAAACACCTGTTACATGTACGTGACAAAACACCTGTTTATGGCAGTGGTTGTTGTTTGCTTTTTTCAAGGCAATATTTTCCGACCCTAACTACATGTTTGTATATTGCTTTTTTTCCTATGGCATTTTAAACTTTCACCCATCGACACATCCCACTTTATCTATATAATCTTTCTGTGACCTTTTAACTATATTAACTGTTATATATAACTAATGGGTTCCTTTAATTTCAAATGGTGATTGGTTATTGGTTTCTATCGTCACTTTCAGCAATTTTTCAGCTATACAGTAAACATCAGACGTAATGGTAGAAGTACAGAGAGTTAAAAGACCGTGGAAATCCCCAGTGGTGGGTATGTGTCTGGAAACCTTACCAATTGCGATGAACATCTGGGCGCGAATTCACTTTGGTGGTGTCATGTCATTTGTTCAGAAGGCAACCCCCTTAGCCACATGGCCACCTATTACTATATATAATAGGTATCGATTTTACCTCTTGTTTCTGTTATCTTTCTATTAGATATTGAAACTTTTCCGATAGTGTGGTAATTATTCTTTCATTTTATGACATTTCTCATATCCTGCACGCATAGTTGCATTTCCTTTCAAATTATGTTTAACTTCATAATGTCCCTTGCTTCCTCTCGTGGAATAATTATATTATGTAATAAGTTCAAGGTTATAACTATTGCTACCAGTTATATGTGATGATCAGTATTTTACTCAAAAGTGGAAAAACACTTATATTCCCGCATCATTTTACTAACAGGAACTTTGGGTCCATAAGAAAAGATTGAAGATACTAAAAGGAGTAAACAGAAGCCCGTCACTTTTATTGCGGTGCCTGTATCAAGCAATGAGATTGAGTTGTCATCTATGTGTTAATATATGTATGTTTGGGTATCAATTTTACCTTTACGATTTTCCGAATGGATTTTGGAATTTATACCTGATATTTGTTTCATTTATTATTTAATCAATACTAAAAACTTGTAATATTTGTCTCCTCATATTTTTCAGCAAACTAAGGTGTCAAAGGAACATAATCCACGTCAACTTATTCCTCTCATTCATCTTTAGATGTATAATCTGCTTTATTAAAGATGAACATGGCATCCCTGAAGACGAATCGGATATCATGGAGGACATTATCCGACAAATAACGTCATCTAGCGTGGTAAATAAAATACAACTGGCTTATGTAGAAAGTCTAACACATTTACAAATTCGGTCAATTTGTTAGGTACTGATAAGCTCTGATATATGTATTATTGTTGTCTTCCTCCATTGTCGTTACATTTTCAGCTATATTGTGGTAACCAGTGAAGGCCAAATGCATAAGTAGTACAAATAGTCCATGGAGCGTGAATTCCTCCAAAGAAAAGTTTTGTATCGCCCTCTACAGCGGTCACCATCTCCTATTGGTTTTATTTCGCTGTAGGGGAAAAATTCATAAAAGCGTGGTGTGCACTATTTATTAATATCACCTCTGTTGGTGGTCTATTACTCCCCAGAGGGTATCATCCTCCCAGTAGGCAGTTCTCCGGCACTAACATTATACTGAAATTAAAATGTCCTATATCATGTGATGTAATAAAACTAAAGTTAATCGACCTCTGCCATGGGTAACCATAGCTGATTTTTACTATCCTGTTTATACCTTTTGATTTATCCTAAAGACTTTTAATTATTTTGCTTTCTAATTTTTGACTATGACCTGGTGAATGCTACTTTTTTCATTTTGTATTCCTGGTGAATCTCGGAAGGAAGGATTACTATACCTTTATTGCGATCATTTTAATAGTCAAGGTGGTGAAATAATTTATAATCCTGATTTCTCCTTTATTTCAGTCATTCTGGTGCAAGTTATGTCCATGTATTATAATCCTGATTTCTCCTTTATTTCAGTCATTCTGGTGCAAGTTTGTCCACGTGTTGTTTTTTTACTTCCTGGTTGCCAGCTACATGTGGATCTTTGTGGAGGGAATTTATTTACATACACTGATAATTATAACAACATTTCACAACTTGTCACGACGATTGTTTAGATCATTTATAGTTTTTGGATGGGGTAAGTTTAAAAGATAATGAATAAAATGAGAAACAATACATCTACACTGTCGGAACATATCATAAATACACTGTCGGAACATATCATAAATACACTGTCGAAACATACCATAAATACACTGTCGGAACATACCATAAATACACTGTCGGAACATACCATAAATACACTGTCGGAACATACCATAAATACACTGTCGGAACATATCATAAATACACTGTCGGAACATTTTCAAAATTCAATAGAAGAATAGTAGACACAATCGATACCACAAGTACACAACTACATAACCTCCCACTTTCTGAGTTTGGTACCGTCACTTCATTAAAATGTGGCGGGGCTAATCAGTTTTATATACACTCATAATAATACTATTGGCGTTTTAGCTATATAGATTAGTGTGGACATACACAGGTTTAGCCCGGTATTATGTTTGGAAAACGGAAGAAACATTAATAAATACAATTCGTGTGTATTGCAAAAATTTGATACTTGAAGTTTTTTTATGCTTAAATGTTGTCTCTGTTTTAACGATTTTTCAATTATATTTATGGCATGTTCCGACAGTGTATGTATGATATGTTTCGACAGTGTATTTATGATATGTTTCGACAGTGTATTTATGGTATGTTTCGACAGTGTATTTATGGTATGCTTCGACAGTGTATATATGGTATGCTTCGACAGTGTATATATGGTATGTTTCGACAGTGTATTTATGGTATGTTTCGACAGTGTATTTATGGTATGTTTCGACAGTGTATATATGGTATGCTTCGACAGTGTATTTTATTATGTGATAACTATGATATATAATTTGTATATTTTACCAGTGGGAGTAGACATTTAAGGCCTTGTCATCGCATACCATTCACAAGTTTATGTATGAATACAACTTGTATAAAATCAAACGTACTCATTGCTAATACAATAAAAAAAAATAAAAAAAAACAATAACAACCACACTGTCGGTATAATTCAAAATCGATACCCCTTACACATAAATGCATGCCCGCTAGCCTTCCTGGCTTGGTACAAATAGCGAGTTTAAACTAGTTTATGGTCCCAAACCTAAGAACTTCCTTGTCGCGATCCTATCAAATCTAGCTACATGTATGTAATCAGAAACTATCACCACCATTCCATTGCTAGATGTACCCAAAACCACATTGCGTGATACGTTTATCATTGACTTGAGAGATCGGCGGGTCCCTTCATCGATTAAACTGAGCTATATTGAGCTATATCCATGTCGAGAACAAATTTCTATATTATGTAGGTGAAAAACAAATCATAGCTGATGTTAAAACATAACATTTTGCTACTCTTTCCCTTACTTTTTTTTTGTTTAATTTCAGTATCGCCTGTGTTTTGTGTATTGCCATGGGTAATAGTGAGAGCAACTTACGATGATACATTGTAAGCATAAATGAGTTACTGGTCACCTGTTTAGGTTCATTGTTATACATATGCTCACAAAGACTTGAACATGAACACGAAGAGCCCATTAACTTTCCGTCATACAGTCCAATTATTCTAGAGAGTGTTCTTTCTGAACTTCTTTCTGTAACAGAGGCCTACTCCTGTTTTAGTAAATTACTCTTCATGACTTCTATGGCCAACATCCTGAATTGATTGATCAAAATAAAAATACAATATTTCATCTGATTGTAGACATGCAACGCGAGAATGGCTCCTTATCGAGCTTTTGGAGTTAGAACGACTCGGCAGGTCCCAGTACTGACATTCCATAGATATTTCAGCAATATTTGTACTGTTGTTATTATATTTTAGGGTTAGGATTCTCTATGCTCGACATCTAACATTGTTATTCGTCATGAATATAACTGCAACATCTCTTAGTTAACGTTAAACAAGTAATCAATATATATATAAACACACTACATATATTTCATGACAGGTACATTGTAAATCCCAAATAACACATCAACAATGTAGGACCTCCGTGGACGCGATCGTAAGGCATTTGTGCTTACATCTATTGTTCCTATCAGTTCTAATCCATGCCTCGAGTAATCAGGATTATTAGATATTAGATAAGGCATTTGTGCTTACATCTATTGTTCCTATCAGTTCTAATCCATGATTCGAGTAATCAGGATTATTAGATATAATCTAATGTAATAAACATCAGTCAACTACATACAAGATGTCGATAGTCATATCTCACGCCAATGTCCTGCTCCAATAACACTGACTGTCACGACGTAACAGAAATGTTAAATGACACGATACACTGAATACTCAAGTTGGTCTAATACATAGCATTACAATACATTACAGATGTTGGAATATTCACAGCCCAAAGAATGGCTATTTTTGGATATTACAAGGGCCGGTAATAGCTACTTTACTAGTGAGTATTTTATACGAGTCTTTTTTTTACTTTTATGTAGATATTCTTACAAATTTCGTATATAGGTTACATCTTTGGCCATTGTATTATCTGTCCTTCTTCGACGTACGGCTTCAAATTACCTCTCTGGTATCTGTTGGCCATTGTATTATCTGTCCTTCTTCGACGTACGGCTTCAAATTACCTCTCTGGTATCTGTTGGCCATTGTATTATCTGTCCTTCTTCGACGTACGGCTTCAAATTACCTCTCTGGTATCTGTTGGCCATTGTATTATCTGTCCTTCTTCGACGTACGGCTTCAAATTACCTCTCTGGTATCTGTTGGCCATTGTATTATCTGTCCTTCTTCGACGTACGGCTTCAGATTACCTCTCTGGTATCTTTTGGCCATTGTATTATCTGTCCATCTTCGACGTACGGCTTCAGATTACCTCTCTGGTATCTTTTGGCCATTGTATTATCTGTCCATCTTCGACGTACGGCTTCAAATTACCTCTCTGGTATCTGTTGGCCATTGTATTATCTGTCCTTCTTCGACGTACGGCTTCAAATTACCTCTCTGGTATCTGTTGGCCATTGTATTATCTGTCCTTCTTCGACGTACGGCTTCAGATTACCAATCTGGTATCTGTTGGCCATTGTATTATCTGTCGTTCGATGTACGGCTTCAGATTACCTCTCTGGTATATGTTAGCCATTGTATTATCTGTCCTTCTTCGACGTACGGCTTCAGATTACCTCTCTGGTATATGTTGGCCATTGTATTATCTGTCCTTCTTCGACGTACGGCTTCAGATTACCTCTCTGGTATCTTTTGGCCATTGTATTATCTGTCCTTCTTCGACGTACGGTTTCAGATTACCTCTCTGGTATCTGTTGGCCATTGTATTATTTGTCCTTCTTCGACGTACGGCTTCAGATTACCTCTCTGGTATCTTTTGGCCATTGTATTATCTGTCCATCTTCGACACACGGCCTCAGATTACCTCTCTGGTATCTTTTGGCCATTGTATTATCTGTCCATCTTCGACGTACGGCTTCAGATTACCTCTCTGGTATCTTTTGGCCATTGTATTATCTGTCCATCTTCGACGTACGGCTTCAGATTACCTCTCTGGTATCTTTTGGCCATTGTATTATCTGTCCTTCTTCGACGTACGGCTTCAGATTACCTCTCTGGTATCTGTTGGTCATTGTATTATCTGTCCATCTTCGACGTACGGCTTCAGATTACCTCTCTGGTATCTGTTGGCCATTGTATTATCTGTCCTTCTTCGACGTACGGCTTCAGATTACCTCTCTGGTATCGTTTGGCCATTGTATTATCTATCCATCTTCGACGTACGGCTTCAGATTACCTCTCTTGTATATGTTGGCCATTGTATTATCTGTCCTTCTTCGACGTACGGCTTCAGATTACCTCTCTGGTATCTGTTGGCCATTGCATTATCTGTCCATCTTCGACACACGGCTTCAGATTACCTCTCTGGTATCTTTTGGCCATTGTATTATCTGTCCATCTTCGACGTACGGCTTCAGATTACCTCTCTGGTATCTTTTGGCCATTGTATTATCTGTCCTTCTTCGACGTACGGCTTCAGATTACCTCTCTGGTATCTGTTGGCCATTGTATTATCTGTCCATCTTCGACGTACGGCTTCAGATTACCTCTCTGGTATATGTTGGCCATTGTATTATCTGTCCATCTTCGACGTACGGCTTCAGATTACCTCTCTGGTATCGTTTGGCCATTGTATTATCTGTCCATCTTCGACGTACGGCTTCAGATTACCTCTCTAGTATCTTTTGGCCATTGTATTATCTATCCATCTTCGACGTACGGCTTCAGTTTACCTCTCTGGTATATGTTGGCCATTGTATTATCTGTCCTTCTTCGACGTACGGCTTCAGATTACCCCTTTTGTATTTTCACACTTTTCTTTGTAAAATTATTCTTTCCTTTAACTTTCAATTTTTTATGTTATTTTTAAAACTTATTTATAGTTCACCCAATTAGTCAGCCCACTTCAAACTATATCAAACTGTCTAATTATCTTTCTGTTTATCTACTGAGGAGTATGTGGATGTTTTTGTCTGTGTTAGTAACTTCGTAATTTGATGTCCAGCACAATGATGACAGTATTTGTAAGATTACTTCTTTTGTATTTTGATTTCATTTTATTTACCAAATGACATCAGAACAACAAAGATACCCAGATGTAACGTTTATCCACGAAAGTAAAGAGTTTCGCACAACTACAAGTCCCCACTGTGACTGTATAGAAAGTTATGTTCCTTTACTTGAATGTGTGCTAAGTGTAATGTTGGACAGTCTCTCATGTTCATTTACATCCATATCCTTAAGCTGTTCATTTAATTTGTGTCTAAGTGTAATGTTAGACAGTCTCTAATTTGTGTCTAAGTGTAATGTTAGACAGTCTCTAATTTGTGTCTAAGTGTAATGTTAGACAGTCTCTAATTTGTGTCTAAGTGTAATGTTAGACAGTCTCTAATTTGTGTCTAAGTGTAATGTTAGACAGTCTCTAATTTGTGTCTAAGTGTAATGTTAGACAGTCTCTAATTTGTGTCTAAGTGTAATGTTAGACAGTCTCTAATTTGTGTCTAAGTGTAATGTTAGACAGTCTCTAATTTGTGTCTAAGTGTAATGTTAGACAGTCTCTAATTTGTGTCTAAGTGTAATGTTAGACAGTCTCTAATTTGTGTCTAAGTGTAATGTTAGACAGTCTCTAATTTGTGTCTAAGTGTAATGTTAGACAGTCTCTCGTGTACATCCACATCCTTTCTTACTAATTGTTAGTGTATATTTTTTTCTTTTACAGATTAATTTCTTCCTTTTTGTGAATATAATTCGGGTACTGTTCATAAAACTGTCAGCGTCAAATACAAGAGATCCAAAGCGTTACAGGTAATATTGTCTGGTCCTATTCGCGGTGGGATTTCGCCAGTTGATTGTTGTTGTTTTTTGTAATTTTATATTTCATTGGGGTTATACGGATTGTTAACTTTATAGATGCTCTCTCCTCTAATTCTACTTTTCCGTTTGTCATTTTCAGCGTTGATCAATTGAAATGCAGCAATTCACCCAATAGTATGGTAATATTGGATTTTTGTTTTTGTTTTTTTTTAATTTGTAAGTAACTTCAGAACTTTTATAAGATAACATATAGTAAATATTGTTTTACATGATGGAGAGTAATGTGTACACGAAACTTAGCATATTTGTTAGCTTAGCCGTTGTTTCTTTATATAGTTCACTGTATGTTTAACATTCAGGACCGTCGTGGTAGTTGGATTTACAACTACCTATGTAATCAGTGCCTATCACCACTAACGTTGTGGATTCGAATCCCGTTCATGGTGAGGTCTACTCGATACAACATTATGTGATAAAGTTGTTCATTGATTTGTGGCAGGTCAGTGGTTTTCTGCGGGTACACCGGTTTCCTCCATCAATAAAACTGACCTCCACGATATGACTGAAAAATGGTTGAAAGTGTCGTTCAACACCATAACCTTTAACATTTATGTTACAGAAAATTAGCCAAGGCCACACTGATATTGATACCTTTGTTCGGTGTCTACTATATAATATTTATGACCATTCCTGTATGCTTAGAGCCTCATTTTGAGATTGTCTGGATGTATACAGAACTATTGTTTAGTTCCTTTCAGGTACGACTTTAAATATATATGATTAAAATTAGATTTTTAAGAGATTTTTATTTGATCATCTGATGATCACAAAATGTTTGGAGATTCTAAATGGATAATTAGTACCCGTAAATCTAATGACAGACAATAAATAATACGAATAAAATAAAAAGAATATAAATACAAACAATGATCTGTAAAAAAACCTAAAGATAGAGCAACAAACAGGAGTTTAGATTAATATCTGATAAAAACCTAAAGATTGAACAAGGCCTACAAACAGGAATTTAGATTAATATCTGATAAAAACCTAAAGATTGAGCAAGGCCTACAAACAGGAGTTTAGATTAATATCTGATAAAAACCTAAAGATTGAACAAGACCTACAAACAGGAATTTAGATTAATATCTGATAAAAACCTAAAGATTGAGCAAGGCCTACAAACAGGAATTTAGATTAATACCTGATAAAAACCTAAAGATTGAGCAAGGCCTACAAACAGGAATTTAGATTAATATCTGATAAAAACCTAAAGATTGAGCAAGACCTACAAACGGGAGTTTAGATTAATATCTGATTGGATTTTTAATGTGAAATTTTAGTTAATATTTGAAACGTTAATTTAGTGATTAACAACTAGGGATACTAGGTAAAAGCTGTATACCTAGTGAATTGTTAACAGCAATTAGTGCAATAAAATTATCTGTGATTAAAAAATATATATATTTGAAACGTTATTACATGCTAAATATATGAAGATAAGTTCAGCATAATTTTTCATTATTTTGACAGAACTAACATGATGATTTGTTTCCATTTTCTCCATTGAACATATGTATTAAGAAACTTCTATCTTGAATTAACAGGTATTCAATGAAATACTTCAATATAATGAAATAGTACGTGAAAACATGTTTGATTAAGATTTTTAAGTTGGCACAGGCAGTGACTACATTAAAGATTTAAGATTAAAATTAAATTAAGCATATCATTTACTACGTGTTTATGTATCTGATTTATTTTGTTTGATGGTGTAGATAAAAACAATAACTATCTTATTGAACATGCTGAATAATAATTGCAACATTTATTGGTAAAATATAACTATTATTGTTTTCTTAATTTAATTTCAGGGTTTTATAGTGTCGATGTTGTTTTGCTTCTTAAATGATGAAGTAAGTACAGTCTTCTGTAACTAAGTAAATGAGACTAAACTAATATTAATTGTTGAGTGAGTGACCAATGCGAAATGAGCAATTTGTTGGCTATATAATGACGAGAACAAGTTTTGATGTGATAAGGATGCTGTCTGCTTTTTACTAGACAACACGATGAGCTAGATTTTTATATAATGTTAACTCACTAAAACATCAGTCCACAGATAGACATATCTCTCCATTCGAACATATTATCATTATTCTAAGCCATGAAATCTTTGCTCTTCCTGCTTATTGCTGTGTGCTTATCGACGAAACTGTAAATACCATGTTTATAGTCTTTAGATTGAACAGACTGTCGATCGAAACGAAAAAGATGGAGTTGTATTAATTAACATATTTATACATCAAGCTTTCCGATTAAACATGGAATCTAGATAGATGACACACTGCGTATAAAGCAAAACAAAAAAAGACGGAAGAACAACAACTCGTGTCTTATTTGCGTTATATGTGTTTGTTTACATATGGTTGTGTTGTGTTTTTGTTTCGTTTGTGTTGGTCCTGTGTGCTCTATATATGTTGCCAGTTTCTCTAGATTGTCCATTTTGGATTGCCCCTTCGGTTTTTTATTAACGTTTATTTAAGCGAACATGTAGACATCAACGACGCAATCACGACATTTTATTTTATTTTTACAGGTACGAAATGAAATAAGAAAACATTGGAAGCGACATATGTTACGAAGACAAAGTCTGGTGTCGTCAAGATCAACACGAACATTTTCTATTCAGTCGTCTGGATCTGGAAGAGAACAAGGATCACCAATCTTAAATGACAATAATAAAAACCATTTGTTATTGTTTAAAGAAACACATTCGTCCAGTAGTATTACAAAAGAAGGCCATGAGAATAATATTTCAGAAACTGACCTTTATCAGAATTCAATACAAGATGATATTAACTTGGATGTGTGTCTTAAGTTGCAGAATGATAATGAAAGCGTGCCGTTTATCTCAGGTGACAAAGTATCGTTTTTCTAAGTAATTGTATAGTTAATAACGATGATTTATTGTGATCTAATTAGATAGGTGATTATTACCATAGTGATGTAAATACAGAAATTGTAGAATTCAGAACATTTGTCTAAAATGTGAAATGGATTATGAACTATCATACATGATGACAGCTGTTTATTTCATTCTGTTGATCATTGGATGAACGGGTTGTGTCACGTGGGTTGTGCCCACATGACTTTTGTGGAAAATGTATTGATTTGTATGTTTTACTTTGTTTTGAAAACAATAAAACAATAAAGTACCAGTTGCATTGATTCATTGTGAAATTTATTGAGAAAGAAAATGTATGTTATACGATATAAAATTAAATGCTCAAATAGGATTGTCTGGACAGTCTCATCGTGGGAATATATAGAATATATTATGATACCATGGATTCTATTGGACAATATAGAAATTTAGTAATAAAATGAAGAAAAGAAAACACACTGTTCGAAATATTCCAATATCAAATATCAACATTGTAAAAACAAAGACAAAATACCCCTTATACACAAACACGTGACCGCTTGATACCTCTGACACACAAACACGTGACCGCTTGATACCTCTGACACACAAATACGTGACCTCTCACTTTCCTGGCTTGATACCTCTGACACACAAACACGTGACCGCTCACTTTCCTGGCTTGATACCTCTGACACACAAATACGTGACCTCTCACTTTCCTGGCTTGATACCTCTGACACACAAACACGTGACCGCTTGATACCTCTGACACACAAATACGTGACCTCTCACTTTCCTGGCTTGATACCTCTGACACACAAACACGTGACCGCTTGATACCTCTGACACACAAATACGTGACCTCTCACTTTCCTGGCTTGATACCTCTGACACACAAACACGTGACCGCTCACTTTCCTGGCTTGATACCTCTGACACACAAACACGTGACCGCTCACTTTCCTGGCTTGATACCTCTGACACACAAACACGTGACCGCTCACTTTCCTGGCTTGATACCTCTGACACACAAACACGTGACCTCTCACTTTCCTGGCTTGATACCTCTGACACACAAACACGTGACCGCTCACTTTCCTGGCTTGATACCTCTGACACACAAACACGTGACCTCTCACTTTCCTGGCTTGATACCTCTGACACACAAACACGTGACCGCTCACTTTCCTGGCTTGATACCTCTGACACACAAACACGTGACCGCTCACTTTCCTGGCTTGATACCTCTAACACACAAACACGTGACCGCTCACTTTCCTGGCTTGATACCTCTGACACACAAACACGTGACCGCTCACTTTCCTGGCTTGATACCTCTGACACACAAACACGTGACCGCTCACTTTCCTGGCTTGATACCTCTGACACACAAACACGTGACCGCTCACTTTCCTGGCTTGATACCTCTGACACACAAACACGTGACCGCTCACTTTCCTGGCTTGATACCTCTGACACACAAACACGTGACCGCTCACTTTCCTGGCTTGATACCTCTGACACACAAATACGTGACCTCTCACTTTCCTGGCTTGATACCCCTTACACACAAACACGTGACCGCTCACTTTCCTGGCTTGATACCTCTGACACACAAATACGTGACCTCTCACTTTCCTGGCTTGATACCCCTTACACACAAACACGTGACCGCTCACTTTCCTGGCTTGATACCTCTGACACACAAACACGTGACCGCTCACTTTCCTGGCTTGATACCTCTGACACACAAATACGTGACCTCTCACTTTCCTGGCTTGATACCCCTTACACACAAACACGTGACCGCTCACTTTCCTGGCTTGATACCTCTGACACACAAATACGTGACCTCTCACTTTCCTGGCTTGATACCCCTTACACACAAACACGTGACCGCTCACTTTCCTGGCTTGATACCTCTGACACACAAATACGTGACCTCTCACTTTCCTGGCTTGATACCTCTAACACACAAACACGTGACCGCTCACTTTCCTGGCTTGATACCTCTGACACACAAATACGTGACCTCTCACTTTCCTGGCTTGATACCTCTGACACACAAACACGTGACCGCTCACTTTCCTGGCTTGATACCTCTGACACACAAACACGTGACCTCTCACTTTCCTGGCTTGATACCTCTAACACACAAACACGTGACCGCTCACTTTCCTGGCTTGATACCTCTAACACACAAACACGTGACCGCTCACTTTCCTGGCTTGATACCTCTAACACACAAACACGTGACCGCTCACTTTCCTGGCTTGATACCTCTGACACACAAACACGTGACCGCTCACTTTCCTGGCTTGATACCTCTAACACACAAACACGTGACCGCTCACTTTCCTGGCTTGATACCTCTGACACACAAACACGTGACCGCTCACTTTCCTGGCTTGATACCTCTGACACACAAACACGTGACCGCTCACTTTCCTGGCTTGATACCTCTGACACACAAACACGTGACCGCTCACTTTCCTGGCTTGATACCTCTAACACACAAACACGTGACCGCTCACTTTCCTGGCTTGATACCTCTGACACACAAACACGTGACCGCTCACTTTCCTGGCTTGATACCTCTGACACACAAATACGTGACCTCTCACTTTCCTGGCTTGATACCTCTGACACACAAATACGTGACCTCTCACTTTCCTGGCTTGATACCTCTGACACACAAATACGTGACCTCTCACTTTCCTGGCTTGATACCTCTGACACACAAACACGTGACCGCTCACTTTCCTGGCTTGATACCTCTGACACACAAATACGTGACCTCTCACTTTCCTGGCTTGATACCTCTGACACACAAACACGTGACCTCTCACTTTCCTGGCTTGATACCTCTGACACACAAATACGTGACCTCTCACTTTCCTGGCTTGATACCTCTGACACACAAATACGTGACCTCTCACTTTCCTGGCTTGATACCTCTGACACACAAATACGTGACCTCTCACTTTCCTGGCTTGATACCTCTAACACACAAATACGTGACCTCTCACTTTCCTGGCTTGATACCTCTGACACACAAATACGTGACCTCTCACTTTCCTGGCTTGATACCTCTGACACACAAATACGTGACCTCTCACTTTCCTGGCTTGATACCTCTGACACACAAATACGTGACCTCTCACTTTCCTGGCTTGATACCTCTGACACACAAACACGTGACCTCTCACTTTCCTGGCTTGATACCTCTGACACACAAATACGTGACCGCTCACTTTCCTGGCTTGATACCTCTAACACACAAACACGTGACCGCTCACTTTCCTGGCTTGATATGGGCATTTCAATAACAAATGACAGAATTAAATTAGTTTTAATCTTGTTAAAATGATGCTGTCATGCAAGTCTAAATGATAGAAAGTATAATACAAATTAAAATTGACTGATTCATTGTTGGGCATTGTCACGCAAGTAGTTTTCTGTTATATTCATGATGGGGACAAGCTTACATTTCACAACTCGTACGTTGTTCTATAGCTGCAATAATGTAGCTCCTGTGACAAACTTGTGTCTCGGCAGAGCTACAACGCGGTCCCATTCGTCACAATGGAGCAAAAAAAAAGTTGCAGTTGAAACATAAAAACTCACTATTTACGCTTCAAACATTTCATTATAACTATTACTGATGATCCCAGTCCTTGTTAAATCGGTTTGGCTGAGAAATATATGCTTTTCAAAGGTAGCAACAACCTTGTTCAAATTTATCGATCGTTTTCCATAACCGGAAACTACGGAAGGCGAAGCTTTTCTAAATATGGTATTTCTTACTACACACTGATGTAAACATTCACGCAACAAATCGCCAAATATGGGTATCGACATCCAAATAGTGAGGCCGGAAATCACGAAATTCAAAATGTTTAGAGGGAAGTTAACATGGATTTTTAATTTGTGGGAATTACATTCTAAAATACTGGTAGGTGATAAAAACTTGTTATAATAATGGACAAAAGGAAAGGTTATGTCTTATTATTGATAAATGCAGGCGTCAGAAACTCTGTAAGCGAGCGCTAAAAATCTCGGCGGCTGCTCCATTACGTGCAATGGCATCCCATTATAACCCTTGCGAGTAAGCGAGCATTTAGGGTTTTATTATTAGAACTAGTTGTTCTAGTGTGTTCGCCCAGTAGTGATTTTCTTAACAGAGCTCAGCTGCTGACGCAGAAGCTATTCAAATGACCACGAAAATTTTCCTTTTTTCGTTATCACAATCGTTCACATCCTCATTCATGACTTGTCATTGGATTTATAAAAAAGAGTAACATGTCGGGTACCAGTAGTGGGGCGGGAACTGATTACCGTAACCGGAGTACGTGAGCTCACTGGTTTTTAGTGGTAAACAGTTCCTCCCACATGTGACATCTGTCATGTTGCTCTTGATACAAGTCTTGTGATGAATTAGGGGATGACACGATTGTGATTACGACAAACGGAAAATATCATGTATATTGGATAGGGTCAGAACATGCTGCCTTGGAAACGGCATTCAACGATCATTTATAACCATTTATTGTCACCGAGTTATTTTACATGCCATTCTCCATACGTGTTTCTGCCATGTAATTGCCTCCTTCATCATGTTGAAGATTATGCAATGACTTTGGACTTATTAAACTCATTTTCGAAAGACGAGTTGACTATTTGATTCGCTGCACAGCAAGCAGTCGCCCGTTTCCGGTGGAGAGTACACGACAGCAGCGTGTTTAGTGTTTATTTTCATACCACTTTGATTATTAGATTTTTTTTATTTTATAAATAAGTTGAATTGGTCACGTGGTTAAACATTTGTAATATCCTATATCGTGTTATTTCATGAATAATGATACAGTTTTATCTCCTCGTACACAAAGGACATATTATTCCTATAAAACAGTGTACGAATCATAAAATTATTGTTTATTCCAGGAAATCATTTGTAAATTATGTAATCTCTTATCAATAAATACAAAATAAACACTATATCGTTTATTACACCAATGACCTTTAGCAAACAACATGTAATGGTTTATTAATCAACAGATGTTTTGGACAACTCGATATTTTACTGAGCTAATGTATAAAAATAGATATCACATTTAGTGCACACGACGCGTTTCTCGAATAACCTTCATCAGTTACGTAATAACCTTCATCAGTTACGTAATAACCTTCATCAGTTACGTAATAACCTTCATCAGGTACGTAATAACCTTCATCAGGTACGCTCAAAGTCAAAAAGTTTGGAAAGCCACATCTATCTATCTATCACAGGTAGGTTCTCTCCTCTCTCTAGGAGTACTCCACAAAGTGGATTATTTATTATTTAAATTTTAAAATTTCATACAATTTGGTATATTTAATTGTATCATATTTAAAATTTGGGGTTTATATAAAAGGCAGAGAAAAAAAATCTGAAATTAAAATTTATGATTATCAGATAAGAATATACATTATAATATAATTTGATAAATTTAGTGCCAAACTATATGTATCTGGTTCATTATTTTAATATATTCTGAAATAAACTAATAAACTAAGTATGTGGATGAATTTAAAATCTAAAAGTAACGATGTTGATTTATCTTAAAATATAAAAATATTTAATTTTAAAAGATCTTTCACTTTTAAAAGCATAAAATAAATTGAATTATAACATTTATATTACTATTAAAATCTAAAATAGAGGATGATATTGGAGGTGTACATATCAGGGAGACATTTTATGTATTGTAACCAGGATTCCTGTATGCTTGGTATAGCGCGGAACACCCACACTGACCACATATATTTAAAGTATTTGGGAGCATAAAACAAACCGTATGTAGTGAAATAAAACGAAAAACGAAAAATAATAAACTGTCAGAGTAATTATAAACCTGGCTTGGTACACGTCAGAGTAATTATAAACCTATTTAATATCTTCAATCTCTTCACTTTCCTGGCTTGGTACACGTTAGAGTAATTATAAACCTATTTAATATCTTCACTCTCTTCACTTTCCTGGCTTGGTACACGTCAGAGTAATTATAAACCTATTTAATATCTTCACTCTCTTCACTTTCCTGGCTTGGTACACGTCAGAGTAATTCTAAACCCCTTTGGTATCTTCAATCTCTTCACTTTCCTGGCTTGGTACACGTCACAGTAATTCTAAACCCCTTTGATACTTTCCTGGCTTGGTACACGTCAGAGTAATTATAAACATCTTTGATATCTTCAATCTCTTCACTTTCCTGGCTTGGTACACGTCACAGTAATTATAAACCTCTTTGATATCTTGAATCTCTTCACTTTCCTGGCTTGGTACACGTCAGAGTAATTATAAACCTATTTAATATCTTCAATCTCTTCACTTTCCTGGCTTGGTACACGTCAGAGTAATTATAAACCTCTTTGATATCTTCAATCTCTTCACTTTCCTGGCTTGGTACACGTCAGAGTAATTATAAACCTCTTTGATATCTTCAATCTCTTCACTTTCCTGGCTTGGTACACGTCACAGTAATTATAAACCTATTTAATATCTTCAATCTCTTCACTTTCCTGGCTTGGTACACGTCACAGTAATTATAAACCTATTTAATATCTTCAATCTCTTCACTTTCCTGGCTTGGTACACGTCAGAGTAAATCTAAACCCCTTTGGTATCTTCAATCTCTTCACTTTCCTGGCTTGGTACACGTCAGAGTAATTATAAACCTCTTTGATATCTTCAATCTCTTCACTTTCCTGGCTTGGTACACGTCACAGTAATTATAAACCTCTTTGATATCTTCAATCTCTTCACTTTCCTGGCTTGGTACACGTCACAGTAATTATAAACCTCTTTGATATCTTCAATCTCTTCACTTTCCTGGCTTGGTACACGTCAGAGTAATTATAAACCTCTTTGATATCTTCAATCTCTTCACTTTCCTGGCTTGGTACACGTCACAGTAATTATAAACCTCTTTGATATCTTCAATCTCTTCACTTTCCTGGCTTGGTACACGTCACAGTAATTATAAACATCTTTGATATCTTCAATCTCTTCACTTTCCTGGCTTGGTACACGTCACAGTAATTCTAAACCTCTTTGATATCTTCAATCTCTTCACTTTCCTGGCTTGGTACACGTCACAGTAATTATAAACCTCTTTGATATCTTCAAGCTCTTCACTTTCCTGGCTTGGTACACGTCACAGTAATTATAAACCTCTTTAATATCTTCAATCTCTTCACTTTCCTGGCTTGGTACACGTCACAGTAATTATAAACCTATTTAATATCTTCAATCTCTTCACTTTCCTGGCTTGGTACACGTCAGAGTAATTATAAACCTCTTTGATATCTTCAATCTCTTCACTTTCCTGGCTTGGTACACGTCAGAGTAATTATAAACCTATTTAATATCTTCAATCTCTTCACTTTCCTGGCTTGGTACACGTCAGAGTAATTATAAACCTCTTTGATATCTTCAATCTCTTCACTTTCCTGGCTTGGTACACGTCAGAGTAATTATAAACCTCTTTGATATCTTCAATCTCTTCACTTTCCTGGCTTGGTACACGTCACAGTAATTCTAAACCTCTTTGATATCTTCAAGCTCTTCACTTTCCTGGCTTGGTACACGTCAGAGTAATTATAAACCTCTTTGATATCTTCAATCTCTTCACTTTCCTGGCTTGGTACACGTCAGAGTAATTATAAACCTCTTTGATATCTTCCATTTCTTCACTTTCCTGGCTTGGTACACGTCACAGTAATAATAAACATCTTTGATATCTTCAAGCTCTTCACTTTCCTGGCTTGGCACACGTCAGAGTAATTATAAACCTCTTTGATATCTTCAATCTCTTCACTTTCCTGGCTTGGTACACGTCAGAGTAATTATAAACCTCTTTGATATCTTCAATCTCTTCACTTTCCTGGCTTGGTACACGTCACAGTAATTATAAACCTCTTTGATATCTTCAATCTCTTCACTTTCCTGGCTTGGTACACGTCACAGTAATAATAAACCTCTTTGATATCTTCAAGCTCTTCACTTTCCTGGCTTGGTACACGTCACAGTAATTATAAACCTCTTTGATATCTTCAAGCTCTTCACTTTCCTGGCATGGTACACGTCAGAGTAATTATAAACCTCTTTGATATCTTCAAGCTCTTCACTTTCCTGGCTTGGTACACGTCACAGTAATTATAAACCTCTTTGATATCTTCAATCTCTTCACTTTCCTGGCTTGGTACATGTCAGAGTAATTATAAACCTCTTTGATATCTTCAATCTCTTCACTGTCCTGGCTTGGTACACGTCACAGTAATTATAAACCTCTTTGATATCTTCAATCTCTTCACTTTCCTGGCTTGGTACACGTCAGAGTAATTATAAACCTCTTTGATATCTTCAATCTCTTCACTTTCCTGGCTTGGTACACGTCAGAGTAATTATAAACCTATTTAATATCTTCAATCTCTTCACTTTCCTGGCTTGGTGCACGTCAGAGTAATTCTAAACCTATTTAATATCTTCAATCTCTTCACTTTCCTGGCTTGGTACACGTCAGCGTAATTATAAACCTCTTTAATATCTTCAATCTCTTCACTTTCCTGGCTTGGTACACGTCAGAGTAATTCTAAACCTCTTTAATATCTTCAATCTCTTCACTTTCCTGGCTTGGTACACGTCAGAGTAATTATAAACCTATTTAATATCTTCACTCTCTTCATTTTCCTGGCTTGGTACACGTCAGAGTAATTATAAACCTATTTAATATCTTCAATCTCTTCACTTTCCTGGCTTGGTACACGTCAGAGTAATTCTAAACCTCTTTAATATCTTCAATCTCTTCACTTTCCTGGCTTGGTACACGTCAGAGTAATTATAAACCTATTTAATATCTTCACTCTCTTCATTTTCCTGGCTTGGTACACGTCAGAGTAATTATAAACCTATTTAATATCTTCAATCTCTTCACTTTCCTGGCTTGGTACACGTCAGAGTAATTATAAACCTATTTAATATCTTCAATCTCTTCACTTTTCTGGCTTGGTACACGTCACAGTAATTATAAACCTATTTAATATCTTCAATCTCTTCACTTTCCTGGCTTGGTACACGTCACAGTAATTATAAACCTATTTAATATCTTCAATCTCTTCACTTTCCTGGCTTGGTACACGTCACAGTAATTATAAACCTATTTAAATCTTCAAGCTCTTCACTTTCCTGGCTTGGTACACGTCAGAGTAATTCTAAACCCCTTTGATATCTTCAAGCTCTTCACTTTCCTGGCTTGGTACACGTCAGAGTAATTATAAACCTATTTAATATCTTCAATCTCTTCACTTTCCTGGCTTGGTACACGTCAGAGTAATTCTAAACCTATTTAATATCTTCAATCTCTTCACTTTCCTGGCTTGGTACACGTCACAGTAATTATAAACCTATTTGATATCTTCAATCTCTTCACTTTCCTGGCTTGGTACACGTCAAAGTAATTATAAACCTATTTAATATCTTCAATCTCTTCACTTTCCTGGCTTGGTACACGTCAGAGTAATTCTAAACCTCTTTAATATCTTCAATCTCTTCACTTTCCTGGCTTGGTACACGTCAGAGTAATTATAAACCTATTTAATATCTTCACTCTCTTCATTTTCCTGGCTTGGTACACGTCAGAGTAATTATAAACCTATTTAATATCTTCAATCTCTTCACTTTCCTGGCTTGGTACACGTCAGAGTAATTATAAACCTATTTAATATCTTCAATCTCTTCACTTTTCTGGCTTGGTACACGTCACAGTAATTATAAACCTATTTAATATCTTCAATCTCTTCACTTTCCTGGCTTGGTACACGTCACAGTAATTATAAACCCATTTAATATCTTCAATCTCTTCACTTTCCTGGCTTGGTACACGTCAGAGTAATTATAAACCTATTTAAATCTTCAAGCTCTTCACTTTCCTGGCTTGGTACACGTCACAGTAATTCTAAACCCCTTTGATATCTTCAAGCTCTTCACTTTCCTGGCTTGGTACACGTCAGAGTAATTATAAACCTATTTAATATCTTCAATCTCTTCACTTTCCTGGCTTGGTACACGTCAGAGTAATTATAAACCCCTTTGATATCTTCAAGCTCTTCACTTTCCTGGCTTGGTACACGTCAGAGTAATTATAAACCTATTTGATATCTTCAATCTCTTCACTTTCCTGGCTTGGTATACGTCAGAGTAATTCTAAACCCCTTTGATATCTTAAAGCTCTTCACTTTCCTGGCTTGGTACACGTCACAGTAATTCTAAGCCTATTTAATATCTTCAATCTCTTCACTTTCCTGGCTTGGTACACGTCAGAGTAATTATAAACCTATTTAATATCTTCAATCTCTTCACTTTCCTGGCTTGGTACACGTCAGAGTAATTCTAAACCTCTTTAATATCTTCAAGCTCTTCACTTTCCTGGCTTGGTACATGTCAGAGTAATTATAAACCTATTTAATATCTTCAATCTCTTCACTTTCCTGGCTTGGTACACGTCAGAGTAATTATAAACCTATTTAATATCTTCAATCTCTTCACTTTCCTGGCTTGGTACACGTCACAGTAATTATAAACCTATTTAATATCTTCAATCTCTTCACTTTCCTGGCTTGGTACACGTCAGAGTAATTCTAAACCTCTTTAATATCTTCAATCTCTTCACTTTTCTGGCTTGGTACATGTCAGAGTAATTATAAACCTATTTAATATCTTCAATCTCTTCACTTTCCTGGCTTGGTACACGTCACAGTAATTCTAAACATCTTTGATATCTTCACGCTCTTCACTTTCCTGGCTTGATACACGTCAGAGTAATTCTAAACCTCTTTAATATCTTCAAGCTCTTCACTTTCCTGGCTTGGTACACGTCAGAGTAATTATAAACCTCTTTAATATCTTCAAGCTCTTCACTTTCCTGGCTTGGTACACGTCAGAGTAATTCTAAACCTCTTTAATATCTTCAAGCTCTTCACTTTCCTGGCTTGGTACACGTCACAGTAATTATAAACATCTTTGTTATCTTCAAGCTCTTCACTTTCCTGGCTTGGTACACGTCAGAGTAATTCTAAACATCTTTGATATCTTCAAGCTCTTCACTTTCCTGGCTTGGTACACGTCAGAGTAATCCTAAACCTCTCTAATATCTTCAAGCTCTTCACTTTCCTGGCTTGGGACACGTCAGAGTAATTCTAAACATCTTTGTTATCTTCAAGCTCTTCACTTTCCTGGCTTGGTACACGTCAGAGTAATTCTAAACATCTTTGATATCTTCAAGCTCTTCACTTTCCTGACTTGGTACACGTCAGAGTAATTCTAAACCCCTTTGATATCTTCAATCTCTTCACTTTCCTGGCTTGGTACACGTCAGAGTAATTATAAACATCTTTGTTATCTTCAAGCTCTTCACTTTCCTGGCTTGGTACACGTCAGAGTAATTCTAAACATCTTTGATATCTGCAAGCTCTTCACTTTCCTGACTTGGTACACGTCAGAGTAATTCTAAACCCCTTTGATATCTTCAATCTCTTCACTTTCCTGGCTTGGTACACGTCAGAGTAATTATAAACCTCTTTAATATCTTCAAGCTCTTCACTTTCCTGGCTTGGTACACGTCAGAGTAATTATAAACCTCTTGAATATCTTCAAGCTCTTCACTTTCCTGGCTTGGTACACGTCAGAGTAAATCTAAACATCTTTGATATCTTCAATCTCTTCACTTTCCTGGCTTGGTACACGTCAGAGTAATTCTAAACCTCTTTAATATCTTCAATCTCTTCACTTTTCTGGCTTGGTACATGTCAGAGTAATTATAAACCTATTTAATATCTTCAATCTCTTCACTTTCCTGGCTTGGTACACGTCACAGTAATTCTAAACATCTTTGATATCTTCACGCTCTTCATTTTCCTGGCTTGGTACACGTCAGAGTAATTCTAAACCTCTTTAATATCTTCAAGCTCTTCACTTTCCTGGCTTGGTACACGTCAGAGTAATTATAAACCTCTTTAATATCTTCAAGCTCTTCACTTTCCTGGCTTGGTACACGTCAGAGTAATTCTAAACATCTTTGATATCTTCAAGCTCTTCACTTTCCTGGCTTGGTACACGTCAGAGTAATCCTAAACCTCTCTAATATCTTCAAGCTCTTCACTTTCCTGGCTTGGGACACGTCAGAGTAATTCTAAACATCTTTGTTATCTTCAAGCTCTTCACTTTCCTGGCTTGGTACACGTCAGAGTAATTCTAAACATCTTTGATATCTTCAAGCTCTTCACTTTCCTGACTTGGTACACGTCAGAGTAATTCTAAACCCCTTTGATATCTTCAATCTCTTCACTTTCCTGGCTTGGTACACGTCAGAGTAATTATAAACATCTTTGTTATCTTCAAGCTCTTCACTTTCCTGGCTTGGTACACGTCAGAGTAATTCTAAACATCTTTGATATCTTCAAGCTCTTCACTTTCCTGACTTGGTACACGTCAGAGTAATTCTAAACCCCTTTGATATCTTCAATCTCTTCACTTTCCTGGCTTGGTACACGTCAGAGTAATTATAAACCTCTTTAATATCTTCAAGCTCTTCACTTTCCTGGCTTGGTACACGTCAGAGTAATTATAAACCTCTTGAATATCTTCAAGCTCTTCACTTTCCTGGCTTGGTACACGTCAGAGTAAATCTAAACATCTTTGATATCTTCAATCTCTTCACTTTCCTGGCTTGGGACACGTCAGAGTAATTCTAAACATCTTTGTTATCTTCAAGCTCTTCACTTTCCTGGCTTGGTACACGTCAGAGTAATTCTAAACCCCTTTGATATCTTCAATCTCTTCACTTTCCTGGCTTGGTACACGTCAGAGTAATTATAAACCTCTTTAATATCTTCAAGCTCTTCACTTTCCTGGCTTGGTACACGTCAGAGTAAATCTAAACATCTTTGATATCTTCAATCTCTTCACTTTCCTGGCTTGGGACACGTCAGAGTAATTCTAAGCATCTTTGTTATCTTCAAGCTCTTCACTTTCCTGGCTTGGTACACGTCAGAGTAATTCTAAACTCCTTTGATATCTTCAAGCTCTTCACTTTCCTGGCTTGGTACACTCACTTCAATGAAAAGTTATAAATTCTTCAAATATGGGAGGACAATTGGGATATTATCAAATCAAAACTCTACAATATATAATGTATCAACTAAGATTTCCTTTCTTTAAGTCGCGTCACCATACAGAAATATATTTCATGGTTGAAACATGATCCCAACACAAAATTATTCAGAAGGCATCTTCTTATCAAATACACACCCGAAAACAAGGAAATTGAATATTTCATGTGGCACATATATCACTGTGTTTGGTTTGTGTTGTTTTGTTTTGTTTTTCTTTCTTTTCGTTTTTCTTTTATTTTGTTTTGTTTCATGTATTTTGGGGGTTTTTGTGTGTTTTTGCTTGTTTGTTTGTTTTTGCTTGTTTGTTTGTGTTTGCTTGTTTGTTTGTTTTTGTTTTTTGTTTGTTTGTTGTTTTTGTTGTTGTTGTTGTTTGTTTTGTTTTTGGTTTGTTTTATTTTATTTTTTGTTGCACATCAATTAATGTATTTCATATTTATATTTAATACTCTTATTTTGTCTGTTAAATATGTTCTTTGGACATTAGTAGACAAATTGCTGAAATATGAATATAAATATATTAGCCCATGATAAGAGTACTTCAAGGATTATATATTAATTATTCACCAAGTCGATTCGAATCGCCCAAGTTTAGACTGGTCATGACCAGCTTATAATGTCTGACAATTATTAATTTAGTACCATAGTGATCAGACAATGTCTAAATACAGGGATGTATTATTAATTTATAAAATATAACTAAGTCTTTTCTGAAGATAAATACTTCACAGACAAACAAGTCATGCAAACCATAGAAATATGATAACACGACAAGACATTATGGTCATATAAGTTTGGTTTGTGGATTGTTAGTGTCTTATTGCTGGCTCACTCTATATACATGGGTTTTTATATTATTATCAGACTTGTTGAACTGTTCAATCTTCCAGGGAACCTGAGTTCGCCTCCGTTCTTTTGTGTATACATGTGTGTGTGTGGGGGGGGGGGGGGGGGGGGGGTTACTCTCTCTCTATCTTTATGCTTTCTGCGTAGTACTATGTCGACATTGTTGGTCTTTTTGTTCTTTTATTTCTGGCCGTTGTATTTTCTGTCCTTTGATTTTCGGCTTTTGGTTACCCCTTCGGTAACTTCTAAAGCTGTGTAGTGTTTAAATGACGATGCAATGCATGGATCATCTGATGATAGTTTATCATGTTCGATCATGTACATGGAGTCTTTTTGCTTTGGTGTCGACAATTTATTTATCACAGGAAGTGGCCTAGACTTTATATTATTTTTACGTTCAATATATGAAACGTTTGACGATACTAAATGTGTAATCAAAAGTTGAAATTCGACGACAGACAGAAAAGGTGAACGACATTCCCAATACAGTAGGCGCTCATTTACGTTCCGAATAAAAGGAAAATATCAAGATTGATTCACTGGTTGAAACTACAAGACGTCACAGTCTTACTAAAGCACTGGTCATATGCTACTAAATTTTATAGTATTGCTAGAACTCTGCCTTAATTAAATTATGGATTGAATGAGTCTCTGTGCTTGTTAGAACTAAAATACAACCATTATAACTATATTTCTTACTAAATGTGATTTTTTTTTTTGTATTGTCCTATCCAATGAAAAAAAATTATTATGTGAATCGTAAACTGTGATTTTTTATTGATTTTACTGCTCATTGTAGGCGTCTTGATTGACAATAAAGCATTTGTTTGTTTGTTTGTTTGTTTATACCTATAGCGTGTCCTTGTCATAGCATTTATAATGTCGCCGATAATTCCAAAGCGCCGTAGGTGAAGACTTGCTGCACCTTTGTTATCAGTGGTCGTTGTGCTGTTGTCAGGTATAATTTACCTTCTTTGTTATTCATAATCTTTTCTTTGTTGTAATCCAACTTCCGTCCATATACCAATATAAAATATTTACCGATACTAAATGTATCTCGTTATCAACGAAACGGAGAATGTATTTAAAGGAATGATAAGTAGATGCCCTTTACAATGGTCTAAAATAGTACGATAATGTATAATTATATCAAGTCAGGGCAAGGCAAGGCTACCATTGGCACTAGTGGACACAGGAACCATGCCTTGTGAAGATGGAAAAACGTAACTTTGGTATAGTCGTATGGGAGGATGGTTTGTTCGCCACAAGTAAAAAAATATATATAAAATTGTGCTTTACAACGGGCCACAACGACCATTCACCTCAATTCAATTCAATTCAAAGCTTTATTTAAGTCGATATAAATCATACATATAACACAAGTTCTAATGAGCTTTTAAAATCGACTATGGTATATAACAACACATACAATCATGCATACAAACATATTAAATAAAAACATACATCAATTTATGCAATTCAATATAGACACAAGTTACAGAAGCAGATATCAACTGAACAAAAGCAAGCTAAAAATAAGAGGCTCATGCATTTAAGCAACAACAGAAAATAATAAAATAATAAAAATATTTAAAAGCATGAAAATTTAGAAATAAAAATTTAAAGGTCATCTGTATAACTTATGTTACAATAACATCGTAAGTAGAATTATGATTACCAATCCATTAAGCTAATGAGAAAGTCAGTAAATTACCAACGGTGTACCATTTTTTTAATGATAATTGTCTTCATAATACATCAAAGCACGGAATAATCAAGCAATCTATAACAGAAGTCTTAAATGACAGCTGAAACTGAGAAAACGAAACATCATGATAACTATACAGCTGAAACATAAAAATCATATCTGAAACATACCTGTTGATTCATCGGCTGATTTAGCTTGAGCTTGATGTTAACATAACAAACCAAGCTGATATTACAAAAATTCTATAATTATTTTTCGGGAGAAAAAATGTTTTTGCATAATTAAATTACTGTATAATTATAATATACAACATTTCTAGATATACTCACTTAAAAGTACACGTGACCTTGATAACTAGATGTAGCTTGAGATTAAGAGAGGTAATTAATCTGATTTTTATTAGTCTTAACAGGGAAGGAGCTTGGCGCAAGTGTTTTAGCGTGAAAGAGGCGTGTTGTAAGTGTATAAGAAGAGTTTGATTATATAAAAGGGGTTATCACAATCTGTATATCGAAGAAGAACAAACAACACAATGGCCAAAAGAAAAAGTACAAAAGGACAAACAACAGGTTCCATTCTTTCCGAGCGAAACCCACGAACTATATAGTTATTCTCTGCTGCAGAAAAAAATGTCTCACAAAGGACGGTCCGCTGGTCGTGCAGCGCGAACCACATACATATTTGATCCTACGAAATCATATTTCAACAAAGTATCTGTCGATGCTGCTACGATGTTTCGATTGCATTTTGGAAATGTTCTGATATTGTGGTATTGTTTTATCTTTAATATGAAACACGTTCGTGACAGCACGCTATGATAATCTACCTGTGCACCTTAAAAACTATGTACAACATAACATTACCAAAATAGCAAGAGGCAGACATTGATATTAAAGTTAAACATATCTAATAAATACATACTATACAATGATAATAGTTGATATACAGTAATTATAAAGACATTGATAATCTTAGACAACTGTATTTATGAGAATTTGTTATCTATTATCTCTAAAAGAACAGTTTTACACATGTTATGATGTTATCTCCCTTTGTTATGATGTTATCTCCCTTAGCCAATGGTAATCATAAGTTCTCCTCATATTAATTCACAAATGTTGCAACATATGCATCTTATAAGAAGAGTTTGAAGATACCAAAGGGTAATCAGAATCCATAATTCGAAGAAAAACAGACAGCGCAATGGCCAAGAGAAGAAAAACAGACAGCGCAATGGCCAAAAATAGAAATAAAAAAACAAAAGGACAAACAACGATCTACAAACATCTTTTTTTAATTTAAAAAAAAAGAAGAAAAAAAATAGTTTATATAAAGACAATACAAGCAAAACTGTATAAAGTAAATAGACCGGGGTATTAAATTAGATATCTAAGCTTCCATTACATCGTAGAAATAACAACTTTTATTGTGGTAATCTAGAATGGGTAACTAACAATGACTATTTTATTGTGGTAATCTAGAATGGGTAACTAACAATGACTATTTCATTGTGGTAATCTAGAATGGGTAACTAACAATGACTATTTCATTGTGGTAATCTAGAATGGGTAACTAACAATGACTATTTTATTGTGGTAATCTAGAATGGGTAACTAACAATGACTATTTTATTGTGGTAATCTAGAATGGGTAGCTAACAATGACTATTTTATTGTAGTAATCTAGAATGGGTAACTAACAATGACTATTTTATTGTGGTAATCTAGAATGGGTAACTAACAATGACTATTTTATTGTGGTAATATAGAATGGGTAACTAACAATGACTATTTTATTGTGGTAATATAGAATGGGTAACTAACAATGACTATTTTATTGTGGTAATATAGAATGGGTAACTAACAATGACTATTTTATTGTGGTCATCTAGAATGGGTAACTAACAATGACTATTTTATTGTGGTAATCTAGAATGGGTAACTAACAATGATTATTTTATTGTGGTAATCTAGAATGGGTAACTAACAATGACTATTTTATTGTGGTAATATAGAATGGGTAACTAACAATGACTATTTTATTGTGGTAATATAGAATGGGTAACTAACAATGACTATTTTATTGTGGTCATCTAGAATGGGTAACTAACAATGACTATTTTATTGTGGTAATCTAGAATGGGTAACTAACAATGACTATTTTTATTGTGGTAATCTAGAATGGGTAACTAACAATGACTATTTTATTGTGGTAATCTAGAATGGGTAACTAACAATGACTATTTTATTGTGGTAATCTAGAATGGGTAACTAACAATGACTATTTTATTGTGGTAATCTAGAATGGGTAACTAACAATGACTATTTTATTGTGGTAATCTAGAATGGGTAACTAACAATGACTATTTTATTGTGGTAATCTAGAATGGGTAACTAACAATGACTATTTTATTGTGGTAATCTAGAATGGGTAACTAACAATGACTATTTTCTCAACCTGACAATGTGGTATTTTTTGTTTCTCATTGCATACATAATTTGTTTGATTTGTGGGTAAAGGGTAAAGGGTAAAGGGTAAATGCATATAATGAGTTAATTGATTAATTGATTGATAATTGTTTAACCTCCAGGGTTCAGTATTTCAGCTATATTCAGGTCGAGAACAAGCTCAACAATATACATAAAGTATATCGAAATAAGGGAAAGAATTGGTCAACCGGGTCAACGACTTTTGACTGTGAAAGAAAAAGAATCGATAACTATAAAACAGGTCTTTAGAGTGCAGCAACCATGGTTATCTCAAAATACGTTACTCGCTAAGGTCCACGATCAGGCTTTCCGTATTATGACCTGACAGCCATACCCAAACCGAAAAGGCTCCCTCTATCCACCACACGATGACACAATGGACAGCTCTGTAGGCTTAAATCATTGGGACATGGGTCACTACCCAGTATTATGACTTGGCTAATTCTTCTGTAAGAACAAGAACAGGTGAAACATAATGTTGTGGTTGTCCTAATGTTTTCAGTAATTGCGTGTTTTCCTTGTGTTTTATTTCAGTGAACACTTCATAACAAATGTCATTACATTTTGTATTATTATATAATAAAATACATACAACAATTAATTACAATATTTACCCTCAAATGTATTCATACCAATTTGTTATCAAGATATCGGACTACAAAGACGAAAATAAAGAATTTCTGATTATTAAATCAAAATGTATTTATTTAAATATAATTAAAACAAATATAATTACCAGAAGCAATCAATTCTACAGACTATGACAATCGATGCTTCTTTTCTTATTATAACTCTGCAAAACAACTACAAAAGAGAACCGAAGAATTGAAATATTTTTAATTATATTTTTTCTATGGATAGAGTATTTTTAGATACGATATTTGTTTTCTCTTATTTAAACTACAAAGTTAACCAGGAGATTTGTTTAATTACAAAGTTAAACGAGACAAAGAGGATCTATAATTATATAATAATTAACTTGTTTCATGTAGAGTAAATATTCAAATAAAATAAAAATATTAATCATACATATTTACTAATCAGTTCAAAGGAAAACATCAATTGTATTTTCTTCTTCATAACTGCACAAAGCAACTATGAAAGACAAACTACAATTATGTAATGACAAACTACAATTATGTAATGACAAACCACAATTATGTAATTAAGACAAACTACAATTATGTAATTAAGACAAACTACAATTATGTAATTAAGACAAACTACAATTATGTAATTAAGACAAATGACAATTATGTAATTAAGACAAACTACAATTATGTAATTAAGACAAACTACAATTATGTAATTAAGACAAACTACAATTATGTAATTAAGCTTTTTGCTTGTATTTGACTGTGGTGTCTTTGTATATCGTCTCACATCCGGGTTACAACATGATGCAAGGCGGTCGGGAAGTACAAATGGATATATATATTGTGCAAATAACTCGTCTAACCAGTTTTAACACTTGTCACTGAAATACAAGGGACCAAAAAACTAGTTAAAGCCCCCACTTGATCAATGTGTCTGTACAAAAGCCAGTAAAGTGAACAGTAGTGTATATGTGTGTTCTGGTGTTTCGATCTTCTGATTAGATATTAGAATTTGTCCGACAGTGTTCTATATTTGTTTATCATTTTATTGATCTTTATCTGTGTAAAGGAGTTCTCTCCCCCTGTTTTAGTGAGGTTTGTATTCCTCAATATTTAGTTTTCTATGTAGTGTTTAGGAGATCAATGTTTGAGCTCTCCCCCGGTTTTAGTGAGGTTTGTATTCCTCAATATTTAGTTTTCTGTGTAGTGTTTTGGAGATCAACGTTTGAGCTCTCCCCCGGTTTTAGTGAGGTTTGTATTCCTCAATATTTAGTTTTCTGTGTAGTGTTTAGGAGATCAATGTTTCAGCTCTCCCCCGGTTTTAGTGAGGTTGTATTCCTCAATATTTAGTTTTCTGTGTAGTGCTAAGGAGATCAATGTTTGAGTTCTCCCCCGGTTTTAGTGAGGTTTGTATTCCTCAATATTTAGTTTTCTGTGTAGTGTTTAGGAGATCAATGTTTGAGTTCTCCCCCGGTTTTAGTGAGGTTTGTATTCCTCAATATTTAGTTTTCTGTGTAGTGTTTTGGAGATCAATGTTTGAGCTCTCCCCCGGTTTTAGTGAGGTTTGTATTCCTCAATATTTAGTTTTCTGTGTAGTGTTTTGGAGATCAATGTTTGAGCTCTCCCCCTGTTTTAGTGAGGTTTGTATTCCTCAATATTTAGTTTTCTGTGTAGTGTTTTGGAGATCAATGTTTGAGCTCTCCCCCGGTTTTAGTGAGGTTTGTATTCCTCAATATTTAGTTTTCTGTGTAGTGTTAAGGAGATCAATGTTTGAGCTCTCCCCCGGTGTTAGTGAGGTTTGTATTCCTCAATATTTAGTTTTCTGTGTAGTGTTAAGGAGATCAATGTTTGAGCTCTCCCCCGGTTTTAGTGAGGTTTGTATTCCTCAATATTTAGTTTTCTGTGTAGTGTTAAGGAGATCAATGTTTGAGCTCTCCCCCCGGTGTTAGTGAGGTTTGTATTCCTCAATATTTAGTTTTCTGTGTAGTGTTAAGGAGATCAATGTTTGAGCTCTCCCCCGGTTTTAGTGAGGTTTGTATTCCTCAATATTTAGTTTTCTGTGTAGTGTTAAGGAGATCAATGTTTGAGCTCTCCCCCGGTTTTAGTGAGGTTTGTATTCCTCAATATTTAGTTTTCTGTGTAGTGTTAAGGAGATCAATGTTTGAGCTCTCCCCCCGGTGTTAGTGAGGTTTGTATTCCTCAATATTTAGTTTTCTGTGTAGTGTTAAGGAGATCAATGTTTGAGCTCTCCCCCGGTTTTAGTGAGGTTTGTATTCCTCAATATTTATTTTTCTGTGTAGTGTTAAGGAGATCAATGTTTGAGCTCTCCCCCGGTTTTAGTGAGGTTTGTATTCCTCAATATTTAGTTTTCTGTGTAGTGTTAAGGAGATCAATGTTTGAGCTCTCCCCCGGTTTTAGTGAGGTTGTATTCCTCAATATTTAGTTTTCTGTGTAGTGTTAAGGAGATCAATGTTTGAGCTCTCCCCCGGTTTTAGTGAGGTTGTATTCCTCAATATTTGGTTTTCTGTGTAGTGTTAAGGAGATCAATGTTTGAGCTCTCCCCCGGTTTTAGTGAGGTTTGTATTCCTCAATATTTAGTTTTCTGTGTAGTGTTAAGGAGATCAATGTTTGAGCTCTCCCCCGGTTTTAGTGAGGTTGTATTCCTCAATATTTAGTTTTCTGTGTAGTGTTAAGGAGATCAATGTTTGAGCTCTCCCCCGGTTTTAGTGAGGTTGTATTCCTCAATATTTAGTTTTCTGTGTAGTGTTAAGGAGATCAATGTTTGAGCTCTCCCCCGGTTTTAGTGAGGTTGTATTCCTCAATATTTAGTTTTCTGTGTAGTGTTAAGGAGATCAATGTTTGAGCTCTCCCCCGGTTTTAGTGAGGTTTGTATTCCTCAATATTTAGTTTTCTGTGTAGTGTTTTGGAGATCAATGTTTGAGCTCTCCCCCGGTTTTAGTGAGGTTGTATTCCTCAATATTTAGTTTTCTGTGTAGTGTTAAGGAGATCAATGTTTGAGCTCTCCCCCGGTTTTAGTGAGGTTTGTATTCCTCAATATTTAGTTTTCTGTGTAGTGTTTTGGAGATGAATGTTTGAGTTCTCCCCCAGTTTTAGTGAGGTTTGTATTCCTCAATATTTAGTTTTCTGTGTAGTGTTTTGGAGATGAATGTTTGAGCTCTCCCCCGGTTTTAGTGAGGTTTGTATTCCTCAATATTTAGTTTTCTGTGCAGTGTTTAGGAGATCAATGATTGAGCTCTCCCCCGGTTTTAGTGAGGTTTGTATTCCTCAATATTTAGTTTTCTGTGTAGTGTTTAGGAGATCAATGTTTGAGCTCTCCCCCGGTTTTAGTGAGGTTTGTATTCCTCAATATTTAGTTTTCTGTGTAGTGTTTTGGAGATCAATGTTTGAACTCTCCCCCGGTTTTAGTGAGGTTTGTATTCCTCAATATTTAGTTTTCTGTGTAGTGTTTAGGAGATCAATGTTTGAGCTCTCCCCCGGTTTTAGTGAGGTTTGTATTCCTCAATATTTAGTTTTCTGTGTAGTGTTTAGGAGATCAATGATTGAGCTCTCCCCCGGTTTTAGTGAGGTTTGTATTCCTCAATATTTAGTTTTCTGTGTAGTGTTTAGGAGATCAATGTTTGAGCTCTCCCCCGGTTTTAGTGAGGTTTGTATTCCTCAATATTTAGTTTTCTGTGTAGTGTTTAGGAGATCAATGATTGAGCTCTCCCCCGGTTTTAGTGAGGTTTGTATTCCTCAATATTTAGTTTTCTGTGTAGTGTTTTGGAGATCAATGTTTGAGCTCTCCCCCGGTTTTAGTGAGGTTTGTATTCCTCAATATTTAGTTTTCTGTGTAGTGTTAAGGAGATCAATGTTTGAGCTCTCCCCAGGTTTTAGTGAGGTTTGTATTCCTCAATATTTAGTTTTCTGTGTAGTGTTTTGGAGATCAATGTTTGAGCTCTCCCCCGGTTTTAGTGAGGTTTGTATTCCTCAATATTTAGTTTTCTGTGTAGTGATTTGGAGATCAATGTTTGAGCTCTCCCCCGGTTTTAGTGAGGTTTGTATTCCTCAATATTTAGTTTTCTGTGTAGTGTTTAGGAGATCAATGTTTGAGCTCTCCCCCGGTTTTAGTGAGGTTTGTATTCCTCAATATTTAGTTTTCTGTGTAGTGTTTAGGAGATCAATGTTTGAGCTCTCCCCCGGTTTTATTGAGGTTTGTATTCCTCAATATTTAGTTTTCTGTGTAGTGTTTTGGAGATCAATGTTTGAGCTCTCCCCCGGTTTTAGTGAGGTTTGTATTCCTCAATATTTAGTTTTCTGTGTAGTGTTTAGGAGATCAATGTTTGAGCTCTCCCCCGGTTTTAGTGAGGTTTGTATTCCTCAATATTTAGTTTTCTGTGTAGTGTTTAGGAGATCAATGTTTGAGCTCTCCCCCGGTTTTAGTGAGGTTTGTATTCCTCAATATTTAGTTTTCTGTGTAGTGTTTTGGAGATCAATGTTTGAGCTCTCCCCCGGTTTTAGTGAGGTTTGTATTCCTCAATATTTAGTTTTCTGTGTAGTGTTTAGGAGATCAATGTTTGAGCTCTCCCCCGGTTTTAGTGAGGTTTGTATTCCTCAATATTTAGTTTTCTGTGTAGTGTTTAGGAGATCAATGTTTGAGCTCTCCCCCGGTTTTAGTGAGGTTTGTATTCCTCAATATTTAGTTTTCTGTGTAGTGTTTTGGAGATCAATGTTTGAGCTCTCCCCCGGTTTTAGTGAGGTTTGTATTCCTCAATATTTAGTTTTCTGTGTAGTGTTTTGGAGATCAATGTTTGAGCTCTCCCCCGGTTTTAGTGAGGTTTGTATTCCTCAATATTTAGTTTTCTGTGTAGTGTTTTGGAGATCAATGTTTGAGCTCTCCCCCGGTTTTAGTGAGGTTGTATTCCTCAATATTTAGTTTTCTGTGTAGTGTTAAGGAGATCAATGTTTGAGCTCTCCCCCGGTTTTAGTGAGGTTTGTATTCCTCAATATTTAGTTTTCTGTGTAGTGTTTTGGAGATCAATGTTTGAGCTCTCCCCCGGTTTTAGTGAGGTTTGTATTCCTCAATATTTAGTTTTCTGTGTAGTGTTTTGGAGATCAATGTTTGAGCTCTCCCCCGGTTTTAGTGAGGTTTGTATTCCTCAATATTTAGTTTTCTGTGTAGTGTTAAGGAGATCAATGTTTGAGCTCTCCCCCGGTGTTAGTGAGGTTTGTATTCCTCAATATTTAGTTTTCTGTGTAGTGTTTTGGAGATCAATGTTTGAGCTCTCCCCCGGTTTTAGTGAGGTTGTATTCCTCAATATTTAGTTTTCTGTGTAGTGTTAAGGAGATCAATGTTTGAGCTCTCCCCCGGTTTTAGTGAGGTTTGTATTCCTCAATATTTAGTTTTCTGTGTAGTGTTTTGGAGATCAAAGTTTGAGCTCTCCCCCGGTTTTAGTGAGGTTTGTATTCCTCAATATTTAGTTTTCTGTGTAGTGTTAAGGAGATCAATGTTTGAGCTCTCCCCCGGTGTTAGTGAGGTTTGTATTCCTCAATATTTAGTTTTCTGTGTAGTGTTTTGGAGATCAATGTTTGAGCTCTCCCCCGGTTTTAGTGAGGTTTGTATTCCTCAATATTTAGTTTTCTGTGTAGTGTTTAGGAGATCAATGTTTGAGCTCTCCCCCGGTTTTAGTGAGGTTTGTATTCCTCAATATTTAGATTTCTGTGTAGTGTTTAGGAGATCAATGTTTGAGCTCTCCCCCGGTTTTAGTGAGGTTTGTATTCCTCAATATTTAGTTTTCTGTGTAGTGTTTAGGAGATCAATGTTTGAGCTCTCCCCCGGTTTTAGTGAGGTTTGTATTCCTCAATATTTAGTTTTCTGTGTAGTGTTTTGGAGATCAATGTTTGAGCTCTCCCCCGGTTTTAGTGAGGTTTGTATTCCTCAATATTTAGTTTTCTGTGTAGTGTTTTGGAGATCAATGTTTGAGCTCTCCCCCGGTTTTAGTGAGGTTTGTATTCCTCAATATTTAGTTTTCTGTGTAGTGTTTTGGAGATCAATGTTTGAGCTCTCCCCCGGTTTTAGTGAGGTTTGTATTCCTCAATATTTAGTTTTCTGTGTAGTGCTTAGGAGATCAATGTTTGAGCTCTCCCCCGGTTTTAGTGAGGTTTGTATTCCTCAATATTTAGTTTTCTGTGTAGTGTTTTGGAGATCAATGTTTGAGCTCTCCCCCGGTTTTAGTGAGGTTTGTATTCCTCAATATTTAGTTTTCTGTGTAGTGTTTTGGAGATCAATGTTTGAGCTCTCCCCCGGTTTTAGTGAGGTTTGTATTCCTCAATATTTAGTTTTCTGTGTAGTGTTTAGGAGATCAATGTTTGAGCTCTCCCCCGGTTTTAGTGAGGTTTGTATTCCTCAATATTTAGTTTTCTGTGTAGTGTTTTGGAGATCAATGTTTGAGCTCTCCCCCGGTTTTAGTGAGGTTTGTATTCCTCAATATTTAGTTTTCTGTGTAGTGTTTAGGAGATCAATGTTTGAGCTCTCCCCCGGTTTTAGTGAGGTTTGTATTCCTCAATATTTAGTTTTCTGTGTAGTGTTTAGGAGATCAATGTTTGAGCTCTCCCCCGGTTTTAGTGAGGTTTGTATTCCTCAATATTTAGTTTTCTTTGTAGTGTTTAGGAGATCAATGTTTGAGCTCTCCCCCGGTTTTAGTGAGGTTTGTATTCCTCAATATTTAGTTTTCTGTGTAGTGTTTTGGAGATCAATGTTTGAGCTCTCCCCCGGTTTTAGTGAGGTTTGTATTCCTCAATATTTAGTTTTCTGTGTAGTGTTTTGGAAATCAATGTTTGAGCTCTCCCCCGGTTTTAGTGAGGTTTGTATTCCTCAATATTTAGTTTTCTGTGTAGTGTTAAGGAGATCAATGTTTGAGCTCTCCCCCGGTTTTAGTGAGGTTTGTATTCCTCAATATTTAGTTTTCTGTGTAGTGTTTTGGAGATCAATGTTTGAGCTCTCCCCCGGTTTTAGTGAGGTTTGTATTCCTCAATATTTAGTTTTCTGTGTAGTGTTTAGGAGATCAATGTTTGAGCTCTCCCCCGGTTTTAGTGAGGTTTGTATTCCTCAATATTTAGTTTTCTGTGTAGTGTTTTGGAGATCAATGTTTGAGCTCTCCCCCGGTTTTAGTGAGGTTTGTATTCCTCAATATTTAGTTTTCTGTGTAGTGTTTTGGAGATCAATGTTTGAGCTCTCCCCCGGTTTTAGTGAGGTTTGTATTCCTCAATATTTAGTTTTCTGTGTAGTGTTAAGGAGATCAATGTTTGAGCTCTCCCCCGGTTTTAGTGAGGTTTGTATTCCTCAATATTTAGTTTTCTGTGTAGTGTTTTGGAGATCAATGTTTGAGCTCTCCCCCGGTTTTAGTGAGGTTTGTATTCCTCAATATTTAGTTTTCTGTGTAGTGTTTAGGAGATCAATGTTTGAGCTCTCCCCCGGTTTTAGTGAGGTTTGTATTCCTCAATATTTAGTTTTCTGTGTAGTGTTTTGGAGATCAATGTTTGTCGTTTTGTTCTTTCGTCCATTGTAATGTCTGTCCTTCCTCGGTTTTGTTCTGTCTTCCATTGTAATGTCTGTCCTTCCTCGGTTTACGGCTTCTTTGATATCGTCAAACTTTTCTTTGATAAGAAAGCGACAGACGATCTTAGTTCGCAATGATCCTCAGCTCCAGTAAACAACACCACAGACTATCCTACTTGTATGTATACATGGTTTATAGAATCACCATATATTTCCAATACAGGTTTAATGTAATTTCTATGCATGACAACATAACTGTATGTCTGGTTTAGTTAACATTGTAGTTTATGACCAAACCAAATACTTTAAAAAACATAAAATACAATTTCACAGTAAATATGTCCTTCTTTGGTAACTTATGATGTAAGCTATTAACTTGTGACCAATTAACGTCAATTCTTATTCATTGAAGCAAAACCTCGATCTTTTTGTAATTGTATATTTATGTCTTGTATCATGCATCAGACATGTATTATATAACTCTCCAATCAATGTCAAACTATTAGATATACCATGTGATCTGACCTTGACTGTGAAACATAAGTTGATTACTCTGCAGATTTCTACAATAAATGGTCCATCTTAAACTTGCTACAAGTCCCTTATGTATTGATAATCTCTTTAAGAAATTGTTGCTATGAAAGTTGAAATCTTGACTGATCACTTATATTTACTAACAACATATATAGTAAATATATTTGGTGAGTCAAGATTTCAACTTTCATAGCAACAATTTTAAAGGGGATATTGATAAAATAAAAAAATAAAAATCAATTAAAATAAGGGGGGATTGTAGCAAGTCTAGGTTCATCTATGAACAATTAAACTGTGAATTATTAGAATGTTCTATAATCATATCAAAAAAGAAATATTCAGCTTCGCAAAAAACAGGCTTAAATAACGAAACATCAAAGCAATAATACTATAATGATTATTTCATTACAATAATTCTTTCCAACTAATCGGTTTACAAGAGTAACACGACGGGTACTACTGGTGGAACAGGAAATGCAAACCCTTCCGGAGCACCTGAGTTTACCACCGGTTTTTAATGAATTTCGTGTTACTCAATCTTTAGTTTTCGTGTAGTGTTTTGTAGATCACTGTTTGTCGTTTTTTTTACCATTTTACTGTTTGTCCTTTTACGATTTACAACTTCTCAATGCCACTTCGGCATCATCAAACTTTTGTGCCATGTACAAGAGATTCCGAACTTCAATTACACAAAATAAAAAATCAGATTCGTGATGCAGTATTGAAAACACTTGTATACACATATTCTCCATGACTATTGATGTTTAAATTCTATAAATAGTATAGTCTATCAATCGATAACGGATATTATATAACTCTAACTTGACGCAAGAGTCGTCAATATAACAATCACATGGCTGCCGAGGTTCTTTCATCTAGATCAATGAAATGACAAAACAGACATTATTATCATGTAACTAAGATACATTACTGTACTTTTTGTCCAGATTATCTTTTATATGACAACATTTTGTTGCCTCGATGACTGGCAAAAGTGTAGACTATTACAACCATGATGACAGGTTGTAGATTAGAATAAATATTGTATCTTATAGCTGTCTGTTCGCAGTCGTTAAAGTAAAACTTGTTTGGTTTTCCTTTCCAAAAATGTGTCTGTTGGTTATGCTGGTAGGTACGTAAAATACACCTCATCTAAAAGACGGTAGGGTAATATAGGTGTTTATGTTCTCTGGAGAATGACTCTGATCTTATCTATTACCTCTGGAGAATGACTCTGATCTGATCTATTACCTCTGGAGAATGACTCTGATCTGATCTATTACCTCTGGAGAATGACTCTGATCTTATCTATTACCTCTGGAGAATGACTCTGATTTTATCTATTACCTCTGGAGAATGACTGATCTTATCTATTACCTCTGGAGAATGACTCTAATCTTATCTATTACCTCTGGAGAATGACTCTGATCTTATCTATTACCTCTGGAGAATGACTCTGATCTGATCTATTACCTCTGGAGAATGACTCTGATCTTATCTATTACCTCTGGAGAATGACTCTGATCTTATCTATTACCTCTGGAGAATGACTCTGATCTTATCTATTACCTCTGGAGAATGACTCTGATCTTATCTATTACCTCTGGAGAATGACTCTGATCTTATCTATTACCTCTGGAGAATGACTCTGATCTGATCTATTACCTCTGGAGAATGACTCTGATCTTATCTATTACCTCTGGAGAATGACTCTGATCTTATCTATTACCTCTGGAGAATGACTCTGATCTTATCTATTACCTCTGGAGAATGACTCTGATCTTATCTATTACCTCTGGAGAATGACTCTGATCTTATCTATTACCTCTGGAGAATGACTCTGATCTTATCTATTACCTCTGGAGATTGACTCTGATCTTATCTATTACCTTTGGAGAATGACTCTGATCTGATCTATTACCTCTAGAGAATGACTCTGATCTTATCTATTACCTCTGGAGAATGACTCTGATCTTATCTATTACCTCTGGAGAATGATTCTGATCTTATCTATTACCTCTGGAGAATGACTCTGATCTTATCTATTACCTCTGGAGAATGACTCTGATCTTATCTATTACCTCTGGAGAATGACTCTGATCTGATCTATTACCTCTGGAGAATGACTCTGATCTGATCTATTACCTCTGGAGAATGACTCTGATCTGATCTATTACCTCTGGAGAATGACTCTGATCTTATCTATTACCTCTGGAGAATGACTCTGATCTTATCTATTACCTCTGGAGAATGACTCTGATCTGATCTATTACCTCTGGAGAATGACTCTGATCTTATTTATTACCTCTGGAGAATGACTCTGATCTTATCTATTACCTCTGGAGAATGACTCTGATCTTATCTATTATCTCTGGAGAATGACTCTGATCTTATCTATTACCTCTGGAGAATGACTCTGATATTATCTGTTACCTCTGGAGAATGACTCTGATCTGATCTATTACCTCTGGAGAATGACTCTGATCTGATCTATTACCTCTGGAGAATGACTCTGATCTGATCTATTACCTCTGGAGAATGACTCTGATCTGATCTATTACCTCTGGAGAATGACTCTGATCTGATCTATTACCTCTGGAGAATGATTCTGATCTGATCTATTACCTCTGGAGAATGACTCTGATCTTATCTATTACCTCTGGAGAATGACTCTGATCTTATCTATTACCTCTGGAGAATGACTCTGATCTTATCTATTACCTCTGGAGAATGACTCTGATCTTATCTATTACCTCTGGAGAATGACTCTGATCTTATCTATTACCTCTGGAGAATGACTCTGATCTGATCTATTACCTCTAGAGAATGACTCTGATCTTATCTATTACCTCTGGAGAATGACTCTGATCTGATCTATTACCTCTGGAGAATGACTCTGATCTGATCTATTACCTCTGGAGAATGACTCTGATCTTATCTATTACCTCTGGAGAATGACTCTGATTTTATCTATTACCTCTGGAGAATGACACTGATCTTATCTATTACCTCTGGAGAATGACTTTGATCTTTTCTATTACCTCTGGAGAATGACTCTGATCTGATCTATTACCTCTGGAGAATGACTTTGATCTTATCTATTACCTCTGGAGAATGACTCTGATCTTATCTATTACCTCTGGAGAATGACTCTGATCTTATCTATTACCTCTGGAGAATGACTCTGATCTTATATATTACCTCTGGAGAATGACTCTGATCTTATCTATTACCTCTGGAGAATGACTCTGATCTTATCTATTACCTCTGGAGAATGACTCTGATCTGATCTATTACCTCTGGAAAATGACTCTGATCTGATCTATTACCTCTGGAGAATGACTCTGATCTTATATATTACCTCTGGAGAATGACTCTGATCTTATCTATTACCTCTGGAGAATGACTCTGATCTTATCTATTACCTCTGGAAAATGACTCTGATCTTATCTATTACCTCTGCAGAATGACTATGATCTTATCTATTACCTCTGGAGAATGACTCTGATCTTATCTATTACCTCTGGAGAATGACTCTGATCTTATCTATTACCTCTGGAGAATGACTCTGATCTTATCTATTACCTCTGGAGAATGACTCTGATCTTATCTATTACCTCTCGTCTGAGGGGCCGTTGTGGTCGTAATCGTATGGTAGTTGGATTTACAACTACCTGTCCAATTAGCACTAACGTTGTGAGTTCGAACCCTGCACAAGGCAAGGTGTACTCGATACAACATTATATGATACAGCTTCCCAGTGACTTGCGGCAGGTCAGTGGTTTTCTCCAGGTATTCCGGTTTACTCAACCAATACAGCTGACCGCCACGATATAACTGAAATGTTGTTGAAAGTGGCATCGCAAAAATACAGTTCACATGGTGCAAGGAACTCGACATTAAACAAACGTCAGTTGATCAACTTCAGCTTGGTGAGATATCTAATATATCCTGGAGATTCACTCCACTTGGATGAAATTATTTTTCATATTTTATTCATACATTTTAAATTGATATAAAATGGCGTACGTGTTCACGATCTAGTAATTTAAAATAAAAATAATTTGAAAGAACATGCAGACTGACATTACCGTTCTCATGCAGTCTTTATACTGACCACGGAATATAGCAATCATTTTTCTTTGAAATTTTGTAACACTAACATTATAGGATACAAAATATAAATAACTTTTATATCATTTTGATCCGTTTGTCGCATGGTTTATTGTCATTTTAATGTATATTGTATATAAAACAGGACATTTATTGAACTAAGATCACAACCACACGAGACAAACAGAGAGTACTCACGTTCTTAATATAAATGCAAAATCATGTTCTATATTATCAACTTTAACTGTTTGGAATACGTCTTATTATAATGTGTTTTCATTTTTTTCTTTCTTTCTTTTTTGTTTGTTTGTGTGTTTGTATGTAGAAAATCCATAATGAAACCAGGGTTGTAGAAATAGTTTCTTCGTTGTGTTATACAGCTTCCCTCCCGTAATGGGTTTTTTTTGTTTTTTTTTCTTTTCTTTTTTTTTTTGGCGTTTATTTCAATTTCCTCGTAAAAATGTGTTAACGTTGTTATGGATTTATTCATCTTCCCAAAATCGTGAAAAGAAAGTTTAAACAATGATGGTCAACTATTCCACCTACATCAACAAAACCAACAATCACTATATATTTAAGTTCGTTAATTTTCATTTAACAATGTGTCTGTTTGCTTCATATAAACGTTAGAGAAAACCGAAAAGACAATCATGAATGGACAACCCAGAGATGCAGGGAATATTGAACACTAGACACAGAGTCAAACAAACCAACCAAAATCGAGCAAAACAAGGAAAATATGAGCAACACAAAATATAGCATTGTTTACATTTTTGTATGTTTTCAATTTTTAATTAATATTTATGAATACAACAAAATAAAATACTTTTTTTTATATAAATCATTTCCTTTGATATAACCAAATTTGTATCCTCTTAAATATTTCATACGTGACTTCTAATTCTGTCATGGCTGTCAAAACTCATTCCAATCAAAGAACAAAAGTATTATGAACGAAAACAGGACTATTTTTACCAAAGAAAAAATCGGAGAAAAAAGCTTACCTCCTGTAATATCATTTATAGTACGGGAACGATTCTAGAAAAAGACGCGTACTTTCCGAGTTTAATGGACCGACATACCTCACGGCTGATATTTTGCAAAATGATTAGGTATACATTATATTATCATTTAAGCCCTGTCGTAGAATTTTCCCATGGTGCATTTTTTTGTTAGAGCTATTGAAAGTGAAATTTCGTAGATTTTTCAAATTACAAAAAGGCTATAAGAAAATTAAACAAAGTAAATTGTTGACACAAAAAAGTTATTGTCAGAATTTTCAAAGAACAAGCAAACATTTTAACTTAGAAGATTTAGCATCTGACGGATAGCTAAATAATTACTGAGCATTTCTCGGAAGAATGTGAAAGCTTTTTCCGATTGCAGTACCTGTCATTGTGAATATAATTTAATGAATTACGCGTAGATAGTTTTTTGGTGAATACATTTGTATATTTATCAGTTCTATCACATTCTATAATTACAAATCACTCAAAAAGGTACAAATATAACCTTAAAACAGCAATTTTTCGAAACCACTAGACTCATTAAATTTATGAACGTTTTCGTTCTCGTTACTTTCCCCTGTATTAATTTCACCCTTATTTATGACAATATGCGTGTCGTGAAGTCTTGAAGTTTTGACATTATCGTTCGAATACGTTTGTGAAATACATAAATCATTGTTCATTGTTGAGTTTAAAAGTGCTTTGTGCAAGTTCTTTTTTTGTAATGTATGGTTTTTTTGTAAGTGGGTTTTACTTTTATGTTTTGGTGGTTTAGTACCGATCGGAATAGACATGAAATGTTCCGGGAAAAGTTTCGTCCTGTATATAGTCCTGAACACTTGAAGTTTTATATTGTTGTTTAAATTTGTTTTATGGTATACCTTATTTTTGTTTTGTGTTGAATTTAAGATTGTGGTCATTTTAATTTGTCACTTATTGTCAATCAGACTATATCTGATTCGTTCTTGGAAATGTGTAGTCCCGTAACGTTTGCTCACTCACTATCGAAAAAGAGTCGAACGGTCAGCAGTTGGGAATTATGCATAATTTGTCAGATCTCTTGCGATGATACTCTATCTAAGGCAAGCGAAAAGGGGAAATGTACCTTATTTAAAGCTGTTGGCTTAAGGAAAGATGATGTCCATCGCCGTCTTCATGACGAATTTGATTCACTTGATTTGATTCCAACTGATAGGATAAAGTATCATAGATCCTACTATAAAAGCTACACAAGCAAAATAAATTTAGAAAAAAATGAACCAGTTGAAGCACAAATGAATGCCTCTGCCTGTGGCTCGGTGAGAACATCAGAATCTATTTGTGTAAAGACCCGCTCAATGACTGCTCCATTTGATTGGTCTCAATGCATATTTTGTAAACAGAAAAGTTACAAAAAAGATAGGAATTTAAAGCGCGTCGAATCTAAAGATCGAGTCAAAAACATACTCCATGCTGCGAATAACAAGTCCGATTACGATATGGTTAGTTTAATTCAGTCAGTTGACAATTTCGTGGAAAATGCATTGTATCACTCGTCATGCATAGCGAACGACCTTTTAAACATGAAATCAGACACTGTACCAGTCGAAAAATAGTCTGAGCATGCAAGTGCTTTTCAGCAATTCATAGATAGCATACGAGATGATCTCTTTGTTAACAAAAAGGCATTTTCTATGTCTTTCTTGCTTGATAAGTTCTGTTCCTTTCTCCCACCAAACATTGCTAGCAAATATACAACTTCAGAATTGCAGCAAAAGTTACCCAACTATTTTGGAAACGCCATTATTGTTGAAAAGCAACGTGGACAGGGCAAATCTAATACTACAATATTCAGTAGTTCAATCACTGTATCTGAGGCTATTCACGCTGCAAACAATCTAAAAGCCGAACTGAAATTTACTGAGTTGGAGACAAATTTTGAAAACACTCAGTCGAAACAACTTGACGAAGAACAAACACTGCATGACGTGACAAAAAACTTACGCAGTAGCTTACAATCGTTAGAAATGTCTAATGAATATTACCCTTTGCCCTCAGAAGTTTCTATCACTGAATCTTGTAAATTTATTCCACGTTGCCTGCTTAATTTTATCGTTTGGTTGGTTAATGATAGTTGTTTCTATCAGGAAAATAATTACGAAGGGATTTCAAATGATATCTTACGAAAATGTATCTCTATCGCTGAATGTGAAATTTTCCTGGCTGGTTATTTTCAAAACCAAGAGGCGGTGATGAAGTTTTCCAAAGACAATGTCAGTGATTGTGAAGAGATTCTTAGCACTCAGGAGGAAGCCGATACTCGAATTACCCTCCAGTCTATGTTTGTCAATCAACAAATGTTTAAAAGAAATAGTAATGGGCGGATCGTGATTAAATCTTCTGATAATGATGTTTTACTGCTTTCTCTCCACTTCTACTCCAAAATGACCAGTATCGACGAGCTTTGGTTTCAAACGGGTAGCATAACGTCAGTCAAAGACGGTCTGCAATTTATACCAGTGCATGACCTATATAACTCTCTTGGAGCTGAAATGGCGAACATTTTACCAGTAGCTCACTCCCTTACTGGGTGCGACACAACGTCATCCTTTTTTGATATTGGCAAGAAGACAGCTTATAAAATTCTTAAACAAAATACAACAAAATACCAAACTTTGACAAATCTAGCTAGTTCTGATGTTGATGCATGTGTTGAAGCAGGCAGGCTGTTGGTAGCTGATCTGTATGACCCAAAAGGTAGTGCTAAGTCTGTTCACAGAGATGTAAATAAACTCAGGGTAAAATTAGTTTTGTCAAAAGATTCCTCTCGTGTCAAACTTCCTCCATCTGAAGCAGCATTTAGACAACACATACTTCGTGTTGCATTCCAAGTGTATGTATGGACACATGCTAATGAAGCTAAACCACCGCCTAGGTCACCTTTAGAGTATGGATGGAGAAATGAGAACAAATACTTAATGCCAAAGTACTTTGAAGGACCCATGACGTCTGACTTCTTGCAAGACCTTGTATGTATGTGTAAAGGCAAGTCCATCTGCAGCAAAAATTGTGTTTGCGTTGAAAAAAATTTATCGTGTACGAGCATCTGCGGTTGTCAAGGAAATGAAGAATGTAGAAATCAGCTGTCACACCAATTGTCGGTAGCTGAAAATTTGGGAAACGACGAGAATTGTCCAAGCGACATCTAAAGTAGATACCTGACCGAAACCCCCCCCCCCCCCCCCCCCCCCCCCCCAAAAATGCCATTGGTCTCAGACCTTGACACGGTTGGTGTGCTTTCAACTAACATGAGACCTCTGTAAAAGGCATAGTATACTTTTTACCATTGTAGTTATGCTCTTTTATTAAAAGTAAATCAATTTTTGTCCTAATTTTAGGTTTGTGTGGTAGAGTTTAGACTTCATACACCCCGTTATTTCTCGTAAGATTTTTATGAAACTTTCCAGAAAATATCTTCATATACTATATTTTTCTATGATTAAGCTCCATTTGTAATTTCTGTATTTTCTTTTTCAATTTTGATGCACAAATTTTAAAAATACATTTTTTGTACTTCCCGACGGCAGGGGCATATATCAGTAACCTTTACCCGATATTTTCAAACAAAAAAGAAATTATTTGATCAAAAACAACTCTACATAATGCCAGCATTTTTTAATTGTAATAGTAAACTGTTTTCAAGGAAAATATGCATTATATAAAAAAAATTGCGATTTTCGACATTTTCCACAAATGACCTTTAACCCCAATATTGCAAAAACTGCACCATAGTGGAACTCTACGACAGGGCTTCATCGAAGCACCTCGGTAATATCTTTTAAATAAGACCAAAATTAGCCGTGAGGTATTCCGGTCCATTAAATATTTGATTTTTACTTGATTTTTCCTCCACTATTAAGCATATAAAACTCTTTTAACACGCCATAGCCCGTTTTACTATTTTACAGTTATAAGCCTGTGGATCAAGCTGAAGACGGTAATTGTTTTATTGATGTTGATAAGGGACTGATAATAATGAAGTATAACGGTAAAGATAATGACACATTGGTAAATGATGTAATTTCTTGACTAAATATATGTAAATGATCGCTATTTTAGTAACCCGATGCCATGATCTTTGGTGATAAATATGCTTTGTTAATTAACTATCATTAATACATCAACTGATTAAATAACATCAAAGAACAAATTTATGTTGTTGAATTAATTCAGTGTGGGAGTAGCTTATGTTGATAAGTAAGTAAAACTTTATTTCAATTCGGCATGTAATATAAACAATCAAAAGCTTTTTACCGAATATTTTATTTTGCGTTTTAAAGTTTTGTTGACAATTACGAGAAACGACCAACATAATATGATAAATTAAGGATGCCGTTACACTCCTGACAAACAAGGTAAACAAAGATTAGAGAAAACCGAATGACAATAAAGAGTGGACACTCGCGAGACACAAAACGAAGACAAGCAAAACAAAACAAAAATACAACATAAAAACTGAAATATATTATGAAAATATACATAGGATTGTTTACTAAAGGGATTAATTGTTTAATGTCCAATAGAGAGTAATTTAACTATATGCATGGCGAGATGAAAATATACATAGGATTGTTTACTAAAGGGATTAATTGTTTAATGTCCAATAGAGAGTAATTTAACTATATGCAAGACGAGATGAAAATATACATAGGATTGCTTGCTACAGGGATTAATTGTTTAATGTCCAATAGAGAGTAATTTAACTATATGCATGGCGAGATGAAAATATACATAGGATTGCTTACTAAAGGGATTAATTGTTTAATAGACAGTAATTTAACTACAAGAATAATATTTTGTTCATTCCCAATTAAGGGCCCACAAGGGGTAAACAATTTAATACAATGATTGAAATGATTGGAGACATACAAAGATACCTGTAAACACACACGCAAAATATCACCATAGATCAATTCACATTTAATATAACATGTATAATAACTATAATAATTCACCTAACCTAATGATATCTATAGGATCATATGCATGACGAAAACATGCTTACAAACAACAGTCTTAAAGGTTGACATTAAAGGTTAAAGGTTGACGTTTTGGGTGGTCTCTGAACGGATCTTTGGATTGCTGAAAGGAATGGTAGATACTAAGCAGGGTTTGAATATGGGGCTTTGCGATGGGCCTTTGAACAACGAACACTACAAACAAGCTTTTCATTAGGAGTTGATATGCGCTTGTCAAGGAGTGTGGAATTCTCCAAACACGATGGACTCATTTACGTGACGTCCTTATGGCTTGTAATGTGTTTGATTTGTCCAGCATAAACTACTGAACGCCCCTTTCAGACGGGGGGTTATACTCCACAGACGGAGAAGCAAGGTCATATTCCCAGGATTCACATTTGTGTCTTGGATAAGCAACCCAATTTGTTACCACTTTAATTTGTTAGTTGATAACGATAATGTTTTCCAAAATAAAAAAAAGAGAAATATGTTAATATCAATATTTGAGAGGGAATGTCGATTTAACGCCACAGAATTCGAAATTAACGACTGAGTATTATCTTGACAGTGGGTTTGTCTATTGGTACTAGAGTATAATAAAGTTCACCTATACAAAAGATTATGTCGAGTAGTGAGAGATGATGCTGTTTGATTGTTTGTTGCTGAACACAATTCACAGTAGTGGGATCGATAGAAAATTGACAGATCAATATTAACTTTTTAATCACTTCCACTTCTACTTCTAATAAATACTGATAGCCTTCAACGTGTTGACGATTTTGTCACAGGTCATGCATTACAAATGAAAAAGATTAAAACTATATACAGCATTATAAATTAGTTTTTGATAGAAGAGACAACTACCTTGAATGTTTCAACCTAATTCAACATTGGCTTATATCTGTATTTTTAAATAATAGCTATATATTCGTTTGCTATTTTATATATCACAAGTCAAACATATTTACGTCTGTCTTCAAATATGCACCGGTTGATGTGCTGTAGCATGTCACCAGATGTGTTCCGCTGTCTATTGGTGACGAACATGTCATCTCTCTGTTGGACCATTTCAAATTAATCAATGTTACATTGGGGTTAAAAACAAAGCAAGTGTGCTCAAGTGATGGCCTTATTACAGATCTATATCTTGTTCCTTTACGGAGTTCCAACTGAAGACAAAGATTCGACGTAGAGAGCCAAGCGTTTTATTGGTTTCGTATAAACGTTTTTTGCATGCATGACTTTTCCATCATAACTCTTGTCTGGTTGTTAGACCACGATATTTGGCTTCTTCTAAAGACTCGAGTCCATGGGATTGTAGTAAGTTATAAGTAGAAAAAACGTTTTCCATTTCCTTCCCATATTGCAAGCTTGTCGAGATCTTGTACGTCGATCATTGATTTCATATGGTATGATAGAGTTTAGACTGACTGGTATATCGTTTACAAAATAAGAAATAAACGTGGGCTTAGACTTATCCTTCGTGTATTCCAGATTCTACGGAGACATATTTTGACTTTAATAATCATATCTTTTAATAAAATCTTTCAATTCCGGAATTAAATCTCCCCCCTCCCCCCCCCCCCCCCCCCCCCCCGATCCGCAGGTGTGTAATTTATATAGACGTAGAGAATGGATAACCTTATTAAAAGCATTAGAAAAGTAAATTAACAAGATGTCGGTCTGTCAACCGTCTTCTAGATTTTAAAGACATTATTATAAAATTATATCAATTGGGTTTCGCATGACCTTACTTTACCATCCGTTCCTTTCCTCATTCACGACTTATCACCGGGTATGCAACAAGAGTAATACGACGGATGTCACTAGTGTTGACCCTTCCGGAGCACATAAGTTCGCACCAGGTTTTGCTCAAACTTTAGTTTTCTGTCTAGTTTTTTAAATCATCGCTTTTCGTATTGTCCGTTTTCTTTTGACCATTGTATTATCTGTCCTTCGATTAACGGCTTCTTATTACCCCTTTGGTATCATCACACCTTTCTAACAAAACCATATCGTAGAGGCTGAAATATGTTGTATGCATCCGCATGCGTCATAGTACTACCGACAACAATGTGTTCTTGTAGTTTGCAGCAGATGCTGATCAGACAAATTGGTGTGTCATTTTCAGAGTTGTATATAGGGCTTTTTGTTATTTATTGATACAATTGTGTTGGTTTCCAATGGTTGGATATACCTCCAGTATTTAAAGATTGATGAAAAATTATGATTTAAATATGGGCAATTTCATTTATAATTATTATGTAGACATGAACATGATGTATGTAAATTGTCAATTAGGCAACAATAAGAAGTAAAATTACAAAAAAATAAAAATTAATTTAAAAAAAAAAAAAATCAATTTTAAGCTCTTTCAGTTATCTAGATTTTATGTTATTTCATCTGACGCTGCTACTTTCGAATGATTTTAATTGGATAGTAGATTGGCAACACCTTTTACATCACAGTACAAAGATCGATGATAATTATTTTATATGATTTATGTTGCATTAATAATATTTACATGAATGACTTGTTTTCTCAGTTACACGTGTTTAATGTTATTTTGATGAGATTGAGAATATTGCCTCCCAAAAATAATCAGACGATATTGTAGATTTATATCATATTTGATATTTGCTAATTCATAACACCAGCGTAGACAGCATTGCAAAATAATTTCTCAAATGAAAAACAAAAAAATACTCAGCCGTCAGAACAGATTGTAAATCAAGCATTATAGTAGTATAGTGAAACTGAATATCTGCAGGGTTTGTAATGCTTGTTTATCTTGATATTGTCGTTGGAGATCCAATTATCAGTGGAGGGCGCTGGAAACCCATTATCCTGTCTAACCCCGCCACATGTTTTGTCTGTCCCAAGCCAGTACATGTATTTCCAATAGCATATGTCATGGTCATTTCTATGTTCAATTATTTGAGGTGAGAAAATATTGTTCCTTTAGTTAATATTGATAGCATTGATGACCATCACTGTTTAAACTTTAGTTAATATTGATAGCATTGGTGACCATCACTGTTTACGCTTTAGTTAATATTGATAGCATTGATGACCATCACTGTTTACACTTTAGTTAATATTGATAGCATTGATGACCATCACTGTTTACGCTTTAGTTAATATTGATAGCATTGATGACCATCACTGTTTACACTTTAGTTAATATTGATAGCATTGATGACCATCACTGTTTATGCTTTAGTTAATATTGATAGCATTGATGACCATCACTGTTTACACTTTAGTTAATATTGATAGCATTGATGACCATCACTGTTTACGCTTTAGTTAATATTGATAGCATTGATGACCATCACTGTTTATGCTTTAGTTAATATTGATAGCATTGATGACCATCACTGTTTACGCTTTAGTTAATATTGATAGCATTGATGACCATCACTGCTTACACTTTCGTTTCACAACTTCCGTTTGAAGGACTCCTTGTACTTCACTATAGAAATCATAGTGAACATACATTAAACATGTATAGAATGTAGTTATTGATAGATAAACGTTAGGCAAAAACGAAGGGGCAATCAAAACTGGCAACATAGGGTACACAAGACAAAGGAAAACTAAATTAATACGCCACACCGAACACCACTACACGTAAGCAAACACAAACAACGCAAGTAGGCCATGAGCCCTCCTACTAACAACTGGAGGTAAAGAGGAACAAACAATACATGAGCCCTCCTACTAACAACTGGGGGTAAAGAGGAACAAACAATACATGAGCCCTCCTACTAACAACTGGAGGTAAAGAGAAACAAACAATACATGAGCCCTCCTACTAACAACTGGAGGTAAAGAGGAACAAACAATACATGAGCCCTCCTACTAACAACTGGAGTTAAAGACGAACAAACAATGCATGAGCCTTCCTACAAACAATCGGAGGTAAAGACGAACCAAACATCGTTTTTTTATGTTTTAAAACTTCTGTTCAAAAAGGATAGTAACAAACGTGTTTACAAAAACGAGGAGTTTTTTTCATTCCAAATACATTATTGTGTAACCAGGTACTAACTATACATGAACAGTCTAAGTGCTATCTAAATTATGTTTGTAATGTCAAAAGATTGCCTTCTATTTGATATTTGTCAGAATTAATTAGTCAGCTTCATTACCGTACTTAAAATACATCGATGCTTTTATGTAAATAGTATCGTTCAACTATGCACCGCTTTATGTCGTAGATCATCTATTGGTCTATAAATTATACATATCTGACAATTTCTAAATAAGTAGGAACCACCATCCATTACATTATGCATTACCAAAACGTTTCATTCAAGTGTTTTCATTCTATTATATATATTTTCTATATAATTTATCATGCCGTCCTGTCAACCTTTATGTACTTGTATAAATAAATAAGTCATGCCTGAAGTATTCGTACATATTCCTAATTAGTTGTGATTCAGGGAAAGTGTTTCTAAAAGCCAACATCAACTTTACTTTGTAATAATTCCAATATGTTATGAGTATTAAACACGTATATTACAACTTTGTCTGTCTATAGATAGAAGAATTTATTTGTCCTCCGTGTTACTCATCTTTTTACTTTTCTGTCTTGTGTTTATGTTTTTCTTCGTCCTGTGTCTTGTATGCCAATGTCTTTTTTCTTCGTCTTGTGTTTTGTATGCCAATGTCTGTTTTCTTCGTCCTGTGTCTTGTATGCCAATGTCTGTTTTCTTCGTCCTGTGTCTTGTATGCCAATGTCTTTTTTCTTCGTCTTGTGTTTTGTATGCCAATGTCTGTTTTCTTCGTCCTGTGTCTTGTATGCCAATGTCTGTTTTCTTCGTCCTGTGTTTTGTATGCCAATGTCTTTTTTCTTCGTCTTGTGTTTTGTATGCCAATGTATTTTTTCTTCGTCCTGTGTCTTGTATGCCAATGTCTGTTTTCTTCGTCTTGTGTCTTGTATGCCAATGTCTGTTTTCTTCGTCCTGTGTCTTGTATGCCAATGTCTGTTTTCTTCGTCCTGTGTCTTGTATGCCAATGTCTTTTTTCTTCGTCCTGTGTCTTGTATGCCAATGTCTTTTTTCTTCGTCTTGTGTCTTGTATGCCAATGTCTGTTTTCTTCGTCCTGTGTCTTGTATGCCAATGTATTTTTTCTTCGTCTTGTGTCTTGTATGCCAATGTCTTTTTTCTTCGTCTTGTGTCTTGTATGCCAGTGTCTTTTTTCTTCGTCCTGTGTCTTGTATGCCAATGTCTGTTTTCTTCGTCCTGTGTCTTGTATGCCAATGTTTTTTATCTTCGTCTTGTGTTTTGTATGTCAATGTATTTTTTCTTCGTCCTGTGTCTTGTATGTCAATGTCTTTTTTCTTCGTCCTGTGTCTTGTATGCCAATGTCTGTTTTCTTCGTCCTGTGTCTTGTATGCCAATGTCTGTTTTCTTCGTCCTGTGTCTTGTATGCCAATGTTTTTTATCTTCGTCTTGTGTTTTGTATGTCAATGTCTTTTTTCTTCGTCCTGTGTCTTGTATGCCAATGTCTGTTTTCTTCGTCCTGTGTCTTCTATGCCAATGTTTTTTTATCTTCGTCTTGTGTCTTGTATGTCAATGTATTTTTTCTTCGTCTTGTGTCTTGTATGTCAATTTCTGTTTTCTTCGTCCTGTGTCTTGTATGTCAATGTATTTTTTCTTCGTCCTGTGTCTTGTATGCCAATGTCTGTTTTCTTCGTCCTGTGTCTTGTATGCCAATGTCTTTTTTTTTCGTCCTGTGTCTTGTATGCCAATGTCTGTTTTCTTCGTCCTGTATCTTGTATGCCAATGTCTTTTTTCTTCGTCCTGTGTATTGTATGCCAATGTCTTTTTTCTTCGTCCTTTGTCTTGTATGCCAATGTCTTTTTTCTTCGTACTGTGTCTTGTGTGCCAATGTCTTTTTTCTTCGTCCTGTGTCTTGTATGCCAATGTCTTTTTTCTTCGTACTGTGTCTTGTGTGCCAATGTATTTTTTCTTCGTCCGTCTTGAGTCTTGTATGCCAATGTCTTTTTTCTTCGTCCTGTGTCTTGTATGCCAATGTCTTTTTTTTTCGTCCTGTGTCTTGTATGCCAATGTCTTTTTTCTTCGTCCTGTGTCTTGTATGCCAATGTCTTTTTTCTTCGTCCTGTGTCTTGTATGCCAATGTCTTTTTTCTTCGTCCTGTGTCTTGTATGCCAATGTCTTTTTTCTTCGTCGTGTGTCTTGTATGCCAATGTATTTTTTCTTCGTCTTGTGTCTTGTGTGCCAATGTCTTTTTTCTTCGTCGTGTGTCTTGTATGCCAATGTCTTTTTTCTTCGTCCTTTGTCTTGTATGCCAATGTCTTTTTTCTTCGTCCTGTATCTTGTATGCCAATGTCTTTTTTCTTCGTCTTGTGTCTTGTGTGCCAATGTCTTTTTTCTTCGTCCTTTGTCTTGTATGCCAATGTCTTTTTTCTTCGTACTGTGTCTTGTGTGCCAATGTCTTTTTTCTTCGTCCTGTGTCTTGTATGCCAATGTCTTTTTTCTTCGTCCTGTGTCTTGTATGCCAATGTCTGTTTTCTTGGTCCTGTGTCTATGTCTTTTTTCTTCGTCCTGTGTCTTGTATGTCAATGTATTTTTTCTTCGTCTTGTGTCTTGTATGCCAATGTCTTTTTTCTTTGTCCTGTGTCTTGTATGCCAATGTCTTTTTTCTTCGTCCTGTGTCTTGTATGCCAATGTCTGTTTTCTTCGTCCTGTGTCTTGTATGCCAATGTATTTTTTCTTCGTCTTGTGTCTTGTATGCCAATGTCTTTTTTCTTCGTCCTGTGTCTTGTATACCAATGTATTTTTTCTTCGTCTTGTGTCTTGTATGCCAATGTCTTTTTTCTTCGTCCTGTGTCTTGTATGCCAATGTTTTTTTCTTCGTCCTGTGTCTTGTATGCCAATGTCTTTTTTCTTCCTCCTGTGTCTTGTATGCCAATGTCTGTTTTCTTCGTCCTGTGTCTTGTATGCCAATGTCTTTTTTCTTCGTCCTGTGTCTTGTATGCCAATGTCTTTTTTCTTCGTCCTGTGTCTTGTATGCCAATGTCTTTTTTCTTCGTCCTGTGTCTTGTATGCCAATGTCTTTATTCTTCGTCCTGTGTCTTGTATGCCAATGTCTTTTTTCTTCGTCCTGTGTCTTGTATGCCAATGTCTGTTTTCTTCGTCCTGTGTCTTGTATGTCAACTGTCTTGTATGCCAATGTCTGTTTTCTTCGTCCTGTGTCTTGTATGCCAATGTATTTTTTCTTCGTCTTGTGTCTTGTATGCCAATGTCTTTTTTCTTCGTCCTGTGTCTTGTATGCCAACGTCTTTTTTCTTCGTCTTGTGTCTTGTATGCCAATGTCTGTTTTCTTCGTCCTGTGTCTTGTGTGCCAATGTCTGTTTTCTTCGTCCTGTGTCTTGTATGTCAATCTATTTTTTCTTCGTCCTGTGCCTTGTGTGCCAATGTCTTTTTTCTTCGTCCTGTGTCTTGTATGCCAATGTCTTTTTTCTTCGTCCTGTGTCTTGTATGCCAATGTCTTTTTTCTTCGTCCTGTGTCTTGTATGCCAATGTCTGTTTTTTTTCGTCCTGTGTCTTGTATGTCAATGTATTTTTTCTTCGTCTTGTGTCTTGTATGCCAATGTCTGTTTTCTTCGTCCTGTGTCTTGTATGCCAATGTCTGTTTTCTTCGTCCTGTGTCTTGTATGCCAATGTTTTTTTTCTTCGTCCTGTGTCTTGTATGCCAATGTCTTTTTTCTTCGTCCTGTGTCTTGTATGCCAATGTCTTTTTTCTTCGTATTGTGTCTTGTGTGCCAATGTCTGTTTTCTTCGTCCTGTGTCTTGTATGCCAATGTCTTTTTTCTTCGTCCTGTGTCTTGTATGCCAATGTCTGTTTTCTTCGTCCTGTGTCTATGTCCTTTTTCTTTGTCCTGTGTCTTGTATGTCAATGTATTTTTTCTTCGTCTTGTGTCTTGTATGCCAATGTCTTTTTTCTTCGTCCTCTTTCTTGTATGCCAATGTCTTTTTTCTTCGTCCTGTGTCTTGTATGCCAATGTCTGTTTTCGTCGTCCTGTGTCTTGTATGCCAATGTATTTTTTCTTCGTCTTGTGTCTTGTATGCCAATGTCTTTTTTCTTCGTCCTGTGTCTTGTATGCCAATACTTTTTTCTTCGTCCTGTGTCTTGTATGCCAATGTTTTTTTTCTTCCTCCTGTGTCTTGTATGCCAATGTCTGTTTTCTTCGTCCTGTGTCTTGTATGCCAATGTCTTTTTTCTTCGTCCTGTGTCTTGTATGCCAATGTCTTTTTCTTCGTCCTGTGTCTTGTATGCCAATGTCTTTTTTCTTCGTCCTGTGTCTTGTATGCCAATGTCTTTTTTCTTCGTCCTGTGTCTTGTATGCCAATGTCTTTTTCTTCGTCCTGTGTCTTGTATGCCAATGTCTGTTTTCTTCGTCCTGTGTCTATGTCCTTTTTCTTCGTCCTGTGTCTTGTATGTCAATGTATTTTTTCTTCGTCTTGTGTCTTGTATGCCAATGTCTTTTTTCTTCGTCCTGTGTCTTGTATGCCAATGTCTTTTTTCTTCGTCCTGTGTCTTGTATGCCAATGTCTGTTTTCTTCGTATTGTGTCTTGTATGCCAATGTCTTTTTTCTTCGGCCTGTGTCTTGTATGCCAATGTCTGTTTTCGTCGTCCTGTGTCTTGTATGCCAATGTATTTTTTCTTCGTCTTGTGTCTTGTATGCCAATGTCTTTTTTCTTCATCCTGTGTCTTGTATGTCAATGTATTTTTTCTTCGTCTTGTGTCTTGTATGCCAATGTCTTTTTTCTTCGTCCTGTGTCTTGTATGCCAATGCTTTTTTCTTCGTCCTGTGTCTTGTATGCCAATGTTTTTTTTCTTCCTCCTGTGTCTTGTATGCCAATGTCTGTTTTCTTCGTCCTGTGTCTTGTATGCCAATGTCTTTTTTCTTCGTCCTGTGTCTTGTATGCCAATGTCTTTTTCTTCGTCCTGTGTCTTGTATGCCAATGTCTGTTTTCTTCGTCCTGTGTCTTGTATGCCAATGTCTTTTTTCTTCGTCCTGTGTCTTGTATACCAATGCCTTTTTTCTTCGTCCTGTGTCTTGTGTGCCAATGTCTTTTTTCTTCGTCCTGTGTCTTGTATGCCAATGTCTTTTTTCTTCGTCCTGTGTCTTGTGTGCCAATATCTTTTTTCTTCGTCCTGTGTCTTGTATGCCAATGTCTTTTTCTTCGTCCTGTGTCTTGTATGCCAATGTCTTTTTTCTTCGTCCTGTGTCTTGTATGGCAATGTCTTTTTTCTTCGTCCTGTGTCTTGTATGCCAATGTCTGTTTTCTTGGTCCTGTGTCTATGTCCTTTTTCTTCGTCCTGTGTCTTGTATGTCAATGTCTTTTTTCTTCGTCTTGTGTCTTGTATGCCAATGTCTTTTTTCTTCGTCCTGTGTCTTGTATGCCAATGTCTTTTTTCTTCGTCCTATGTCTTGTATGCCAATGTCTTTTTTCTTCGTCCTGTGTCTTGTATGCCAATGTCTGTTTTCTTCGTCCTGTGTCTTGTATGCCAATGTCTTTTTTCTTCGTCCTGTGTCTTGTATGCCAATGTCTTTTTTCTTCGTCCTGTGTCTTGTATGCCAATGTCTTTTTTCTTCGTCCTGTGTCTTGTATGCCAATGTCTTTTTTCTTCGTCCTGTGTCTTGTATGTCAATGTCTTTTTTCTTCGTCCTGTGTCTTGTATGCCAATGTCTTTTTTCTTCGTCCTGTGTCTTGTATGCCAATGTCTTTTTTCTTCGTCCTGTGTCTTGTATGCCAATGTCTTTTTTCTTCGTCCTGTGTCTTGTATGTCAATGTCTTTTTTCTTCGTCCTGTGTCTTGTATGCCAATGTCTTTTTTCTTCGTCCTGTGTCTTGTGTGCCAATGTCTGTTTTCTTCGTCCTGTATCTTGTATGCCAATGTCTTTTTTCTTCGTCTTGTGTCTTTTCTGCCAATGTCTTTTTTCTTCGTCCTGTGTCTTGTATGCCAATGTCTTTTTTCTTCGTCTTGTGTCTTGTATGCCAATGTCTTTTTTCTTCGTCCTGTGTCTTGTATGTCAATGTCTTTTTTCTTCGTCTTGTGTCTTGTATGCCAATGTCTGTTTTCTTCGTCCTGTGTCTTGTATGTCTATGTCTTTTTTTTTCGTCCTGTGTCTTGTATGCCAATGTCTTTTTTCTTCGTCCTGTGTCTTGTATGCCAATGTCTTTTTTCTTCGTCCTGTGTCTTGTATGCCAATGTCTTTTTTCTTCGTCCTGTGTCTTGTATGCCAATGTCTTTTTTCTTCGTCCTGTGTCTTGTATGCCAATGTCTTTTTTCTTCGTCCTGTTTCTTGTATGCCAATGTCTTTTTTCTTCGTCTTGTTTCTTTTGTGCCAATGTCTGTTTTCTTCGTCCTGTGTCTTGTATGTCAATGTCTTTTTTCTTCGTCTTGTGTCTTGTATGCCAATGTCTTTTTTCTTCGTCCTGTATCTTGTATGCCAATGTCTGTTTTCTTCGTCCTGTGTCTTGTATGCCAATGTCTTTTTTCTTCGTCCTGTGTCTTGTATGCCAATGTCTTTTTTCTTCGTCCTGTGTCTTGTATACCAATGTCTTTTTTCTTCGTCTTGTGTCTTGTGTGTCAATGTCTGTTTTCTTCGTCCTGTGTCTTGTATGCCAATGTCTTTTTTCTTCGTCCTGTGTCTTGTATGCCAATGTCTTTTTTCTTCGTCCTGTGTCTTGTATGCCAATGTCTTTTTTCTTCGTCCTGTGTCTTGTATGCCAATGTCTTTTTTCTTCGTCTTGTGTCTTGTGTGCCAATGTCTTTTTTCTTCGTCCTGTGTCTTGTGTGCCAATGTCTGTTTTCTTCGTCCTGTGTCTTGTATGCCAATGTCTTTTTTCGTCGTCCTGTGTCTTGTATGCTAATGTATTTTTTCTTCATCTTGTGTCTTGTGTGCCAATGTCTGTTTTCTTCGTCCTGTGTCTTGTATGCCAATGTCTTTTTTCTTCGTCCTGTGTCTTGTATGCCAATGTCTTTTTTCTTCGTCCTGTGTCTTGTATGCCAATGTCTTTTTTCTTCGTCCTGTGTCTTGTATGCCAATGTCTTTATTCTTCGTCCTGTGTCTTGTATGCCAATGTCTTTTTTCTTCGTCCTGTGTCTTGTATGCCAATGTCTTTTTTCTTCGTCTTGTGTCTTGTGTGCCAATGTCTTTTTTCTTCGTCCTGTGTCTTGTGTGCCAATGTCTGTTTTCTTCGTCCTGTGTCTTGTATGCCAATGTCTTTTTTCGTCGTCCTGTGTCTTGTATGCTAATGTATTTTTTCTTCATCTTGTGTCTTGTGTGCCAATGTCTGTTTTCTTCGTCCTGTGTCTTGTATGCCAATGTCTTTTTTCTTCGTCCTGTGTCTTGTATACCAATGTCTTTTTTCTTCGTCCTGTGTCTTGTGTGCCAATGTCTGTTTTCTTCGTCCTGTGTCTTGTATGCCAATGTTTTTTTCCGTCGTCCTGTGTCTTGTATGCCAATGTCTTTTTTCTTCGTCCTGTGTCTTGTATGCCAATGTATTTTTTCTTCGTCCTGTGTCTTGTATGCCAATGTCTTTTTTCTTCGTCCTGTGTCTTGTATGCCAATGTCTTTTTTCTTCGTCCTGTGTCTTGTATGCCAATGTCTGTTTTCTTCGTCCTGTGTCTTGTATGCCAATGTCTTTTTTCTTCGTCCTGTGTCTTGTATGCCAATGTCTTTTTTCTTCGTCCTGTGTCTTGTATGCCAATGTCTTTTTTCTTCGTCCTGTGTCTTCTGTGCCAATGTCTTTTTTCTTCTTACTGTGTCTTGTATGCCAATGTCTCTTGGTTATTCATTCTTCATTGCTGTTTTGATTTTCTCTGACGTTTATTTATTGTAGGCGTTTCCCTTGTTGTCTGTGGTTACCAAATTGAATTTCTGAACCCATTAAAAGAAATTGTAAACGATAATAGACAACAATTCAACTAATATCAACGAAATGAACACCCCTGCACCTCAAAATATTAAACACAATAAATGCCATGACAACTATGGCTGGGTTTAACCGGTTAAATGGATCCAAATTCGCCCCCCTTCATAATTGGATCTCCAACGACAATACCAATATGATCAAACATTACAGCATGCACAGCTTCCCGTCCACAAAAAAAGACCACATACTATAACAAACATGAACGACATGATAAACGTGAACAGTACAATAGCAGGGTCAGTGAACGACATAATAAACGTGAACAGTACAATAGCAGGGTCAGTGAACGACATAATAAACGTGAACAGTACGATAGCAGGGTCAGTGAACGACATAATAAACGTGAACAGTACAATAGCAGGGTCAGTGAACGACATAATAAACGTGAACAGTACAATAGCAGGGTCAGTGAACGACATAATAAACGTGAACAGTACAATAGCAGGGTCAGTGAACGACATAATAAACGTGAACAGTACAATAGCAGGGTCAGTGAAAGCTTGCAGCTACGATGATAGATCCTGACGCTCTATTTCTAAGAAGGGAATGGTACCTTTACTGATGTAATAAACTGGGATTTCATATTGGGTGTTTACAGAAGAGCAAGAGATATCGTACCGGAGTTCATGTTATTAAAACTATATTCGTGTTTTTCCATGCATGTAAATTAAATCAGTAACGATTTCCGCAAGTACGTATAATTAATTAGAGAAGTAGCTCGGCTAAACAATCCAGGAATTGTTAGCACATTGGACAATCGTCATTACAAGATAGAACATTAACAGTAAGTTTAGACATATGTATATCTGTAGATCAGGATGAACGACAGTCTATTAGAAAGTAATTAGTGTTCCTTAAGAAGAATCAAGTTAGATTACACCACGTCTTAATCGGATATTTATTATTAAAGTGGATAATAATTAACTTATGTTTTACAGCTAAACAAAGTAATAAAAGTAATATACAGTAATCGTGATGAGATGGAGGGATTGTGGTGTGCAAAATAAAACTTCAACGTAACATATTTTGCTTGGGTGAATTCAACTCCAGTGTGTCCTTTTAAAACAGCTATATCTTAATTAAAATGACAAAACGTATTTAATTAAGATTTGTTTTAAATATTTTAGCAGTTTTGTTCTAATCATTAGTAAGTTTTAAAATCCTATTAATACGTTTATAAATATTCCAACATACGCAAAATGATAATTAGATATATTTCTCAAATAAAAGCTAAATGACCAACAGTGTACTAGCATTAGTTAATTGTCATGGTGATATATCAAAGTATAATGTATAGTAGTGTAATTCAATACAGATGTCTTAACTGTGAGCTTTAAAAGAGATCAACACTGAAAGTTTAATTCTATTATGGTAAAGTTGTTTCACCGAGCATTGGCTGTCAAAACAAGATAATATTTACTTTTACTTATTATTTTCCTACAGTCAACTTCCCCTTCATCAGTATTGATCAATGCATTATTCCAGCATCACTAGCGTATGGAGATTACATTTCACAATACGTTATTCTAGAGCTTGTACCTAGTACAGTAATTTTCTGAACAGAGCGTCAGATGCTGACGCAAAAGCTACTCAAACAGGGCTACGTTGTTCCCAAGGTGAAGTCATCCCTACAAACAATCTACGGTCGTCGTCACAATCTGGCATACATCGTTCTATCGGTTACATGCAAGGAGCATAACATTCTCCTACGTCGTGTTTTATGGGCGTAATTGTAGTTGATGCAGCCGTTAAAACCAGAAACTAGCAATTAACCTATATATTCTAAGTATCTATAGACTGTTCCAGGCTTCGTATAATATTGGGAAGAACTGTGTCTTCCAGCAAAAATTTTCATGTAAGAAATGCACTTTCGTTTTTATTTGATTTTCATAATATAGATATAAGTTATTTACGACTTTTGATTATCCCTTTGGTATCTTCAAACATTAATTATTTGCATCGTTAGGTGCATGTTTAATTTCTCACTGTTTTTAGATAACATTCTACCACAGAAACATAAAACTGTATCTAATACATATATATGTCAAAGAAATAAGTAACAAAATTGTTATAAAATTCTGTAATTACTTACCATTATCAGTGATATGTTTTCTCTAATAATGTGAATTATGTAATCTTTTAAAATAGTCTTTATTTTATAAAGTTAAATCTTATGGAGGAGAAATCATTTTGTATATAAGATAAAACCGCATCGTGGTGTAATTGTTAGCGTATTCTCCTCGTGTGTGGTAGATCATCGGTGGTGTAATTGTTAGCGTATTCTCCTCGAGTGTGGTAGATCATCGGTGGTGTAATTGTTAGCGTATTCTCCTCGAGTGTGGTAGATCATCGGTGGTGTAATTGTTAGCGTATTCTCCTCGAGTGTGGTAGATCATCGGTGGTGTAATTGTTAGCGTATTCTCCTCGTGTGTGGTAGATCATCGGTGGTGTAATTGTTAGCGTATTCTCCTCGAGTGTGGTAGATCATCGGTGGTGTAATTGTTAACGCATTCTCCTCGAGTGTGGTAGATCATCGGTGGTGTAATTGTTAGCGTATTCTCCTCGAGTGTGGTAGATCATCGGTGGTGTAATTGTTAGCGTATTCTCCTCGAGTGTGGTAGATCATCGGTGGTGTAATTGTTAACGTATTCTCCTCGTGTGTGGTAGATCATCGGTGGTGTAATTGTTAGCGTATTCTCCTCGAGTGTGGTAGATCATCGGTGGTGTAATTGTTAACATATTCTCCTCGAGTATGGTAGATCATCGGTGGTGTAATTGTTAGCGTATTCTCCTCGTGTGTGGTAGATCATCGGTGGTGTAATTGTTAGCGTATTCTCCTCGTGTGTGGTAGATCATCGGTGGTGTAATTGTTAGCGTATTCTCCTCGTGTGTGGTAGATCATCGGTGGTGTAATTGTTGACGTATTCTCCTCGTGTGTGGTAGATCATCGGTGGTGTAATTGTTAGCGTATTCTCCTCGTGTGTGGTAGATTGTGGGTGCGAGTCCTGATCGGGTCAAACCAAAGACTATACAATTGGTATTTGTTTGCTTTTCTCCGCTAAGCACGCAACATTAAAGAGAAATAGCAAAGACTGGTTGATTCGGAATCAGAAGAATGTGTCCGAGTAGAGCGACATGTCTACCCGCGGTCTGTTGTTTCAGTGAGCTAGTGCTATTAGAATTTAACAAAGCGTGTTGGCCTAGTACAAAGCAGACCTCATCATCATTTCATTGAACATAAACTTGTTCTCGCCATGATATAGCTGAAAAGTTGGCGTTAAACAATTTTTCATTCATTCTATATAATAAGTTTAATCTTATGGTGGAGAAATTATTTGATATATAATATACCCCAAACAAAGTTTTTTTCTATTATGCACGTTTTTTGGTTATTTTGTCCTATGAATTTGGCATCAAGTTACGGAAATGTAAGGACCGATGTTTATGTCTCACCTTGATCACATGTCATCAGAGTACTAAATAAACACTCCTCTAAAGTTACAGCCATTATCTACAAACTTGTAGCTTGGGGACGGAAATGGGAAATGTAACGTCCTGTCTGACACTTTTGACTACACTCTCCATGGTCATCCAGTTGAGTTTATGTTCATATCAACACTACTTAATTGGTCGATCATTACGACATTTGTCTTATCTGTCATCCGTGTTCCGTGATGATCGTCGTGTCTTGATAGTCCATTAAGATATTTCTATGACTTATTGTACTTCTTTGATATGCGGCCTCTGATTACCCCCTTGGTATCTTCAAACTTATTGACAACATTGAGAACATTGGCAACATTGGGCATACAAGACACAGGACGAAAATAAACAAAGCACAAAAACCCAACACAGAAAACTAAAAAAGATGAACAACACGGACCCCACTAAAACCGGGGATGAATACAGATGCTCGCGAACTTCCTTACTCTTACACGACATCCGCCAATTTACTCATATAGCCAAGAAGTGTTCGGTTTAGTTTTACGGTGTGGTTTTTTTTAACTTGTTCTCATCCTGAATATGAATGAAACATTAAATAACAATGAATTACTCGTATGTAACAATTAATTACTCGTATGTAACAATTAATTACTCGTATGTAACAATTAATTACTCGCATGTAACAATTAATTACTCGTATGTACTATTGTTTAGTATGTACAAGAAACATTAAGTAACAATTAATTACTTGTATGTACTATTGTTTAGTATATACAAGAAACATTAAGTAACAATTAATTACTTGTATGTAACAATTAATTACTCGTATGTACTATTGTTTAGTATATACAAGAAACATTAAGTAACAATTAATTACTCGTATGTACTATTGATATAAAAGTAAGGACAATTTCATACTGGGCAAGACTTTTAAGTGGTAAGCAGGCTAAATTTTCAAATGTATTTTATAGGCTTTCTAGAAATTTGAATGAAAATGGTGATACTAATTTAAATTGGGTTTATTTTATCAGAACAATTCTAAATGAGTGTGGATTTACATATATATGGGAAACAGAAAATGTTAATAATAAAGAATGGTTAAAATGTGTTGTGAAACAGCGATTGATAGATCAGTTTGTACAGAATTGGCAAACATCTCTGTCAGATTCTTCAAAAGCATTAAATTATAGGATTTTTAAAACCAAATTCGAATTCGAGGAATATTTCAATATTTTAAATATAGGTGATGCAATCAAACTGTGTAGATTTAGGACAACAAATCACTATCTATCGATTGAAACCGGTAGATGGAGAAATATTGATAGAGAAAACAGGTACTGTAATTTATGTAATTGTCAGAAATTAGGCGATGAATACCACTATGTTTTAGAGTGTTCCTCTTTAAACGATAAACGCAAGCAGCTTCTTCCAAAATATTTTATGAAAAGACATAATGTTGTCAAATTCTTTGAACTTCTATCTACCAAAAAACAATCGCTGTTACGAAAATTATGTATATTTATCAAACATATCAATAAGATCTTTTGTACTCCTGGCTTACCCACTGTTGTTCCTTAACCTATGTATATTTTGTAAAAAGTCTTGTTATGTTATTATTATGTTGTTATTTTTCTCTGTACCATTGTATTTGGCTGTATGAGAATAAAGATATAAAAAAAAAAGTATATACAAGAAACATTAAGTAACAATTAATTACTCGTATGTACTATTGTTTAGTATATACAAGAAACATTAAGTAACAATTAATTACTCGTATGTACTATTGTTTAGTATGTACAAGAAACATTAAGTAACAATTAATTACTCGTATGTACTATTGTTTAGTATATACAAGAAACATTAAGTAACAATTAATTACTTGTATGTACTATTGTTTAGTATGTACAAGAAACATTAAGTAACAATTAATTACTCGTATGTACTATTGTTTAGTATATACAAGAAACATTAAGTAACAATTAATTACTTGTATGTAACAATTAATTACTCGTATGTACTATTGTTTAGTATGTACAAGAAACATTAAGTAACAATTAATTACTCGTATGTACTATTGTTTAGTATATACAAGAAACATTAAGTAACAATTAATTACTCGTATGTACTATTGTTTAGTATGTACAAGAAACATTACGTAACAATTAATTACTTGTATGTAACAATTAATTACTTGTATGTACTATTGTTTAGTATATACAAGAAACATTAAGTAACAATTAATTACTCGTATGTACTATTGTTTAGTATATACAAGAAACATTAAGTAACAATTAATTACTCGTATGTACTATTGTTTAGTATGTACAAGAAACAGTAGTCTAATAATGTCAATCAGGAAACTGCAGCAAAGAAGTGATAAAAACTACACTCATACTGATGCAATGGTCTTATTTTATTTACTTACATCCTAAAACTGGTTCTCTTTTATTTTATATATATTTATACTATAGGTTTATCCAAATTACTTTTAAAGCATTGAAATACAATTTATAAACAGTATCATATAAATATTATATTACCTTAAATCATATCAAATACGATTTGTAAAGACGTTTTACAGTCTTCAATCCGGTAGTTTTAGAATTAACATACTCTTATACTTTTGTACATGTATTAGCATAATAATGACAAAATGTTGACAGATGTGAGATATGTCTGTTCTTGGTAATAAATATGTGAAATTTCTTGAGTAATTAAATCCATAATAACGACACATTTACAAAACACCTTGAAAATATCAGAAATCTAAGCTATATTATATGAAACCTCATTCGTCTGATGATTTGAAAATATCAGAAATCTAAGCTATATTATATGAAACCTCATTCGTCTGATGATTTGACAATTTTGCAATATAATGATATATTTTATTTCACTTTAAAATTTATTATATATTACATTTCAAATCTGCAAAAAGGTCATTCAGAGGCCACCTCGTGTGTCTAATACTGAATGAAGGTTCAATTCATTATCTAATGGAATGTCCTTTATACCAAAACGAGAGATATTGTCTTTTTAGAAACTTGAGAGAAACCAACAAAAATATAGAAACTTTGAAAACGATGAAAATAGTATAAACGAAAATTCTAATATCTTCAATAAAGTTCGAGCATATATTAGACAAACAAAAAGATTCTAATCAGTGGTCGGTCATCTGGTCTACATCAACATCAATTTGTTTCCCATGTTTCACTATATTGTGTTAAATATTATTTATATTTGTGTATGTGTTATTTTTGTTGACATTATTATATGTGTATTATTTGTAGGGAGAGGACAGTCCATAAGTTGTGATAACTTTTTGTTCAATCCCATTGCTGTTTTATTTGAAATAAAATAATATTAAACTAAACTACTGAATGAAAAATAATCAACAATTTTCTGAACGTTGTGTTGATATGCAGATAAATGTCTAGGAGAAGTTAATGAGTGATTGGTGTTTAATATCACATGGACGTGTTTGTTCTCCTACATTCGGGTGAACATTGTAATTATAGTGTATGACGAGGAGAGTTTGGAGATACCAACGGGGTAGTCAGAAGCCATAAATCGAGTGAGTGAGTGAGTGAGTGAGTGAGTGAGTGAGTGAGTGTTGTTTAACGCCAATTCAGCAATTTTCAGCTATATCATGGCGAAAACAAGTTAATTTTCAATGAGATGATGATGAGGTCTGCTTTGTTCCAGACTAACGTGATGAGTTAGATTTTTAGTGCTAGCTCACTAAAACCACAGTCCGCGGATAGACATGTCGCTCCACTTGGACACATTATTCTGATTCTGAGTCAACCAGTCTTTGCTCTTTCTCCTTAATGTTGTGTGCTTAGCGGATATGCAACACATACCAATTTTATAGTATTTGGTTTGACCAGATCGGGCCTCGAACCTACGATCTACCGCACTCGAGGCGAGCACGCTAACCATTACGCCACCGATGCGGTTGCCATCAATCGAAGGACAGACAATACAATAGTCAAAAGAAAAAAGACAAAAAGACAAACAATGATCAACGAAGCTTGCTTTCATTTTCCCCAATAATTTCAGAGGATCGAACTGTAAAATTAACAATGGCAGGACGGACAAACAGATGACAGATATAAAGTGATAACAATATTTTTTTTTTATACAATTATTGACTTTGGAATAGGTTGCTATCTGGATTTATCAACCTGGAAAAATGTAATATTCACTGAGCCGCATGCAAGGTGAATATACGTTTTTAAAGGTTGATAAACCAGATAGCAACCTATTCCAAAGTCAATAATTGTTTTATTTCATGAAGATGTTTTATTGTTATCTACTTACAAATTCATTGTCAACCAATAAAATATCACAATATTGGACCGTTTGTTTATGATTGAACCGAAAACCAAATATTAAACGCAATGTCATTGGCTATTGAACAACGAAAGAACGAATTTGATAGGATAGCAAAAGTCCGATTTACCCTCATCTATTTTTATACCTCACTTTCCGGACACCTACCAGGTTCTATTTTCAGCCGAGAGGGTGATATCGCAAGTACTAAAAACCTCTTAATCAGTTTTAAGCCAATCATATGCAAGCTAAAATACACTCATGTAATAATCACATCTACATGTTTGTGTATTTGTATTTTTTATATCAACAAGAGCAAATTAGTTTGGTTTATGGTGTTTAACGCCCCTTTCAACAATATTTCAGTTATATCGTGGCGGTCAGTTTTATAAGTGGAGGAAACTGGAGTACCCGGAGAAAACCACCGAACTGTCGTAAGTCACTGACAAACTTTATCACATGATGTTGTATCGAGTACACCTCGTCTGGGTGGGATTCGAACTCACAGCGTTAGTGATGGTGATAGGCACTGATAGCACAGGTAGTTATAAATCCAACTACCATACGATCACGACCATGACGGCCCCTAAAGAACACATTAATAATGTCATGCATCCCTGTAGTAGTTTAATGAGCTGTATCTAATATGGCCTCACAGCCTGATTTTGTGTTTGATCCTTTTTTTCGCTTTGAGGTCTTGTCACATTGGTTCTCTTTCTACTGTTGTATCTGCATTCAATAAATATCATTCGTATGATAAACTTGTACAAATGTACATACACACAGTTGACTCTCATTGTCTCGAATTCGGTTGACTCGAATTTCCGGTTGAGTCGAATTGTTATCGAAGTCCCGAACTTCGTTGTGTATAAATATATATAATTTGACTCCTGTTGAGTCGAATTCGGATGAGTCGAAATTTCGGTTGTCTCGAATAAAAGTTTTGGTCCCGAGATGTAGAAAGCCATATTATTTACATTCGTTAAGTCAAATTTACCTGTCAAAACATGTGTATTACCTTAGCATTAAAATCGGATCACAGGTGAAACATCCGGTCATTGAATTTGACATTTTTACCTTAGGCTATTTCACATGTTTATTTCACAATCTGTCAAATTAATTAGTGATAATATTTGAATTGGCTTGGTATTATGACACAGGTTAGATGTGTACAATCAAAAATTATCGATTCATAATAAGTGCGTTTGGGTCCACATACATCAATGATTATGAAAAGTACAAGGAAGCGTTTTATCTATTGAATTATTTGTCGGAAATTAATTTTGATTAAAGAAGATTAGTTTTCTTCTACACTTTATTGAATAATAAAAACACACCATTTATTGTAAATAAACAGTATTGCACAAAGAAAAATATGTCATGATGGGTGAAGTTTAATGACAATGCATCAGCTGAAAAACACAAACAAAACGGATAAACATATTCATTCACACAAAAAAAGATATCTAGAAGTTATCAGTCGTTTCACAAGATTCAAAGAATTTAACGGAGAGAAAAAAACAGCAACAAAAACATCGAATATGTTTAAAATCGTTCCGAGAATAGGGACATGCGATGCTGGTTTTAGCTCTTCAAAATTTCGCTCGAGTTGTCTCCCTTTCGTTGTTAAACAAACCACACTTCCGGTATCTTCGTAGCTCCTCTTGAGTCGAACTACGGTTGACTCGAATTTTTTACATGGTCCCATCGAATTCGAGATAACGAGAGTCAACTGTAGTTGACTTTATTGTCGACAGATCCATGAGAATTAATAGACAATACGACTATTTTGGGAAAATATATAATTTATTTGTATGAGCTTTCTTAGCGAGTGCAAATGAATTGTATATTATCAGACAATGTACGTACGTATATTGTTTTTATCCTGCAGTGTCAAAAAGCCTTCAAAACAACTGCAAATTGGCTAAAAAGAGCAGAAACAAACCTTGCCCTAATCGTTTTTAGAATATATATGTCAAACGCGAAAAAAAAAAAAAAAAGCTTTGATGTCTCCTTCAAATCATAGTCCTGTCATGATCATGAGACTGTTGATGTGCTAGCTAAGTGCATCAATAAGGTCTATGAGGTTAGTATTGTTCCCATCAATCAATCAATCAAAGTTTTATTTAAAGTCGGTACATTTTGTAACAATACAACATAAGCTCTCAAGAGCTTTTCAAACCGACATGCATAACAAAATTACATAAATTAAATACAGCACAACAAAAACATGTCATTCAATACAAAACCAATACACATCCAGACAAACCTATGCATACATCTCTGTGTTTTGACCTCTGGACCCCCACAGCCAGTGCGCATGTGGCAAGTGCCTCTCTGCGCACCCACTGTCACAGGACCAGAGGTCAAAACAGAAAATAGATGCCGACATTTAGCAGCCATTACACATACAAGTACATTCATGCAAATAGAATTGATCAATAAAACCGTGCCAATTTTCCGAGCCATTCGCATTTTGTATGCCTTTGTTCCAATAGGGAAAATCCAAAATAATAAAACATGAGCAGGCTAGTGTCATTACTTGGTTTCACTTCCCACTCATAATATGACCATGGGAGAGGAAAATACTAATAGTCCATACCTAAAATATTTAACAGGGATATGGTCTGTTCCAGTGGAAGTTCCCGGACTAAAATTTTTCACCCCCTCCCATTTGACGACTGGTCTTTCCAAGCAAAGTATTCAGAAAGTATTTGTAAGTACCGGTTTATAAGTATTCTAATTACCTGCCAGCCTGAGCGTGACTGAACGTTTTATTTATTTATTTATTTATTTATTTATTTATTTATTTATTTATTTATTTATTTATTTATTTATTTATTTATTTATTTATTTATTTATAACGTGCCGAATGCCGGTCTACCCGCCAATTCACCCTTTTCATGCATTTTTAACAAATAAATAACCTCTCATTGTCTATATAAATTCAAAACTATTTAGAGCACCGTATCTATAATAACAATCAACCAGAAACATCTAACATAATCTCTGATTTATCATTGTATTGACCAAGTAATTAAAATACAGCTAATTCGGAATTCGGATTTTATACGACATTGTTCCTGATTTTATTATTCCTTTATAAAGGGAAATCACTCTACTGGAATATGGATGCATAAAAATTGTTTGATTTGTTAGTCTTTGGCGTTTGCTGTGAACATTTGATGATTCATGGCAGAATCACAGATTGAACGGGCTGGGATCTATAAGGATGAAGTGACGGGTATTCTTATTTGTTATTTATATTCGTTAAAGAGTTCTTCAGAGCTTATTTTTGTACATTTTTACAATACATGCAATTTACCGAATCGAAAATAAAGTTGTCTGACATGTATCTTAACACCAACAAATATATATTGTCAATTTTAGTAATGGGTTGTGTCTTAACTTCGACTCCCACCTGGGAACAGTCACATTTATTGTGTTCTAGACTTGGAACAATATACAACAAACAGTATGTGGGGCATTTGACCCCTTGTGGTCTTGAGTTGATGTATGCCATGATAGTTGGATTTATTTCTACCTATGCAATCAGTGCCTATCACCACTAACGCTGTGAGTTCAGATACTGCTCATGCAAGATATAATCGGTTCAACATTGTGTGATCAAGCACAGGCACTAGACGTTGTGTCAATATGAATATAACATTTAGCAATGGGCAGAAAATAGTGTCCAATATATATAATAATAACAAGGCTTCCAATGCCAAAATCAGTCAAAATGTAAACAAAGCTGTTTATTTTTTTGCATGCTTTTTTCGTGTAAATCTCGTGGTATGCTTCGATTCCATACTACCTGAATATACTTCTGCCTTACTTTTTTTGGAAATTAATCCATCATCAGAGCGTCGCAGAGAACTTTTTGTTGGATGCTGAAGTTTAATGACTTCCATGGGTGGAAATAGCCATTGCAACTGTTCCGGGCTGAATCCTCCCTTTGATGACGTTCCAAATTAAATATTAAAAAATGGAATGCCATTTTGTACAAAACAAACACATATATTTTTGCATTGAGGAAAACAACACAACTTACCGTTAATAATATTTTTATCAGTATTTGATTTGATTTTCGTATTTGAATTATTCAACCCGGGACAGTTGCAATGGCTATTTCCGCCCATGGAAGTCATTAAACTTCAGCATCCAACAAAAAGTTCTCTGTGACGCTCTGATGATGGATTAATTTCCGAAATAAGTAAGGCGGAAGTATATTTAGGTAGTATGGAATCGAAGCATACCACGAGATTTACACGAAAACAGCGTGCAAAAAAATAAACCGCTTTGTTTACATTTTGACCGATTTTGGCATTGGAAGCCTTGTTATTATTATATATATTGGACACTATTTTCTGCCCATTGCTTATGTTATATTCATATTGATACAACATCTAGTGCCTGTGGATCAAGCTACAGATTTCACTCATTTGTAAACTTGCGGAATTCAGGACTTTTGGGTACTATGATCATTGAAGTACATTCAATAAATATATTTCTCTACAAGCTTCCATAGTTAATTACCTCTGAATGTTTATATTTACGTCCTTAAATGGGACAAATATTTATTGTTCTTAACTACGACAAAAAGTATAGAAATATAGAATTGACTTTGGGAAATTTTACAAAATCCGACACTTAATTTTCCACGTTAAACTCCATTAGAAACAGAAGCACACTATGATCTGTAGCAATTTATTATTAAGAAAGGCTCCTAGGGAGACTACTCTTATCATTAAGAACTAAGTTATTGTCTTCTATCAGATAGTGTAGTCAGAAACCTGAACAATATATTAATAACTTGTATCAAGTGAGCAATTTTTCAGTCATATCATGGGGAGAACACTTTACATTTTAATGAGATGATGATGTCCACTTTGTACTAGATCAACATCCTCAGTTGGATTTTGAAAGTGCTATCTCATGGAAACTACAGTCTGCAATTAGACATGTTGCTCCACTCGGACACATTATCCTGATTCCGATCAAACCAGTGTTTGCTGTTACTCTTTAATACCCATTTTTAGTCTTTGGTTTGACCGGACATGGACTCAAACCCATGTGACGATCTATCACACTCGAGCTGAGCATGTTAACCATTACACCACACCTGTGGTTTTAATAATAAGGAAGAAATTAACACCAGATTATATATTTGAATATACACATGTATTTGCAAGCCTTTAATGATTGTTTTTGATGTCTTACAAGCCTTCATTGTTTTACCCTCTTTAGACTGTCATTGAAATGTATTTTTTCTCTGTTTACAGGAGAGTTATTTATTCCTGCATCACGGAGACCTGATGGTACATGGAGAAAGCCACGTAAAGTCAAAGATGGCTACATACCACCAGAGGAAGTACCAACGTAAGATTAACTTTTGCAATTATTAATGTGTATTTTCATTAAACTATTCTCGTGATACAAACAATAATTAATCGTTACTTTAATGAATTCACATAGATTCACAATGGTGTGACATCCACAAGTAGAAAGATTTGTCACATTTCAACACCTAAACATATATAATTATTACAAAACTTTACAACATAAAAAAATGAATTGCTTCCATACGATTTTATAAGAAAAACACTATACTATGATACCAGTATCCCCTGTTATATGTGTCGATCAAACACATCTGTCCACAGACCCCTCCCAGTACCACCTTTTTACTATATGACTTATTGTTTGTAAACATCATAAATAATATACTATAGTTGATAGACTTCTTACGTGATGTTAAACAGCTATCAATCAATCGGCTTATAAAAGTAAATAAAAGTTTAATCCATACTATTTTGTTAAAACATTGATAACATAAACACATTTTTATACGGACACAAAATTTGATGGTTTTACTATGTTACTGGTGTGTGGTTTCCTAGCAATAACTTTTGTTCTAGTTGACCAATCCTATATTAGAAATTAGAATTTTTATTTTTCATCCAATATTTAAAGCTTGCAATTATAAAAATGAGACAAATGTCCAAAATACAGTTGGTTCCGCAAATCACTGTTTGCAGCATATTTCTGTGTCCATGAATTGACTGTGTCGAGCACAATACTGTGGCCACACATACATGTACTTTAACATACACAGCTCAACTTTCCCTTGTGGACATGATGTGCTCAGCGTAGCCCTTTATTGTCAGTTGAGCTGAAAAATGGAATCACAAACTTTGATATTACCACATATTTGAAATGTATTTTTCATCACAGATTTTCGTGTTGATGTTTATAAATATTTATATATGATTGATTGATTGATTGATTGATTGATTGATTGATTGATTGATTGATTGATTGGTGTTTAATGTCCAGCGAGCAATTTTTCAGCTATATTCAGGACGAGAACATTTAAAAATTTAAACGCCACAGGACTCGAAACAAGGAAAGGTGATGGGTAGGGACGGATAATTTTGCTAGTGCAACAGGTCTCTTATGGAACACTCATCATGAGCATAATGCTCATAATGAGCTGTTACATTGGGTTCTTTAACGTGCGGAGAGGGTGGCAATCTCTCAACACGGGACCTCGGTTTTATTTACGTCTCATCCGCAGGACAGGTTGGTTGTGAATTTATGCATCCCGCACAACCGACGGACGCCCCTTCAAGCCGAAGAAGCTCTCGGTCGCATTTCTATACCCCGGGGTTCCCGCGGGGTTGACCCCTTTTAAGAGAACTAGGGCGGAGAAACCTGGTGCCTATTCTACCCCCGGCACACCCTCTATGAGGGGGGGTTATATGGTTTCACACTATAACTCTTTAATTCTTTATACATGTTGTGTGTCTTTATCACTGTAGATACGAGAACAAGGGAGTTCAATGGATGAAAAGCAAACCCTCCCTGCCACCCGGATTAGATCCTGTTTCTGTACCAACTAAACAGAAAGAGGAAAATGTTGTACTATCAAAAGCAGCAAAGAAAAATTTAAAAAGAAAAGAGAAAAAGAAACAGCAACCTCAAGAACAGAGCATTACTACTGATCAACTTACAAATTCATTGGCTAAAACAAATTTGAAATCTGACCAATCAAACTTAACATCTGCTAATGGAGATCAACCAAGTGAAAGTGATCGAGCTGGAATCGAGAAGAAAATAAGAAATTTAAAGAAAAAATTGAAGCAAATTGAAGACTTAGAAGCAAAAATAAATTCTGGAGAATTAAAAGAACCTCAAAAAGAACAGTTAGAAAAAGTGGCCAAGAAGTCGACATTGTTAGCAGAAATAGAAGACTTAGAACTGGAGTTAATAGACTAAAGATAGCAATAAAATAGTATACTCTGTGTCATCACTAGCCATTTTGTTTATTTAAAAAAAGCACCTTATTTCAATTATTACTTATCATGTTTATAAAAATTGAAAATATATGTATTGTATATGTTTACCTTGAGGTAAATACTATAATCGTTAAAGTAATTTTCCATAATTTTTTTCTCTATGGGGATTTGACATTCTTGTCTTGATCATTGTTGATACCGGAAATGTGTTCAAGAAAAAAATAGTTATGGCATGAAAGCGTTCATGCTGACTGACTGATCTGGTCAATTCATTTCAATTTCATTCATAGTACTGATGTTTCCTAGGGGAAGGTAACTGGAAATCTAACAAGATGTTGCACGCTACGTCGTGCTAAGAATACCCCCACTCGTTCATTTGTGTCAAACTTGTATATATCTCAACACTCATTACCAGAAAATGCCGTAAAAACATGAAAAATTCTTTTGTCACACGGTAAACAGGAAGTAGATGTGCAGTAAACCTGGAAAGGGGAGACACGGTACAAGTCACCATGCCAAAGCCACATATCAAATACAATAAGATGTTGCATGCTACGTCGTGCTAAGAATACCCCCACTCGTTCATTTGTAAGTTGCACGGTAAACAGGAAGTAGATGTGCGGTAAACCTGGAAAGGGGGGAGACACGGTACAAGTCACCATGCCAAAGCCATATATCAAATATAAAATCATTTCTTCCAGTAGAAGCTGAGATAACTGTTACGAAAGTTTTCATTATGGCAAACATGAAAAATTCTAAGTCTCACTGTAAACAGGAAGTAGATGTGCGGTAAACCTGGAAAGGGGAGACACGGTACAAGTCACCATGCCAAAGCCATATATCAAATATAAAATCATTTCTTCCAGGAGAAGCTGAGACATCTGTTACGAAAGTGTGAACGGACGGACAACGTGATTGCAATATAGCCCCCTCTCTATGAGTGGGGGTATAATTATGTTCACTACCTTTTAATTTGCAGTCATTATAGAAACAGTGTATGTGACTTAAATTACATGTATTAAATATGATCTCTTGAATCGACACAATCTTATGCAATGAAGCTTATGCAAAAAAATTGTCTTTGATTGACATCTATACAAATTACCAATTATATGTAAACAATAATGACTGCCCTTAATTATTTGGTGATGGAAAAAGACAAATTATACAATGTTAAATCTCCATAAGGATGTCCTTGACTCACTTTTACTCATAATGCAGGACACATTGCACCAAATTCAATATGTCAAAAAAAACTTTACTTCACTGAAATGCAGGGAGTAATTACGTTTTTTCATGCGTTCTATTTGAAAGGGTAACACAGAGTATTAATTTTTCTTAACATTTATACAATGAAGTTAAAGCCAATAACAATAATATAATGATTTGTTTCTTTATATAAACTTTACTAATATTACATTAGTTACCCTGTTGTAAGACATCTCCATCTGTAAGAAAAAAATGGTGCACTGTTTTCTACATAATGATAAATATTCTGTTACAAACAGTGGCATTAACACTAGTTATAAAATAATTCTGTTATAAATTTGGTATTTGCTGTTTCTCCGTTAAGATAGCAGCATTAAGGAGTAAGAGTAAAGAATGGTTGGTTTAGAATCAGGATAATATGTCTGAGTGGAGCGACATGCCTTAACATGTTGTTTCAGTGCGATAGCACTATAAGAATCCACCCAAGCTAGGTTGTATAGTACAAAGCAGACATCGTCACCATCATCATCATTGCATCAAAATATAACATGTTATCACCATGATATAGCAGAAAAGTTACTCAAAATATTACATGTTATCACCATGATATAGCAGAAAAGTTACTCAAAATATAACATGTTATCACCATGATATAGCAGAAAAGTTACTCAAAATATTACATGTTATCACCATGATATAGCAGAAAAGTTACTCAAAATATTACATGTTATCACCATGATATAGCAGAAAAGTTACTCAAAATATTACATGTTATCACCATGATATAGCAGAAAAGTTACTCAAAATATAACATGTTATCACCATGATATAGCAGAAAAGTTACTCAAAATATTACATGTTATCACCATGATATAGCAGAAAAGTTACTCAAAATATTACATGCTATCACCATGATATAGCAGAAAAGTTACTCAAAATATAACATGTTATCACCATGATATAGCAGAAAAATTACTCAAAATATTACATGTTATCACCATGATATAGCAGAAAAGATACTCAAAATATAACATGTTATCACCATGATATAGCAGAAAAAATACTCAAAATATAACATGTTATCACCATAATATAGCAGAAAAGTTACTCAAAATATAACATGTTATCACCATGATATAGCAGAAAAGTTACTCAAAATATTACATGTTATCACGATGATATAGCAGAAAAGTTACTCAAAATATAACATGTTATCACCATGATATAGCAGAAAAGTTACTCAAAATATAACATGTTATCACCATGATATAACAGAAAAGTTACTCAAAATATAACATGTTATCACCATGATATAGCAGAAAAGATACTCAAAATATAACATGTTATCACCATGATATAGCAGAAAAGTTACTCAAAATATTACATGTTATCACCATGATATAGCAGAAAAGATACTCAAAATATAACATGTTATCACCATGATATAGCAGAAAAGATACTCAAAATATAACATGTTATCACCATGATATAGCAGAAAAGTTACTCAAAATATAACATGTTACCACCATGATATAGCAGAAAAGTTACTCAAAATATAACATGTTATCACCATGATATAGCAGAAAAGTTACTCAAAATATTACATGTTATCACCATGATATAGCAGAAAAGTTACTCAAAATATAACATGTTATCACCATGATATAGCAGAAAAGTTACTCAAAATATAACATGTTATCACCATGATATAGCAGAAAAGTTACTCAAAATATAACATGTTATCACCATGATATAGCAGAAAAGTTACTCAAAATATAACATGTTATCACCATGATATAGCAGAAAAGTTACTCAAAATATAACATGTTATCACCATGATATAGCAGAAAAGTTACTCAAAATATAACATGTTATCACCATGATATAGCAGAAAAGATACTCAAAATATAACATGTTATCACCATGATATAGCAGAAAAGTTACTCAAAATATTACATGTTATCACCATGATATAGCAGAAAAGTTACTCAAAATATAACATGTTATCACCATGATATAGCAGAAAAGTTACTCAAAATATAACATGTTATCACCATGATATAGCAGAAAAGTTACTCAAAATATAACATGTTATCACCATGATATAGCAGAAAAGTTACTCAAAATATAACATGTTATCACCATGATATAGCAGAAAAGATACTCACTTGATGTTGAACAACAATAACAATGAATTAAGTCTAGGTCCTGGCATGGGATATATTCTCTAAAATTACTAGGCCTAATGGAAAATAATCAGGACCTAATCAGAATGATCCTTGTGTCAATAAAAAAATCAACATGGCCAGCAGATCCAATAATGCAATTTGATTGGCTGAGCCTTTATTGTTTTCAGTGGTGTGATGGGGTGTTTTGTTACAAGATGTGTTTTTTGTGTTGATCAGAAATCAAGGTATCCACCATTGACTGGAGGACACGGTAAATGATTGAATCTAAAACTGTACATGAATAATCATTGCTTGGCTTCATGCCTTCTTTAACCCCTCAGGGCCAGTAATGTGTCATGATTTTGCTAAAATTGAAAAAAAAACTTCTCCTTTCTAAAAAAAAATTCTTGGCAGATTGAATTGTGATATTATAGGCATGTTCATCAGATGGTCCTGTTCAAATTTCAAGATTTTGGTGCCAATTTAAAAACCAAAATGCCATTTTTGTGTTTTAATATAAATATCCAATAATATTTATTGAAGCAAACTATTATTTTCTAGCTCCCCTGATCCAATGGGTTATGTGAGGTTTTGTCATCACTTTCTCAGTTTCTGTTCATCCATAAACTTATACATTTTAATATCCTTCTTTGAGACCACTTAGCCAGTTGGGACTACACTTGGTAGGAATGTTCAGTGAATGATCCTCTACAAAGATGTTTTGTTCCAATCAAAAATCCAAAAAGAAACAAGAGGCCCAAAGGTGTTATCTGTTTTTAATATATATGTGGACTGTTTAATTGTTTTCTCCAGGTACTTTGGTTTCCTCCACCAATAAAACTGACTGCCACAATATAACTGAAATATTGTTGAAAGTGGCATTAAACATCATAAACCATTAACTATCAACCATGAACCATATGAGACTATTAATTATACTGGGAAATAAGATATACCAGGTTAGCAATATCATTTTTATTCAGTATAACTTTATTAAGATACAATTGATTCATACTGAAACTTGTAATGGTGTGACAAGATAAACTCTGGTGTATTTCTGTACATAAGGTTAATATTTCTCACAACTAGTCTTTTATCCCACTTCCATGTTGTTGTCATGGTGATCATGTTCTCTTTATTACCAAGTCTATAAAGAACATGTCTATCATCCCTTCTTCCTAAAGAAAATAAATGAAAGTTTCTCATCTATCTCCTCAAACTGAAAAAAAGAGGACAATACTTATAAAAATTTGACTAATGGGGGTTGGGTTATGGTGTTTAATGCCACTTTCAACAATACATCAGTTATATTGTGGCGGTCAGTTTTATTGGTGGAGGAAACCGGGGTACCTGGAGAAAACCACAAACCTGCCGCAAGTAACTGATAAACTTAATTACATAATGTTGTATCAAGTACACGTCGCCTGAACAGGATTCCAACTCAAAACTTCAGTGGTGATAGGAACTAATTGCACAGGTAGTTGTAAATCCAACTACCATACGATCATGATCAAACTTAAAAAGAAACAATTATCATAAAATTTGACTAATTGTCTGTCAACATCAATCATATTTGTTACCTAACTTTACATACAAACAGACACTATAAAACAACAATAATGTGTCCATCAAGACTCTGTATGAAGAAAGATTAAACCATTAGAAATGTGTTTTGATGGGTCGAGTGTACATTTATGTAAATTATTATAGAATAAACAACAAATTACCTTGAACTTGTGTGTTCTGATATTATCTTCAACTTGTTCCTCTTTAATGAGTTATTGTGATGTTTCATATATTTTCATCTTCAGTAATTTTACAATCTCTTTTCTCTGCCTTTAAGAGGTCAATATAACCACCTGACAAATTCTTCCATAAGTATTTCTCATACTGAACCTGAAATTTAAAAAATATAGTCAAACTTGCACATGGGGTCACCTCTATTAAGCAGTCACCTGTATTAAAATGTCACCTTTTTCATGTCCTGTCATAGAAAATTTCATATGAATTTAACCTCTCTTAAGAGGTCACCTGTCTTAAAAGGCCATTTTTTTACCCAAAGGTGACCTCTTAATACAGGTTTGACTGTAGTTGATATTTCTTTGAAGATTATCATCTTAAAAGACACAGGTGACATTTACAATTATAATCAACACAAAAAAATAATGCCAGTAATTATTCATTTGTTTAACAAGATAGAGTTGTCTGCCCCTATATAATATTTTGCATTGTCGTCAAATATTTGTTTCATTCAAACCATTCAACCAATTAAGGCATATGACGATGAAAATCCAGGTCCTGGTGTGCGACAGGCATAAAATGTGGTGTGGTTCACCAGGCTAATTGAACCCCCAACCCCTCACCTTCTTGATAATTCGATCCTAAATGACTATACAGATATAAACAAACAATTAAAAATTGATCTGCATAGATTCACTTCTACTCCAAAACACTGCAAACTACCACAAATATGAATGACAATATTGGGGGTATAAACATGGACAGTACAATCGCAGGGTTAATGAAGGAAGGTTAAACATGCATAAATCCTGGTCAACTATAAAAAGTTCTACTTTAATTGTGTACTACATATTTACCTTTAACCGCATCAGTGGTATAGTGTTTAGCGTGCTTGTCTCGTGTGCGGTAGATCGTGGGGTTTGAGTCCCATTCAGGTCAAACCAAAGACTATAAAATTGGTATCTGTTGCTTCTTCACTAAGCACATAGCATTAAGGAGAAAGAGCAAAGACTGGTTGGCTCGGAATCAGAATAATGTGTCAAGAGTAGGGCGACATGTCTACCCGCGGACTGTTGTTTCAGTAAGCTAGCACTATAAAAATCCAATTCAGCGTGTTGGTCTAGAACAAGGCGGACTTCATCATTTCATTGAAAATTGACTTGTTCTCGCCATGATATAGCTGAAAAATTGCTGAATTGGCATTAAACAACATATTTACCTTACACTCATGATCCCTGACTAAAGATGGAAATTTACAGAATCTTTTCAGTGTTTTAATCATCTGTTTATTGGTGTTGTATAAATAATCACCTGTAATATAAAATAATCATAGACATATCCAATCTAATTAAATTACATGTTTGTTGATTTTTTTTTTGCGATATATACTAACATCTAACAAAATCATGTATGGGTCGTGACAGGGTTCATAGTTTCAACTTGCCAACCATTTAAATTTGAGAACATGCCAAGAGATGTTGTTTGATTGGTCAATATATTTTGTATTACATGACATGACCCAAAAAGAATGTTGTTAAATGTTAGTGGATCGCCAAAGAAAAAAATTATAACAAGACATAAACATCTAAATTTTAATTACACTGAGATACCCAATATAAACTCCAGAAGGGTACGCAGTTTCTGCTCCACTAGTGGCACCTGTCATCTTACTCTAGTGATAAGTCATTAATGGCGTAAGAACCAAGAATCTTGCATCTCAAACATATCTTTATACATGACTAAGTTTTTTGTATGACATTATAATTATCAGGTGATAAAATTTCACAATATGTCTTAAGTGTTACCAACTCGTAGAGTTTAAAGTGTTATCAACTCATAGAGCAACCTTCATTTTTATTTGTTAATGTTGTGCAGCAAAATATCATCTTAAGCATATTTTTATCAAGACATAAGTAGAGCAAAACATAAACTTTTCATTTAAAAATTGTTTAATAATCACATTTTATATCTTAAGTTTTTTTTATGTCATACCTGTAAAAATTTCCGGATATACCAGTCTGTTTGGACAGAGAGGATAACATCCACAGTATACAGCCTCTAGCCTACAGTAAAGAAATAAAATGAAAATACAAAAATACCACACTGTTGTAAAAGTTCAAAAATCTAATAGAAAAATTGTAGAAAGAAACAAAATGGATACCCCTAACACAAATAAAGCTGTTTCCTGGCTTGATACAGATATTGATCATAATAATAAATAGTAACTGTAGGGCCTTTTGATGACATAAATTATAAAAAAAAAAACATTTGTATTTAGTTCTCAACTGTTTGTTGGGACAAGGTGAATTTGATATGAATTATCTCCTATGACTGACATGTATCATCGAAATGTTGGTGCATGGTGAGGTGTACTTGATACAACATTATGTGATAAAGTCTGTTAGTGACCTGCGGCAGGTCAATGGCTTTCTCTGGGTTTCCGGTTTCTTCCACTAATAAAACAGACCGTCACGATATAACTGAAATATTGTTGAAAATGGCGTTAAACGCCATAAAACCAAAACCAACCAAACCATACTTACATAGAAACACCAAAGAACTCGTGTAAAGCTGTGGAGACTGCCACGTCTGCTGACTTCAATATGTCAGAGTAGTCTCCCTTACCATACTTACATAGAAACACCAAAGAACTCATGTAAAGCTGTGGAGACTGCCACGTCTGCTGACTTCAATATGTCAGAGTAGTCTCCCTTACCATACTTACATAGAAACACCAAAGAACTCGTGTAAAGCTGTGGAGACTGCCACGTCTGCTGACTTCAATATGTCAGAGTAGTCTCCCTTATCATACTTACATAGAAACACCAAAGAACTCGTGTAAAGCTGTGGAGACTGCCACGTCTGCTGACTTCAATATGTCAGAGTAGTCTCCCTTACCATACTTACATAGAAACACCAAAGAACTCGTGTAAAGCTGTGGAGACTGCCACGTCTGCTGACTTCAGTATGTCAGAATAGTCTCCCTTATCATACTTACATAGAAACACCAAAGAACTCATGTAAAGCTGTGGAGACTGCCACGTCTGCTGACTTCAGTATGTCGGAGTAGTCTCCCTTATCATACTTACATAGAAACACCAAAGAACTCATGTAAAGCTGTGGAGACTGCCACGTCTGCTGACTTCAGTATATCAAAGTAGTCTCCCTTACCATACTTACATAGAAACACCAAAGAACTCATGCAAAGCTGTAGAGACTGCCACGTCTGCTGACTTCAGTATGTCAGAGTAGTCTCCCTTATCATACTTACATAGAAACACCAAAGAACTCATGTAAAGCTGTGGAGACTGCCACGTCTGCTGACTTCAGTATGTCAGAGTAGTCTCCCTTATCATACTTACATAGAAACACCAAAGAACTCATGTAAAGCTGTGGAGACTGCCACGTCTGCTGACTTCAGTATGTCAGAGTAGTCTCCCTTATCATACTTACATAGAAACACCAAAGAACTCATGTAAAGCTGTGGAGACTGCCACGTCTGCTGACTTCAGTATGTCAGAGTAGTCTCCCTTATCATACATACATAGAAACACCAAAGAACTCATGTAAAGCTGTGGAGACTGCCACGTCTGCTGACTTCAGTATGTCAGAGTAGTCTCCCTTACCATACTTACATAGAAACACCAAAGAACTCATGTAAAGCTGTGGAGACTGCCACGTCTGCTGACTTCAATATATCAAAGTAGTCTCCCTTGCTGGCTTGGTATCCCCAGTTCACAATGTGTTGCTTTAACTTCTGTTTTGCCGTTGTAAATATTTCTGAATTAGTAAACAGTATATGAGACAAATTAAATCTGTTTCTGATATTGGCAAAAATAAATACATGAGACTGCCACGTCTGCTGACTTCAGTATGTCAGATTACAATAGACCATTGCATATTTCCGATTCTGATTCTAAAATTATACATTTTACAGGAGTTATTTCCCTTTAATGCAGGCAAAAGGGTCGCCTTTACTACAAAATTCAATGAAAATAGAATAATCTTTTCAAAATTGTAATTAAGAAGCATTTTCTATTTGCTAGAAATTTATCCTCTCATGTTTTACTAGGTTGTAATAATATCTACAAATTTCTGAGAAAATTATAATCAAATTGTTTGTCCTTTCCATTATTCTTACAAGAACAGATACCACTTTGCCTCTCATAAGAGATCAGATACCACTTTGTCTATCATAAGAGAATTAACCCGTTTATGAAAGGTTTAAGAATATCTAATTTTAGAATTACATCAGGAATGTGCAAAACTACTAATAAATTTCTTTAAGATTTCTACTAAATTTGTGTTTTTTCGAGTTTACCTGACCATTTTGTAAGTACAGTACAGTCAGAGACATACAATGATAAATCACCGTGATAGACGTATCACTCATCTTGGTGGTTTGGATATATCTTTTGTTCTATTTAATATATTTTCAAAATTTCTTTTACATTTAGAGTGTTACTTATTATCACCCAAAAGGCATATCAATACAAGTAAATAGATTAAACAGACCAAAAGATATATCAGTATCACTAAACATCATGATACATCTATCACAGTGATTTATCATGCTATGTCTCTGACTGTACTGTACATGTATATAGTAGAGTATAGCTTTACCCAGATAACTCAAATACTCTTTTAAATTAAAATCATCTCTCCCTTAAACTTTGTGACAAAACATTGTTTAACTGTACTGTTATGTTGACTTACAGGGGACGTTGTGGTCATGATCATATGGTAGTTGGATTTAAAACTACCTATGCAATCAGCGCATATCACCACTAACGTTGTGAGTTCGAATCCCGCTCCGGCAAGGTGTACTCGATACAACATTATGTGATAAAAGTTTGTCAGTGACTTGCGACAGGTCGGTGGTTTTCTCCGGGTACTCTGATTTCATCCACCAATAAAACTGACTTCCACGATATAACTGAAATATTGTTGAAAGTGGCATTAAACACCATAAACCTAAACCTATTATAAAATAAATCCTCTGTATTACTTAAGATGGTAATATTTCAAAACTAAACAAAAATAATGGGTTTTTTATGCATTAATAAACCTTGATACAATTTGTAGTCTGGTCAACATCATGTTAAACATAATTACTAATTAGTGCTACAATAAAATGGGAAGGATTCCCTCCACTTAAATCAATTCATTAAACTGACCTGGTACATCTGTGAACTGTTCCCCTAACACAGAAATATGGAAATCACAACCTGATTCAGATAACTCCAACATAGAACTAAAAAATGATTCTGGATCTTTGTCATGCTCCCTTTAAACATAAGACAAATATCTTTATTAAAAAAAAAAGAATACAGTGATGATTATTACAAGAGTTTCTTCTCTTTTTGTATCAAACCACCCCCTCCACACACCTGAACCCTGAATAAAAGCTTTATTTATAAATAAAGTCACAACGTTGAAAATCCTTTGTTATTTTATTCTGTAAAAACTTATTACTTGTCTATTCCAAACATATAATATGTTCATAAGGCAAGTTCACTGTATAATTATTTTTTCAGATGTTCTTTCAATTTGTAGATCATCAAACCTTAGAAAAAAGGATAAATAAAATGTTATTTGACTTTAAAATATTGATAAAGTAACTTGTATTTTGTATGTTAGTTGGATTTGTGACTACCTATGCAATCAGTGCCTATCACCACTAACATTGGCAAGGTGTACTCGATACAACATTATGTGATAAAGTTTGTCAGTGACTTGCAGCAAGTTGGTGGTTTTCTCCTGGTACTTCGGTTTCCTCCACCAATAAAACTGATCGCTTCGATATATAAACTGAAATATTGTTGAAAGTGGCGTTAAACACCATAACGCTAACCATAACAATGTAACTTTGAGACTGATTTTATACAAATTAAATCCTGTATGTAATATTTACCATCTATGTGCCCAAACAATATGAAGTGGTGCATTCTGGTTACACTTTGACTTTTCACAGTTATCTCCCTTCACATTTGAACTTTCCAAATTCAGGTTGTCTCCCTTGTCCTCATGTATATCAGTTTTGAGACTTGTTTCTTCTGTTTGAAGATTAGATGCAGAATGTGTATTACATTTGGTTTGAATTTTATCAAGATTTTTACACTTATGTTCATTGACTTCAAAATGATCTCCCTTTGTCTGAAATGTTTTGTTAACTATCTGTGGGTGATCACATGTTTCTGTCCCAGAATTAGTATCACAATCATATTTACTGTCTTTTAAATGTGATGGCATATGGTTCAAATAATCTCCCTTGATCGTTTCATCATCACACAATTTCAAGGAATTATTTAATTTTAATTTGTGTCGTGCATTATCTTCTGAAAAAGAGATTAAAATCAATTATCAAATTAATTGGAAGATTGGCAGGTTATCTTCTCTTGTATCTTTTGAAAAAAACGTCAGATGTTAGCCGACATCTGGAAGGGAAATAATTCCACGACTGACAATGATTCACTAATGTGCAGGGATTTTAAATGTGACATCAATTATTCATATCAAGTAGCTTTGTATGTTGGGATATATCCGTTAAACTTATATGTAGCTAATAATAGAATATCCTCGTCTTAGGAATGCCGATCTGATGCCAATATGTTTACAATAGATGGCCTCGATATCAAATTAGCAACATGGAGATACTGTACATAATACCTGTCATAATATTTACATATTAACAATATAAATAAATTGAAAACAATAGCTGAAGAATAAGATATAAAATTTTCGTAGCTGGAAAAATGGGAGCTAGACTGTCATCGAATAGCTCTCGCTTTGGTCTGGTAATCTGTTTATTACAAAATGTACTTTAAGCTTTGAAGGAGGGTCAAACGAAAACTAAAGGACATAACATATTGGTCTAGTTATATTTAATATTCCTTTGTAAGTACAGTCAAACCTGTCTATAAAGGGTACTGAAGGGAAAACTTGTAAGTGCCCTTTATACAGGTTTGCTAATTTGAGTGGATTTTTTTCCCATATACAGTGCTCCCTCGTTTTATCGCCCCTCTTTATAATGCCAAACCCGCTTATCGCCACGATTTTCTGAAGTCCTATATACATTTGTACGTTATAATTCCCTCGTTATAATGCCAACCTTGCATATCGTCATCTGCCAAACAATTTTCAGTACAAAAGTGTCAAAATTAATATATTTTCCTTCGTTAATTATGCCAAATTGTTTGATTACTTTTATAAAGATTCAAAATTGATTGTTGTCCAAACTTAATCAATACACTTGTCACGGTACTTGGTTTTTATGTGTTTATTTTGTCACCTGGTCCTTCGATGTAAATACGTTGATTAGAGTTTACCTGGACAGATTTTGAAATTAATTAAACAGTTCAGTCAAAATTTTAGTTGTAAACATGTCAACACCAAAGAGAAAACGGACAGCTCTCCTTGTGACTTGTCGGATTTTCCTCAGAAACTGTTGAAGATTACGTACTGTTAATTAAACAGTTCAGTTTATTTCTTATTTATATCAAATATTTAAAATTGCTTACTTAAGAAAAACCCATTTTAATCTTTCACTTTTATAAATAAAAATCGTGTTTTTGAAAATTACTGAATTATGAAGTACTGGTTCCCAGCATATATTTCTGTCAACATTCGTTTAAAGAAAGTGCGGTAACAGATCAAGGTAAACATAGGCTGATTAGGCTATTTATAGCTATCGGCGAGTGATTGAATTTGAAAACGCTTTGTCAGTAAATTTCATTCTTCTGATCATAAAGTTTAATTGTAATTACGATAACAATAGCTGTTGAAAGAAAGTAAAAAAGTCGATCATTTAATACAATTATTCTTTTTTTTTCTCTAAATTTCACCCACAAAAGTCGTGAAAGACGGAAATTTTAACGATAATTGAACACATTTTTTATTTCATCATACCCTTTTCTTGCCAGAATTTAAGCTCTATTCATGCATTTGTTCTCCACACGAACGGGTTAGAAGTTGATGCAGATTATATACCTGAATTATTGATTGTATTGTGTCAATTAGATGGTAAAATCCCGAGTGCATCGACAGACAATGTTTATCTTCCGAGTGAACTGATTGACAATGGCCCGTTATATGGAGGTTTCAGCGACGATTTGTATGAAAATACCATGCCCGCTGCCCACATTAGACAGTGCCTGTTATATAAGGAGTCATTTAATAGAGAAATGCATCAGGGAGAAGTCAGCATGGCCGTTATAAGCAGGTGCCCGTTATACAGAGGTACCCGTTAAGCCAGGTTTGACTGTATGTTTATTTGATGGTGTTTAATGCCACTTTCAACAATATTTCAGTTATATCATGGCGGTCAGTTTTATTGGTGGAGGAAACCAGAGGAAACGACTGACAAACTGTATCACATAATGTTGTACCTCTTGCCCTGATCGAGATTCCAACTCACAACGTTAGTGGTGATAGGCACTAACTGCATAGGTAGTTGTAAATCCAACTATCATACGATCACGACCACCACTGCTCCTTAGCTATATTTAATATTCCTTTGTAAGTGTGATGTGATTATAACTTTACCTATAAGTGGAAGCTCCAAAGGAAAATAGAGGACCTGACATTTTGGTCTAATAATATCTGAAAGTCCTTTTGGTCTGTGATCTGGTATTAACTTCAGGAAAGAGTTGATTGATGATAAAAATGACTCCATATTGTACTGGGAATTAAACACCACTACATCAGCCACTAAACTGTAAAATAATAAATAGATTTATACCAATGATTGAGAATGTAGTATTATACTGGGAATTAAATACAAATACATCAGCCACCAAACTGTAAAATAACAAATAAAGTTATCTTGCATGAAGAATAAAACTACTGTTGTGCAATTTACAAGCAACCAGTTATCACCCAATGAATTTTTTTTTTTAAATAAATTAGTCAACACAATACTTTATTTATATTATTGCTATGAAGGATCTGCCAGTTTAACACAAATATTATATACATGAAAACAAGAGCAACGCAAAGCGTGGCGTATCCCCTCGCCTACAAATTTGACCTGGTGACCTTGACCTTTGACCTTGAAAATCAATAGGGTTCAAGACTCTCTTAAGGACTAAGTATGTACCAAGTTTGGTCAAAATCCATTGAAGGATGTTGATTCTAGAGTGTTCACAAAGATGTTACGGAAGGACGGACGGACGGTAGCATTACTATATCCCTTCGCAACTTCGTTGGCGAGTGGATAATAAATACTTCAAGGGTGTAAAAAGGTTAAAAGGCGATGGTTGGGATTCCATTTATGGTTTAACCCAGCCACTTTCTGTGCATGTCCTGAGTCTGGACCTGGATATCCATTCACATTGGTAGTGGTCTCATTTTGTTCAAAAAATGTTTCTTTTGTTGATATTGGTTGAATTGTTGTTTATAAGCTTTTATTATTTTCATAATGATGAAGGATCGTTGGAGCACGCAATATAATTTTCATGATAGGTGTTATGTTTGAAAAATTACTTCTCTGTTGACCTGAAATTATTACCTGGGCACTAAATTTTTAATTGCCCACTAAAATTTCATGTCTGGTGGCCAATGGGTGACTTCAATTAAAAACCCACTAATGTTAATGAATGATTTATATTACAAATACTTTGATATTGTTCAGAATTCAGGGGAAATTGAGGGGGAAATCAATCATTCATTTCTATGGAGTATCTATGAATCTGCAAAAAAAATCAGGAAGATTGCAAGTTATGCAATTAGGTCCTGTCTTACCTGAACGTCTAGGCAGGTGCATAGTTAGGATGAAAAGAAGTTCAACTTTATATAAAATTAATACAGAATGGGGTAGGAAGAGGAAAACCTATCACAATTGTTGACTGCCACTAGAAAAGTATGGAGAGCTACATAAGTATGATTGATTGTTTGTTTGATGGTGTTTAATGCCACTTTCAACAATATTTCAGTTATATCGTGGTGTTCAGTTTTATTGATGGAGGAAACCGGAGGACCCGGAGAAAACCACCGACCTGTCGCAAGTCACTGACAAACTTTATCGCATAATGTTGTACACCTCGCCCTGATCGAGATTCAAACTCACAACATCGGTGGTGATAGGCATTGATTGCATAGGTAGTCATAAATCCAACTACCATATGATCACGGCCATGACAGCCCCTGCATAAGTATGAAATATTTACCATTTTGTAGTTGCTACAATAAGCCTACTAGACTCCTGTGTAAAATCTGTAAAATCTGTGGTACATTGGTATTTAACAAACAAGGAGCATGACACTCTCTAAACAATGCTCCCATTATAGTCCAAAGTCAGGCTCTCCACTTATAACCTTACAACCCTCTATACACCATCTGGGGACATGCTGGGAAGCTCTGTGGGATAAGCTCTGAGGACTGTCATCATTACCCATTGTTTTTTTATTGATAGAGGACTAAACATTGATAAGACCTACTAACCGCATCAGTGTATCATCTTCCCCCAGCATAGCCCTTTTCGCATATCAGTTTTTTTTTTTAGTTTTTAAAAGATATTTCTTACACTTTCTCTGGGTTCGTTCGGGTCAAACCAAAGACTATAAAATTGTTATTTGTTGCTTCTCCACTAAGCAGCAGTAAGGAGTAAGAGCAAAGACTGCGGGGAAGCTCTCTGATCATGGGATAGGCCCTTTTATTGATGTAGAGACTCAGCATGCCCATTCACGTACTGCAGTATGTGTTTCATGTAGAATAAAAATCATGCACGTATAATTGAAAGAACCCTACGTGCATGCACGTAAAGAACCCGTTGTGAGCACTATGAAAATTACCTTTTGTTTACAATTCACTTCAAAGTACGTAATAGAGTTGTTCTGATTAGTTAAATAACCATTTTTGTTGTTTAACCAGCAGCAATGTTTTATTTATTCAAACTGCTAGCTTTTTGTCGAAATTGAGAGCAAAGAAGGTAGAAAAACTGCATAATTCGTCATTTTACTGAAATTTTCGAAAATGAAATACCGAAATCGGATTCCAGAACCGGGAACGACTATTTCCGGTTTTGCCGATAATAAAAAAAAATATTAATCCCGACCGACCGACCCTAGATTTTTTTGACATGTGACAGTAAACACACATATTTTTTTTTTGGCCTAATATTTACAAAAAACAGCATGGTGCACGACCTTGTGTGGAGAAAATGCAGTTCATTTTCTTTGTACCCCCAAATGAAGAGTTAGAGGGTACATTGCACCCCCAAAAATTTGGATGTACCCCCAAAAATGAAGGTAAAAGGGTACATGTACCCCCAGATGAAAAAACCTGTGGGCATACTGGAGACTAAACATTGATTAGATCTACTTATACATTCATGACATACCAAGACAAGATCTGGTTATACCCATACTGGAAATCTCTCTCTTGTTGTTTCTTGATAGGATAAATCAACTGGTTCTCATGAAAGTACAGTATCTTGTGTAGGTTCTGAAGGTCTGGTCGTATAGCAACTAGTTCTGTCAGATTTAGTACAGAGGTGGTGAATAAAACCCTATAAAATTTAATAAAAAAATACATCATTTTATTAAAGTGAGTGAGTGAGTGCCAACTCAGTAATTTTTCAGCCATGTCATGGCGATAACAAGTTAATTTTCAATGAGATGATGATGAGGGCAGCTTTGTACTAGATCAATACGTTTAGTTGGATTTTTATAGTACTAGCTCACCGAAACAACAGTCAGCGGGTAGACATGTCGCCCCACTCGGACACATTATCCTGATTCAGAGCCAACCAGACTTTGCTCTTTCTATTTAATGCTGCATGCATAGCGGAGAAGCAACAAATACCAACCTAAGAGTCTTTGGTTTGACCCAATTGGGGCTTGAACCCGCGATCTGCACTCAAAGCAAGCACACTAAACATTACACCACTGATGCAGTTCATTTTATTAAATAAATATTTCAGTCTTCTCATCAACTGACAAAGCCATTAGTGACAAAAACTATACAGTTCAAGGGAGACAACTACAACAATAACTATACAGATCAAGGGAGACAACTACAACAATAACTATACAAGTCAAGGGAGACAACTATGTATACTTAATTTGTATTGACTTTTTATTATTTTGGTGGGAAATTAAAATTATCCTCTGATTTTTTTTCAAGGTTCAAATATCTAGAAATTATAAGAAAATTACACTCAAATTCTTTGTCCTTTCCGTTCCTTTTGCAACAACAGGTATCATGTTGCATGTCGTAAGGGAAATAACTCCTACAAGATAACATATCAAAGCTTATAATGTTAGAATCAAATCAGGAATGTGCCAAAGTTCAACTGCAATTTAAATTTACCTGTAATTGGTTGAAAATGGAATTTGTTGACTGAGGTATAAAGCACTTGTTCTTGCTCTCCAATGCCACTTCTTTGCTGGCATGGTAACGACATCACATTTGTTTATTGTAGAAGACAATAAATCTATCATCTGTTTGTGTGAACCACCATAAAATGGTTCTATTATTAATATCTCTGACATCAATCTATAAATATAAAAAAAATATTATTATATTTACCTGTTTAAGTCTTCTTTTATTATGAGCTGTAAGTGATTAGTAATGAAGACTCTTCTTTTATAAAGAGCTCACATTGAAGGGAGATATTAAAAAAGAAAAATATGTAGCGGTTGAAAATTAATGAATTAATAGCGCCATGCAGTGTACTTAAATAATATGAAATACTTACCAAATGTTGGTATCTTATTATTATGATTTAATAAACAATCAATACATCTTCACTTCAAGCTCAGGTATCTGACGATTAAAAAACAATATGTTTATAAAATGAAAATTGGCTGAATGTAAGTATTTATTGTTTATATCATATAGTTAAACAAGATACATGGAATCGATTGGTGACGTCAGTTTTAGGGTAAAAGTGCTGGAATAACAAATATAAGTTATAGTGTATAGCTTTACATTCCTGTCCCTCTTTATATGCTGTAATGTACTGATCGTGAAGACATGTGGATAGTAAAACTAAAGCGATTGTAATATTTTATTGATAAAATTTCAGATTCCTTCAATGGGGGTGGCCTATTTAGAAATCAATAAACTTCATTGTTTACATGAAATCGACACACCAAATGTGTAGTTTAGAGTGTATTCAATGTATACCACAAAACTTGGCGTGATTAGTTGCTTTATTTTATCATTTTTTATATGTTTTTAGATGTATGAAACTACATTTTTTTTATTTTAAGTGTATGAGGGGTGATACAGAAAAAATCAACGCGAGTAGCATAAAATTTCGCCATGCGAGATCAAGCGAGAAAATACGAGTTTCATATCCTTCCTACTATATAAATCCTTGGTTGTATACAAAAAAAATAATAACATAAATATAAAATAAAAATAATAAAAATATATGATAAACAACGGAGTTAACATCATCATGATGTTATATTATAATATTTAATAATTATTGGTCAATTATTACCAAGGATTTATATACTATATAAATCCTTGTTATTACTAATTAAACTGCAAAAAAATAATAAAGAGAAATTAATAAAAAATTGAAAATTGTAATTATTTTTATTCTTTGATCTGTCGATTACTAATTAATTAAAATAAAGTACCCATGAACAAGCCTTACAACATCCAAAATACGAATATTTGCAATGGTATTTTCCATTTTCATTTTTTAAAGCACTATTAATAAATGAGGGCGAAACGACCCGGGGTGAAACGACCCCGGGGCGAACGGGAATAGGGGCGAAACGACTCACGGGGCGAACAGGATTCGGGACGAAACGATCCGGATTCCCTTGGCAATCAGTGCTTACCACCACCAACGTTGTGAGTTCAATTCCCGCTCAGACGAGTTGTCCTCGATACAACATTATGTGATAAAGTTACAGTGACTTGCAACTTGTCGGTGGTTTTCTCCAATTACTCTAGTTTCCACCACCAATAAAATTGACCATTCATTCATTCATAGCATAGCCATAGGGTGTTCGGGGTGCTACCTATGAAACTGTGGTCGGTCAGGCGAGCAACGATGTAAATAAGTTCTTTTTAGATTTTTAGATTTATAGCATCGTGTAAAATTCGAATATAAAGGCCCAGCCCATGTGTAAATTTGCACAACTCTATGCCTGCCATGAATTATTTCTTAAACACATGACATACGAAAACACATACCGTGACGATAATTCTAAATCCATTTTACGGAAGTTACGTTTTATGTAAGGACTTTGCGTATTTTACCCTGCATATGCAGGGGTGTTCCTCCTATAGGAAGCTCATACAGAGAAGAAGAAGATCGCGACGATATGACTGAAACTGAAATATTGTTGAAAGTGATGTTAAACACCATTACCCTAACCATGACGATTTCTTCAGTATAAACTTCTTTAATTTTAATATTTTGTTGAAAACTTGTTTAAAATTACCTCGAGCAGGGGATTCAGTGATTGGGGGAAGGAAACACAATAGTTTGCGGGAAAGATTACCTTTCGAGACTTTTCGCAATTTTATGATAATGGTTAAACCACTTCTAATGTAATGCCAGCCAGATTGCACTGTTAAGCAAATTTCATATTGCCAACTTACGACGATTTCAGTCACTTCCAACTAGAACTGCTATTGGAATTGTAGGCCTGAGCTATGCCAATTGAGGCAGAGATTCATAGGCGCGGCAGTTGAGTTTTCTACACATCTTATCATGTAATAATACAACAATACAAACACTGGTAGAGAGGCAGCTAATAATGAATATAGACAACATACAGAGTTTTTTCTGTCAAATTTCAAAGATCTTGGATCTATATAATCTATCCTGTATACAGGAGCCGATTGCAAATCCTCCCACCAAATTATCGTGGAAAATCAAATGAAAAAAGCTGTACAACATTTTTGGACATGTATACAAATTGAAAGAATTAATGTTTGGCAAGTCATCACTCAGATTTGTATATAACGAGGACCTGAAAGCAGGCTCCATACATAAACTATGGACTTCATCCTATTCAACGGTATCTGATGTGAAGAAAGGAATAGTTAAATGTAGAATGCTAACAGGAACCTATCTATTACACAAAGATAAACATAAATTTTCAAATGGGAAAGTTCAAGCTGACTGCGTACTGTGCTGTATAGGTGATGAAGATATTGTACACATGCTAACCCAGTGCTCTGCATTACATGACATCCGAAGGGAACAGATGCAAATACTAAAGAAAACCGTTGTAGAATACACCTGTAAAACAACATGGAATCGTCATTTCAACAACCCGGAATCAATTACCCAACTAATTATGGACTGTACTTTATTTAGAACTTTATTTACTAGCAGTAGAACAATGCACCAAGTGGTGTCTGTACGCTTATAGAAGAAGAAGAGCTCACAACTAGATGACATAATGAGAAAAACAACAGACTTATGCTATAAAATGCATATTAGATGATGTAACCATTGCATGAAATGATTTAGTGCTTAATTACTGCATAAACCACCGTATGTATGTACTTTATAAGTGATATAGTGCCTATTAACTGTTTACACCAGTTTATGATGTCGATGACGTCACTTATCCTGCAAACTGCGTCCAGAAATAGAGAATCGATTTACTTTCACTTTGATCAAGACAACAATGAGATTTAAACAGATAAGAAAAAATATCTATAGGTTTTGGTGCCAAAATGGTGTGCAAAAGTAGTTCCCGCGGGAAAAAACTGATATCTCACATGTGAGATACCGGAATTTATTTTACGGATAAATCCCCATAAATCACACCTATCTGTATAATAAGAATTCTTAATCAAATACTATTAACATGTTTTTTTATATTAAAATCATTTTTTTTTTTAAATCCAAAAAAAGTACAGTACAACAAATCAATTATATATATAAAAAAAAAACCTTAAGATACCGGCAAGTGGCTTGTAAGCACAACTCATATGCTACCAGCACGACGGCTTGCAGTTTTATATATCACAACTCATACGCTACTGGCACGACGGCTTCTACTCACAACTCATATGCTACCGGCACGACCATATATCTGATATGTCTAAGAGTGCAAATACGCTAGCATACTTTGATTGGAAGACGGTAATTTATATTTACGTTTGCGGAAAATGTCGCATGCTGCCAATGGAAAAGTCAGTCATATTCACCGGCGCATGTGCTAATGAGATTATACCGAATGGATAACTCGCTCGTTTGTTAATAAAGCGAAAGAAGGAGGTTATGTTAGAATAAACAATAGATATTAGTGGTGTACATGGTTGAACAACAAGATGTTACCTGTATAGAATGTGATTAAGTTACAAACTATCTTTTTTTCAATTTACCAACAGAGTTAAACACGATGTATCATTTTTTATATACAACGATTAAAAAATAGATTGGTGGACTATTTATGGTAGAATTTGATATTTATTTGATGTTCAAACTATACAAATTAGTCTTTAAGACCACATCTGATAATGGAAATTCATTTGTTCCAAGTCCGAATTCAAATTTCATGAAAAAACGTATTTGAATTGTATTATAGTTATTTTATATATTTATTATTAATCACACTTTTATTATTGCTAACCGTGTTACCCTCTTGAAATAAAGAAATTAACTCATTTACTTACTTATTGACACTATCTTCTGAATTCAATAATTAAATGAAATTATGTTCCATATTTAATATAGAAAGTTGAGAAATTTATTTATTACAATACTAAAGAACTGTTTAAATAGATTCATATTTTTGGCATACTAATGAAAAAAATGTATTTCATCTTCTCTAGGTAATAACTATAGGATTTTCAAGGACCAATTTGAAACTGAAACTATTTGTACACTCTTGATGACAAATACACAAGCAGCAAGTAAAAAGTCTTTGATTTTTTTCTCTAACAAACGGCCCTTTTCAGGGCCACCGATATTTTTCAAAAAGTATCTAAATTGTTGTTGATCAGTTGATATACAGCTTCTTCCTATTACCTTTCCCTTCCCTCCTGTGATCTTGTGAAGTGAAATTGCGCCCGTAAAAAAATAATTCTACAAGTACTTCACCTTGCATTTAGTGCTAGTATATAAATATGTTGTGAGTTATTACAATAAAACAGTCTGGACATAGGTGGCGTTAATACAATAGTGGATATACATTTCTTTAAGTTAAGTAAAAAATAATGAATTTATATTTAAGAGAGAGAGAGAAGTGAATAACGTGGCAGTGTTCTGTATAAAAATAGGAGTCCCCCCCTTAAATGTCTTGCTAGAATATTAAAAGAAATCCACTGGGTACTTGCTATCATTGAATTTCCCTTGTAATAATGTTTTATAACGTCTTTTATTTATTAATAGGGCCTAGCATGTATTCGTCATAGAAAACCTGATAAACCTCCCCCTTTTTTAGCGCGATATGTATAAACAAAAACAGAGAAAGAAGTATATAGTAAGTAAATAAGTAAGTAAATTTTATTTAGAGTCGGTATATATATACATAGACAACAGATCAACATGAGCCCTAAATTGCTCTTAAACCGACTATACAGATATAAACATAACAACTTATGTCAAGCACTACATAAAATCATAGCAATTACATTTAAACAAATATGCAAAATAGATGTACTATTGGCAATCACAAACAGCAATCCATGTGGCAAGTGCCTCTCTAGACAGCTGTTTACAATCACCAACAGCAACTCGGTAGCAATAAAAAAAAAAAGCAAAAATATGTTAAGAATAATCAATGATGGAAAAACATTAAAATAAATCAAAATGATATGCTAAAAAATATCAGAACACAAAATAATAAAATAAAGCAAAGATCATATATAACAAGAAGCTGAAAGCAGAACTAAATGCACGAGGAACAGTGACATCTCGAGCCATCCCAGGATTGAATCAAGCTTCTGAACTGGGAGAAGCCGTTTTCCCTCCTGAAATGATCCGGAAGGCTATTCCCTCCTGCAATGAACCGGAAGGCTATTCCCTCCTGCAATGACCCGGAAGGCTATTCAAAATCATATATAAAAGCAGAGCACAAAACACAAAAGCACATAAATAAAATTGAAGCACATTAAGACATAAGCAGCACTAAATAAAAACAGCACATGCATATATAAGCAGAAACAAAAAGCGGTAGCAAACATTTCAGGTGTGAGGAAGCACTGGTTGGATACGGCATGCACTGCATGTACATTTTTGTCCTCCACACCAGCTGTTTATGTACTTTTTAAACATGTCAAATGAGGTCATAATTCTGGCCACATTTGATAGTGAGTTCCATACCTGTGCTGCCTCATATCTGAAAGATTTATTTTACCATAGTTTGAAGTTCTGGGTCTGGGTACCTCAGCAGTATTCGTGTATCTGAAATTATATGAATTCTTGAATTAAAAGGGGGCTTTTTTTATTTATTATTTTGAAGGTCTCCAAAGCAATAGTACGGATTCTGTGGGTTTTAAGAGAGGGCAACTTTGACTTTTCTAACAGAAATTCATAGGAATTTTGAAAATCATCATAAATGAAACGAAGTGCGCGTTCTTGTGTATTTTTTCTATCTTTTTAGTGTTTTGTTCACCACAGAAATGCCAAGTCAAAGGACAATAGCTAAAATTTGACATAATGAATGAATAATAAATTGTGAGTTTACCAAGATGATTTAAGTGCTTACCTATTCTTTTTAGAACATTTAATTGCCTTGCGGCCTTCTTACAGATATTAGAGATATGTGTATTAAAGTTAGGTTTAAAATCTATGGTTACACCTAGTAATTTTACTTCATCTTCACAAGATAAATTAATACCATTTAAATTAAACATTACATTTTTATCATGTGTTTTTCTACCAATAGAGATGGCCTGGAATTTTTCAGGGTTAGCCTGCATTTTATTTGCAGAAAACCAATTAATCAGGGAGTTACTGTCTTCCTCTAAAGCAGAAATTACTTTTTCTAAAGTTGTATCAGATTTTGACAAAGTATTATCATCAGCGTAATTATACATAGAACAGTTTTTTACAGAAAAGAACAGTTTATAAAAAATTTAAATAAGATTGGTCCATGTATTGAGCCTTGAGATACCCCTTTAAAAATTGGGAGCATATTACTAAGATTCTGGTTAAGTTTTACACACTGTTTCCTGTTTGTTAGATAACTATAAAGTAGGTCTAAAGATGACTTTGATAGACCATATGCATTTAATTTCAATAACAGCAAGTCATGAGGGAGACAGTCAAAGGCCTTTGATAAGTCCATAAGGATAGCTGCAAGGTATTCATGTGTGTCCAATGCATGTTTCCAGTCCTCAATTACACGTAAAAGAGTAGATTGGCATCCAAAATCGGAATGAAAAGCTGCTAGAAATGGATTAAAAATATTTTCAAAATAATTTACTAATTGTGCTTCAATAGCATTTTCAAATTTTTTTGATATAGCAGGTAAGACACTTACTGGTCTATAATTTCCCTTTTCTAAAACACTATTGTTTTTATGAATAGGAGCGACCTGAGCTTCCTTAAGACGGTCGGGGAAAGTTGATGTTGATATTGATAAATTTACAATATCAGTCAGTGGTTTAACAATAATCGGTTTTGCAAAATGGAGTAGTTTAGGGGAAATGCCATCTATACCTGTAGCCTTTTTTACATTTATTTTGTTAATACGTTTTTCGACAAAGTCAGGATTTATTGAAGAAAAAGAAAAGCTGTTCTCGAGTAATTCTGGATGGTTATTTTTTATCTCCAAAATACTAGGATGGTCTCCATCAATATGTATTTGATTGTTTCCAATATTTTTAGCCACATTAACAAAAAAAATATTAAAAATTTCACAAACCTCATCTTGTTTTGTTATTAAAACATCATTTTCTGATAAAACAGTATTTTTGGTTTACATTACCTTTATTTGTCAAGAAAGGCTTAACTGTTGGCCAGAAATCCTTGGATTTAGGGCTCCCAGCACACCTTTCTATAAAATATGTTTATAGATTGACTTTTAAGTTTAGTGACATAGTTTCGTTGACGTCTGTATGCTTCCCAGTTCTTACTGTTATTATATTTCTGAAATTTATTAATAAGCATTTTCTTTCTATAAATACCCCGTTTTAATTCTGAATTCATATAATGGAACCTTCTCTGGTAAAATATTCCTCTCTTTAAAAGATGCATGCTTACCAGCTACCTCATTAAAACATTTACTAAAATGATCATAAGCTGAATTTACATTATCAATATTTGACATATCTAAATTTTGGTTTTCTAGATCTTGTAAAAAATTTGTAGCATCAAATTTGTTATATATATAATATAAACAGGGACATGTGATGGCAATACCTCACACACAACCCTGTGGGTCAGGTGAGCTAAAGAAGGGACCAACACTCAAACAGCTTGTTTAAAGGCTTATTTGTATGCATTTTTTCCCTGTGTGTAGTATGCCATCAGATTTTGTATAGATCTCACCATTTCCAAGATATAAGGGAGTCAAGTGTTCACTTACATCCATATACTAATTGTATGTTCTAATTTTTTCCACTTACATACACAGTGTATGCAAAACAAATAAAAATGTCAGCAAGAAAAAAAGTTTGTTTTTCTTTTTTAACTTTCCATCCAATGACAATGTTAACCTGCATACAGTATTTCTGTAGAACATAACACAACATATCTATAATATAACATTATATAAATTGGCAAAAAACCTCTTAAGTTCTTGGAATTGCAAGGGTCGAATGGCTGACAGTGACAAACAAGTCACTCATCAACTTAAGTTCATTTTAATCATACATAATATTTAAATCTGAAAATATCTGAACCTAAATAAAACCCTGGGAACAAAACTGTTTACCTTGGATAAATATATGTCCTGTGGTGGTGGCCATCTTGATCAAAAGGAGAGATAGATTGTTGTTAAATGCAAAGTGAACAATTTTTCTTTCAGCTATGTCATGGAAAGAACAGGATCCATTTGATGAGATGATGTCGGCAGCAATTGCCAATTTAATAGCCTTTGGTTTGATCTGGACTTGAATCACCTCACTAAGACTATGTATCTGTATTTACCAGCATTTCATGGAGAACATGTAATTCAAGAATTATTTGAGTTTGGGAGGAAGAATAAGACAAAACAAATGGTATCAAATTATGGATTTGTTTATTGTTCCATAACTACTATAAGATTATACATTTACACATTGGTTCTATTTCATTATGGCAAATGAAGACAAAAATTTTACAAGCATTTCATTTCTTCACTTAAAGACTACCTCAAAATCAATCTTATATAGAAATACAAGTCAATATTCTGATATCATATTAAAATTTAACCATTTTTTTTCTTTCTTTTTATATAAATTGATTTTCTTTGACATGAAATAATTTGCTTGCTCAATACTCAACAAGTCTTTGTTATATCATATTAAAATCATTAACAATAGATATTCTTAATTATCAGTAATTGGGACATTTTTCCTTTTATCTCACTGAGTAACACAGTGATCTGATACTAGAAATTATCAGTCAAACACATTATGATGTTACTGATAAAAACCATAACGTCGGACTTGCTGCAATACTAGTGATAATGTCTGTCTCAACCTTCCAAACTGCCGATACTCTATATATACATCTGATACTTGTAATAAGATTATAAAAATAATCAAATTGTTGATTTTGAAATAGTCTTAAAAATCTTGTCATTACAAAATTTGTTGGGGTTTTTTTTCTTCAAAAAAGTATGATGCATAATATCTACCAGTTGTATACATGTACAGTTGTACATGCAATGATGTACAATTGTACACACAATGATGTACAGTTGTACACACAATGATGTACAGTTGTACACACAATGATGTACAGTTGTACACACAATGATGTAACAGAAATCTGTTTCAGATTTCATAACAAGCCAATCTAATATACAGTTATATAAATATTATACAATGTTTACATTTAAAAATGCACATGTAATAATGCACCACTACTTCATGTTACCATCAACTAACCAATCCTAATGTGTTGGGGGGATTTATATGGAGCTATATAATGTTAATCACAAATACACATCAACCACTTTCACACCGTCTTAAGAGGTCATGCATAATTACCAAAGATTTGTACAAATATGTAGTCTGCATACTGAGCTGTGAGGAACATCTGAGATCACGATTTTAAACAATAGTTTTTAATACACGTAGGTACAAATGTATTGTTGGTCCTGGAATCTGGATGTATTTATAAAGACCAAAACAAATGCTAGATTATTTCAAAGTAATATTTCTTTGAGCAGTCTTTGCATTAATTTTTTTCACCTACTTGCCAGAAAGCCAAATTAAGAATTTTTTTCTGTTTATTCAAACAAATTCTTTGATAATTTTCACTTCACACTTGACCGAATCCAGTTTTACTTGTCCCAGGCTTCAGGCAAGTGTGTTAGTGCGAAGACTGTTTTGAGTATATTTATTTTAGAGAAACAACAACACTACTTTATTTTTTAGCCATATACATCTAAGAATCTTATCTCTTACACATTTATGAAAATCTATGATAATTATTAATGACTCGTATAACATGTATCATTTATGCACAAAATTTGATACAGAAACTTTTAAGGAATGTTTTTGTGTTATTTTCCCAGGAATAAAAATGCACGAATGTAATCCTGATCAAATGTTTAGATTTATATTCAAATCATAAAAATATAAATCAACTGACTAAACAATTGTATAAGCCATCAAATTAAAAAAAAAAATAGAAGCAATAAAAATAATTATATCCCACCCATCAGATATCAATCAATGGGAGGCAACTACAGAAATTTTGTCCTAAATTGACTTGTTTAATCACTATACCACTCTTGATCTCTTAAAACTTCCAACATCTGGAGATATCAAAAATTTAGTTCATGACATACGTTCAGCAAAACCAAAATTCAAATGTGGTTTAGTATATTATCATATGACATACGTTCGGCAAAAAAAAAAATTATATCTCAGAACAATGATAAAAAAAACAATGTTAATCTGAGAATGTGATTTGGTTCAAAAACCAAATATAAGAAGCATTGCACCATCCTAGCTAGTCAACATCAAATTATACCATACAAATTGTTGTTAAGGTATAAAAAGGAGAATTTTACATCTGGAGGGAGGGCTATATACATAAATTCCATGTAAATATTTAAATAATTGGATTCCAGACTATACATAATTCCATTATGAAACCATCTGTGCATAATAAAAGTTGATATATATTTATTTTGTACAGAAGTCAAGATAATATGTAGCAGTCACAAGTATCATCAAAAATGTTCTGACTAAATAAAGTGTACTGAAACATTCATGATGACAAAATGTGATACAACTTCAAAAGTTCATGTTTTTAATTCCAAAAATAAATAAGAAGACTCAAACCATGGTTTGTTTTGTGGGGGTTTACTGTTCTTTTCAATGATATCGTGACTACCAAACTTAATGATCAAACTGAACAAAGAAACCTGCCCTTGGTTCGATGTCTGGAAACCTTTGAGGTGGGTATTGGAGGTGCTAACACACATCAGTGGTATTAAGCTTCCGGTTGAAGGTCGAACAACCTTAACCACTAGCACACCTTGATCCCAAACTGAACCATGAGAATTACAAGTCAACTATTGAAAGTTTATTGTTTGCATTGTTTACTAACATGACCTTACAGATATATTAAACACATGCCATCTGTTTTACGATTTAGCACTTTAACAAAACACAAAACCAGAACATTCTACATGATTCTGTCTTGATGAAGATAACATATATAAAGGGGGAACATGCCACCTAGGATATCACTAACATTAACAGAATATAGACATATTTATACAATTCTAGACTCCAATATTGCACATATAAATTAGATTTCCTCTTAACATTAAGCTGCCCACATTGCAGACTGTTTTTTTAATAATATGCTAAAGCTTACAAATAGTACTAGTATGGACAGTCTAAGCCAATATCTTTAGAGGTAAAAATACATTCAAATTGCAACATTAGCTTAGAAGTCTGTTTGTAATACATGTACATGCTTTCTACCAAAAAACCATCACAACCTTCTAACTAATACATGTTTTATTAAGTAAATCATTTTTAGAAAAACCTTAAAATTTCAGCAAATTTAATTTCATGTGTAGAATTTCAAGACATGTTAAATACCTTTGAATAAGAGTGAAAAAGATTCATACAAACTTTAATACAGATAATATCTGTTGGAATTAATATTGTATACAAACATAACTTTTTATTTATCTTCAAAAGTATTCAAGTATGACAATAATGTTTTACAGTACCAAGTGCACAATATATTAAAACATTGCAATTTGAATGTAATATTCATAATTACGAAAGAGTCAAAGCAGACCAATATTCATTACTTGATTATGGCAGATTAAATGCTGTTTTCTACAATATTTCAGAAATATTCTGGCAGTCAGTTTTAATATTTTTGTAATATCAATGATTTTTTAAATATTGGAGTAACTTAGGTCATCTCAGATTGACGACAGGTTTATTGTATTATATAAAACCTACAGGGATTTAATTAAAGGATTCTGCCAATGTTGGTTTTATATTATTAGAGAAGTGCAGTCATAACTCAAGCCACAGAGAGCTGATGTAAATAATAAGAAAACACTCAGTTGACCTTTGGCCTAGTGAGATAAAAATAAACAAAGAACTATAATATCTAGAGTATTTTATAAAAAATATACTGTGTAAATAAATTGTAATGCAAAAAAAACAAGAAAAAAATATAAGTCAGTCCTTTAACACACTGGGAAACTGTAAGCAAATACTGTTTAAGTGTAAAATATTTCTATTGTCAATTACTAATTTTCAACCAAGCTCAATTTCCAAAAAGAGGCATTAAGAATTTGACTAGTTTTGTGTAATAGAATGATAAAACTTCAATATGATTTCTGAGAAATGTGTTACCTAACATATTCATTCAATTTTTGGCATTCATTGATCCACAGAATCGACACCAATTTTTTTCTCTCTCAACTCTATAATTATCAAAAATACTACAAAAGTAATGAAAGATCCAGACAAAAAGAAACTCAAAACTTTCGCTAATTATTTTACAAATAAAATTAGACATTAATTATTTTCATAAATATTCTGTACATAACATGATCTATATGAAATCCTTTTTTCCCCCTTTCGATTCTGTCAAAATGTACCTTAATTCCAAATAATATATTTATTCATGATTCTATCAAAATGTTGTTTTAGAAAATTATAACCATATAGGTTATTATTAACAATGAAACAGAAATTCTAAAACAATGAACAGCATCAAATCTTGAACATCATTAAATCTAACACATATCTACTTATCACAACTTTAACATTTAAACAAATTCCCTTCAACATTTATTTCTTCATCAACGATGCAGTACTTGATGACTGTATAACAATGTCACATATAAAACATGTCTTACAAAGTTAACATTGAATCACATCTCCATCACATCTGTAATACTTTCTCTTTCTATTATTTTGTATTATAACACGATGGTCTGTATCAACAGTCTCTTGTTAATGTTATATTAGTTCTTGGAATGGTAGAATTACTCTATAATTGGCTCTCTAATAAATCACACAACATCGCTGGAGCACTCTCTTTACTTGATCGTATCGTTAATCTGTACATCTAAAATTATAATAAGAATAAGAATATTTATTTTCCAATTAAAGGGCAATGATTAGAGTGGTTTAGGTTTAAGGTGTTTAATGTCACTTTTGACAATATTTCATCTATATCAGTCAGTTTTATTGGTGGAGGAAACCGGAGTACCCGTAAAAAAACCATTGACTTGTCACAAGTCGCTAACAAACTTTATCACATAATATTCGACACCTCGCCCTGATCGGGATTCAAAATCACAACATCAGTGATGATGGGCACTGATTGCATAGGTAGTTGTAAATCCAACCACCATACGATCACGGCCATGATGTCCCCCTTACAATGATTAGAATGATTAAGTACAGAAATAAAATACAAAGAAAAAAAAAACAACCAAACAAAATATTTATAAAGATAAATTATTCAAGTCTTTGGGAGCAAGAAAACAGCCAAAACAGGACATAAACAGGACATGAACAGGGCATAAACAGGACATTAACAGGATAAAAACAGGACATAAACAGGATAAAAACAGGATAAAAACAGGTCATAAACAGGATAAAAATAGGGCATAAACAGGATAAAAACAGGGCATAAACAGGATAAAAACAGGGCATAAACAGGATAAAAACAGGACATAAACAGGATAGCTAAAATAGGCTACGGTCACCTAAGCCTGAGGTAGGAGAACCTTAATTTTAATAATAAACATACTATATAAGACATGTAGATAGATACCTGTGCTCGTTTATTGGATTATATTTGTATTAATGTCTATATACCTGTGCTTGTTTATTGGATTATATTTGTAATAATGTCTATATACCTGTGCTTGTTTATTGGGTTCTAATCTAGCTAATATTCCTATCTGTGAATTCCTGGTGAATAGAATACCAGCAGAAACAAAGTTATCTGGGTTAGGGTCAATATCTAGTATCACACTCATACTAAATCCAAGCAACTGAAAAATTAAATTATCATTTATTGAGAAACATTTTTTTTTAATATAAATTCATCTAAATTTTAAAAGTGTTTGCAATTGGTTCTTTATTCATAGTATGGCTATCAATACTTCAGGATCATCAAATAATCTGAAATAAAAAATTTCAATATTGCCATTGAGATGCATCAACATTTCACATATTATAAGCCTGCCCTCTATACTGACTACATTAGCTGTCATAGATTGATGCCTTGTTCGAAACTGTGATGATAAGTGAGTCAGTTATTGTTGCTTAACACCAAATGAGTAATTTTTCAGCTGCATCATGACGAAGCAAGTTACATTCAATGAGATGATGCTGATGTCTTCTTTGTACTAGACCAATCTGCTTAGTTGGACTTTTATAGTCCTAGCTCACTGAAACAACAGTCTGCAGGTAGACATGTGGGACACATTATCCTGATTCCAAACCAACCAGTCTTTGCTCTTTCCCCTTAATTCTGGATGCTTAGAAAAGAAACAACAAATACTACTTTGTACCATTATAATAGTCCTTGACCTGACCACGGCTTGAACCCGTGATTCACTGCCGACCATAACTCCACGAATGTCGTCTAAATGACGTGTTCAATATTTCTCTTTTCATAATTTATAATTTTTCATAAGTATAAAGTACTCACAGTTGCAAAATTCAATGTGTAAATTTCTAGAAAATTTGAAAGGTCTTATAAATCAGACATGATTTTGCAAGTTTGAAAAAAAAGCTGAAATTTATTTCATGAAAGAAAACAGACTCGCAAGACCTCGCGAAGCGAGGTGCCCTTACAGCTGAGGGTCTGAGGGCTGCTCAAGGCCCCCAGAAGCTCTGGGGTAAATGGTGCAAAATCCTGCATTCTGGCAGTCTCCTGGCACTTAGGTTGAAAGCTAGAAAACACCATATTTATATCATGAATTTAAGAAAAAAACAGTGTGGACAAGAGACATCCTTTACTGAAATTCACAGGAAGCTCACATTTTAGAGTAATTAGAGCTCCTAATCTTTGCATTGTCGCTATGCAACTTTTTTCGAAGGTGTTGCTCAAGGCTTTTCCACCTGCGGCTGGCATAGTTTATGTCTTTATTGCAAAGTTCACAATAAGCATGGCCCCTTGTCTTGATCTTCCGTATAAATCGGCCAATTAATTCTTCCCCAACTTTTTTTCTTCTTCAATCATCGTCTAATATCTTGGTATCAAAATCACGGTCTACAACTACATGAGAAGACATTCCCACATGTTGAAATAAAACCAGACACGATTGTGGTCAGTACTGTAATAAAACTTGTCATTGGATGATATGAAATATTGGACCAATCAAATCATTCGTTGTAACAGAATTTGGCTGTTTCGAAGTTCAGAAACGATCGGAACGGACCCGAAAAAAAAAAATTTGGAAAAAAATCATGTCTGATAAATGCTAGATTTTTTTTTACATTATAGAGATTTTCAATGGAAACAAAATTATAATTTTTCTGTCTGATCTGATCTCCAGGTATTTAATAAATCGAGGCATTACATTTTTCTATGAATTATGAGACCCTTGGTCCAGCAGATTAACTAAAAATGTAAGCACTTTCCCTCCATTCCAACTTGTCTTAGGCTACGACTCTGGCAGAAATTATGGAATAAAGACACAAGTAATAAAAAACCACCAACCCATTTATTATTGTTTCTTCTTGATCAAATATCAAACAAAACAGGTCAATTCTAACACAAATGTGTATAAATGTAAACCTCCATCTGTAACGTCAATCTTAAAGTGATCAAGGTTACAGATCGAAATTGGACATTGTTAAAATCTCTCTGTGAGAATTTCTCATTTTTAAAGCCGTAACTATTAGTTACTATTTTAGTTATACATTTAGTGTTGTACAAACTTCATTTATATTACCAGGGTATTACTTATTAATTAAATTGATTGTTGACTAGTTTCTACACAATTTAAATATTTAATTGTACTACAAAATAATACCTTTGTTTTTACTTGTTCAGTATCCATGGAGAACTGTGCTTTAAAAATTCTTTGACATTCTTGATTTGGTCTGGAAAAAAATTATACAAAGTCATCATAAATATCACCAATAAGAAAGTAACTCTGTAAAGACTTTTTTAATAAAGACTACATTTAATATTTTTATTGGAGTGTAAATGATAGAAAGAGAAGAGAAATGCAAAAGATTTGTCCCAAGAACTAGCTTACTTTTGTGGCGAATGTATCAAGAGGGAAAAGTAAATTTCTAATGATGCATGGAAAAGCTGCATTATATAACATTATATAAATGTGTCTACAAGTTGAAAATAGAGAATTTGTACGTGTTTATGTCATTATGCAGTAATGAATTTAATTTTTGAAAACATTTAATCCTTTTTTTTTAAATAATTTAATCCTGAAACTGTGTGGGCACTTAAATAGTGGTTTTAGAGCTCAAGAAAACAAAATGTGTGTATAGATAATTGAAAAACTGTATATACATAATGTTTGAACATTGGTAATTAGAACATATCTAACATCTAATATGATTGATTTTGATTTTTGGTGTTTAACGCCACTTTCAGCAATATTTCAGCTATATCATGGCAACCAGTTTTAGTGGTGGAGGAAGCCGGAGTACCTGGAGAGAACCACAGACGATGGGCAAGCAACTGGTAAACTTTATCACTTGCGGCTGTGAGTCGAGTGCACCCTTTTTTGCAATTTACAAAGTCGGGTGCGAACACACGCCTCATTGGTTATAGGCTTGTATGAGTTGTTAGGTAATCCAACTACCTAACTCATTGAGCCACCCAGGCCCCCTCACATCTAATATGACTGCCACATGTATGTTCATTACTATAAATAATTATGAATCCAACTTGAAATCTGTTTAATAAAATATGTGCACAAAGTAAACAGTTACATTTTATTTAAACAGCTGAAAAATATAATTTATGACAGAACTGACACGCTTTTTATCATTTCATCTGTTAATTACTATAAAGCCAGAAGTTACTTTATATGATGAAAAAATACTTTTGACTTCTTAGAACACAAGGTTCTTCCTCAAGTCCAAATGAAATATTGTTGGTGAAAAAAAAAAAAAAAAATTGATTCTGTCCCTCAACTAGGGTTTAAGACAAAAATAACAATATGATGATGAATTCTTAAATCTGTAAGCAACAGATAAATAATTGGCAGTCAAATTATTCATTTCTTTCTAACTTACTTCTACATGGACAAATTTCTGAATTTATTATTTATACAGTGGAACTGAGTTTACCCCGACATCCTGTGACATCCGACAAAAATTTATAGTGTCAAAGTATTTTTGTTATCTAAAATCAACCCTGAGAATTACAGCATCTTGTACAATCTGACACATTTCCCAGATCCCTTGGTGTGTTTGATTAAGACAGGTTCCACTGTATAAATAAATAATAACTTACTGATTAAGTAATTTCCATCGTGTAAAGAATGTTGCCGAGTCCATTTCTGCTGGTTCTATAAATTTGTTGACAATTATTGGTAATTTCAAGTTAATTCTTTGTACTGATCCACTCAGCCTACAATAAATGTATAACATTTTATAACATTTACAAAGATAAATCAATTCTTAATAAAAAAAAAAATATGAGGCTCAGCCCACTGAGCCTGTATCGCTCACCTGACAATAGAATGATACTGAAGCAAATTTCAAAGGGAGATAATCATTACCTTAAAAAACAGCAGCCATCTTGAATGGAGGGTGGGGCTGTCGGACACAATTTTGAAAGGGACACACCCAGGGACCATCTATGCCAGGTTTGGACCTTACATAGATGCTTCCTGCCAAGTTTGGCTCCATTTGGCCAAGCTGTTTCAGAGGAGAAGATTTTTTTAACATTAGCCAATCAGAAAAAAGAATTAATCTTGGCGGCCATGATTGTTGGCCGAATGGAACCAAATGAAGAAACTTTATAGAAGATCTTACATAGATGCTTCCTGCCAAGTTTGGCTCCATTTTGGCAAGCAGTTTCAGAGGAGAAGATTTTTTTAAACAGTAGCCAATCAGAAACAAGAATTGCCCTTGGCGGCCATATTTATTGGTGGAACGGAACGAAATGGAGAAACTTTATAGAGGACCTTACATAGATGCTTACTGCCAAGCTTGGTTCCATTTGGCCAAGTTGTTTCAGAGGAGAAGATTTAAATATGAAAAAGTTAACGGACGGACGACGGATGCCAATATCTCACATTTGGGCCAGGTGAGCTAAAAAATGATGAACTAGAGGCTCCCAGGAGCCTGTATAGCTCACCTGGGTATAATAACAACATCAGTCAATAAAACTTGATAACTTCGGTAAAAAAAATTAACAAATGTGTAGCCTTCGTCATTGCAGACCCCTTCTACAAAAAAATGTGGGCAGGGGTTCCCCCTTTAATGTAAGTTATCAAAATTGCTGTAAAAAAACATATATGTCAATGATTCTCAAAATTTAGCTTTTCCTACTTCACATTTTGTAATAGAGTTGCTTCCCTTTGATTATTTGAGTAACCAAAAGCAGTGAGTCGACAAAAATATGCATTTCAAGAGGAATAACTCTTCACAGCTGTCGCACATTTTTAACTGTGGGAAATTTTTTGTAGATCTTGACATGCTGAACATTTTTGCAGTTTAAACTTTCCCTCTATCTCTAATAGTTTTTGAGATATAAGATAATAGTATTAAAATTGAGAACATTTTGATGAAAAAAGGGCAATAACTCCAAAATGGGTAATTGGATTTACTTCAAAATTGCAGCGTAGGAAGATCTTGACATGCTGCAAATTTTTGAAATTTAAACTTAACCTTTATCTCTTATAGTTTTTGAAATATAAGACGAAAAGTTTTTTTTTTTTTTTTATAAATTTGATGAAAAAAGGGCGAGAACTCCAAGATGGGTAATCAGATTTACTTCAAAATTGCAGGTAAAAAAAAAAATGGATAGAAGGGTCGAACCGCCAGACACATTTTTGGAAGAGAACCATCCAATGACTATTTCATCAAAATTTTGTTCTTATTGAGCAAATGGTTTCAGACAAAAAGATTTTTTATGGGAATTTCCCATAGGGTCCTATGTTAAATTAAGTTCGGCTGTGGCGGCCATCTTGGTCGGTGTTCTGAAATGCCGGACACAATTTTGGAAGAGGACCACTCAAGAATCATTTCAGCAAAGTTTGGTTGAGATTGGCTCAGTAGTTTCAGAGGAGAAGATTTTTTTTTAATTTCATCCCCCCTTTTTTCTAATTTGCATAATCGGTCAAAATCGGTAGAAGTTCAAAGTTCATAAAAAATCCCATAATAAATGTTAAAAAGCTCATCATTATGCTTATACAGTTCAAATTTGGGCACTTTCTGGCTTAAAATAGAGCAGTTTTGGCCATTTGAAGAAATTTCTATTTTTAGTAATGGCGGCCATCTTGAATACAGGACGGCGCTGACGGACATAATTTTGAAAGGGGACCACCCAAGGATCATTTCAGCAAAGTTTGGTTGAGATTGGCTCGGTAGTTTCAGAGGAGAAGATTTTTTTTTAATTCCATCCCCCCTTTTTTCTAATTTGCATAATCGGCAAAAGTTCAAAGTTCATAAAAAATCCCGTAATATATGTTAAAAAGCTCATCATTATGCTTATACAGTTCAAATTTGGGCACTTTCTGGCTTAAAATAGAGCAGTTTTGGCCATTTGAAGAAATTTCTATTTTTAGTAATGGCGGCCATCTTGGATACAGGACGGCGCTGACGGACACAATTTTTAAAGGGGACTACCTAAGGATCATTTCAGCAAAGTTTGGTTGAGATTGGCTCAGTAGTTTCAAAGGAGAAGAATTTTTTTTAATTTCATCCCCCCTTTTTTCTAATTTACATAATCGGTCAAAATCGGTAAAAGTTCAACGTTCATAAAAAATCCCGTAATATATGTTAAAAAGCTCATCATTATGCTTATACAGTTCAAATTTGGGCACTTTCTGGCTTAAAATAGAGCAGTTTTGGCCATTTGAAGAAATTTCTAATTTTAGTAATGGCAGCCATCTTGGATACAGGGCGGCGCTGACTGACACAATTTTGAAAGGGGACCACCTAAGGATCATTTCAGCAAAGTTTGGTTGAGATTGGCTCAGTAGTTTCAGAGGAGAAGATTTTTTTTTAATTTCATCCCCCCTTTTTTCTAATTTGCATAATCGGTCAAAATCGGTAAAAGTTCAAAGTTCATAAAAAATCCCGTAATATATGTTAAAAAGCTCATCATTATGCTTATACAGTTCAAATTTGGGCACTTTCTGGCTTAAAATAGAGCAGTTTTGGCCATTTGAAGAAATTTCTATTTTTATTAATGGCGGCCATCTTGGATACAGGACGGCGCTGACGGACACAATTTTTAAAGGGGACCACCTAAGGTGTTCATTTCAGCAAAGTTTGGTTGAGATTGGCCTAATAGTTTCAGAGGAGAAGATTCTTTTTAAATTTCATCCCCCCTTTTTTCTAATTTGCATAATCGGTCAAAATCAGTAAAAGTTCAAAGTTCATAAAAAATCCCGTAATATATGTTAAAAAGCTCATCATTATGCTTATACACTTCAAATTTGGGCACTTTCTGGCTTAAAATAGAGCAGTTTTGGCCATTTGAAGAAATTTCTGTTTTTAGTAATGGTGGCCATCTTGGATACAGGACGGTGCTGACGGACACAATTTTGAAAGGGGACCACCTAAGGATCATTTCAGCAAAGTTTGGTTGAGATTGGCTCAGTAGTTTCAGAGAATTTTTTTTTTTAATTTCATCCCCCCTTTTTTCTAATTTGCATAATCGGTCAAAATGGGTAATGGGATTTACTTCAAAATTGCAGGGTAGGTAGAACTTGACATGCTGCACATTTTTGCAATAAACTTAACATCTATCTCTAAATAGTTTCTGAAATATAAGACGAAAAGTATTAAAATGAAAAAAAAAAAATGATGAAAAAAGGGCAATAACTCCAAGATGGGTAATCAAATTTACTTCAAAATTGCAGGGTAGGTAGATCTTAACATGCTGAACATGTTTGCAGTTTCAACTTACCATCTGTCTCTTATAGTTTTTGAAATAAAGGACGAAAAGTATTAAAATTTTGAAAATTTGATGAAAAAAGGGAACTAACTCCAAAATGAGCAATGGGATTTACTTCAAAATTGCAGGGTAGGTAGATCTTGATGTGCCGATCATTTTTACCCCATGTCAGATTTTTGATATTATTAACAGTTTTTGAGTTATTACCAAAAACCTGCAATTTTACCATATGTTCTATTTTTAGTAACAGCGGCCATGTTGGTTGGTGCACGGCATCACCGGACACAATTTTGAAACTAGACACCCTAGTAATGATTCAACCAAGTTTGGTTTCCATTGGTCTAGTACTTTCAGAGGAGAAGATTTTTGAAAAAGTTTACGAAGTACGACGGACGCCAAGTGATGGCAATAGCTCACATGACCCTTTGGGTCAGGTGAGCTAAAAAAGGGCAATAACTCCTAGACGGGTAATCAGATGTACTTCAAAATTGCAGGACATGTAGATCTTGACAAGCTGAACATGTTTTCAGTTTACACTTAACATCTTGAAATAAAGGATGAAAAGTATTCACATTTTTAAAAATTTGATGAAAAAAGGGCAATAACTTCAAGATGGGTAATCAGATTTACTCTAAAATTGCAGGCTATGTAGATCTTGACATGCTGAACATGTTTGCTGTTTAAACTTAACATCTATCTCTTATAGTTTTTGAAATAAAGGACAAACGGTATTAACATTTTGAAAATTTGACCCAAAAAAAGGGCAATTACTCCAAAATGGGTACTCAGATTTACTTAAAAATTGCAGGGTAGGTAGATCTTGACATGCTGAACATGTTTTGCAGTTTAAACTTAACCTTTATCTCTAATAGTTTTTGAAATATCAGACAAAAATGTTTAAATTTAAAAAAAAAAATAATGAAAGAAGGGCAATAACTCCTAGACGGGTAATCAGATTTACTTCAAAATTGCAGGGCATGTAGATCTTGACAAGCTGAACATGTTTTCAGTTTACACTTAACATCTATCTCTTATAGTTTTTGAAATAAAGGATGAAAAGTATTAACATTTTAAAAATTTGATTAAAAAAAGGGCAATAACTCCAAGATAGGTAATCAGATTTTCTTCAAAATTTCATGGTAGTTAGATCTTGCTGTGCTGATCATTTTTACCCCGTCATATTTCTGATATTATTAACGGTTTTTGAGTTATTACCAAAAACGTGCAATTTTACCATATGTTCTATTTTTAGTAACAGTGGCCATGTTTGTTGGTCGAATGGAACCAAATGAAGAAGTTTTATAGAGAATCTTACATAGATGCTTCCTGCCAAGATTGGCTCCATTTGGCCAAGCAGTTTCAGAGGAGAAGATTTTTTTAACATTAGCCAATCAGAAACAAGAATTGCCCTTGGCGGCCATATTTAATGGCGGAATGGGACGAAATGAAGAAACTTTATAGAGGACCTTATATAGATGCTTTCTGCCAAGTTTGGTTCCATTTGGCCCAGTTGTTTCAGAGGAGTAGATTAAAATATGAAAAAGTTAACGGACGGACAACAAGTGATGGCAATACCTCACATGACCCTTTGGGTCAGGTGAGCTAAAAATTGCTGCAGTGTCAGTTTTAGTCACTATATCTTCTGGTGAGGTATGAACATGATGTACAAGATGCAATTAATATTCTTTGGACTGCTTATTCCTGCCTTGGAATTTCAACTGCCTTTTCACTTCCAGATCTGATAATTATTTTGTTATTTCAGGTCACATCCTTCTAGGAAAGGTTTTTATTACAGTACAAATCAATTGTCAGTCATCAATTGAGTGGGCCTACTATGCTTCAAGCATTGGAAAGCCAGATTTGTGTTGTTATTGTGCTGCAGAAGGAATTCAACAGGACAATGACCTGATGAAGAAGTACTGAGTTGTCCTGCCTTTGTGTCAAGCCTGTCTGAGGGACAAAAAGCTAATACTTAACCAAATCCTATTAAAAACTGACAAAACATGAACTTGATGTTGCATAATTGTTTCTAGTCATATTTGTTGAATAAATTTTGAACCTGATAAGGTGTCTTTTCTAGAAGATAACAACAAATGTTTTACAAACTTTATTAAGAAAAAAATAAAATAAAATTTACCTACCTACCTACCTACCCATAAAAAACACCTGTGGGTCGGGTTTGGGCAAACTGAAATATTTTTAATGGTGGCCTTACACATCACATAATTTTTTTTTTTTTTTTTTAATTCATAATATTTTTTTATTGAAATCTGCACATTTGTTAGTTAAAAAACATCAAATACCGGTACCTTATCCCGGTCTCGTTAACATTAGTAAAAACGATGTAATATATTTCACACAATTTACTTACATAAATGAAATATTTAATACAGGAGCTTCAGAAAATTCTGTAATACATTCAGCATTAATGACTTGTTGACTCTGTGCTCCACATTCTATTACATTACCAGCTGGCTTGGGTTGACAACTTAATTGTAAATAAGAGTTAAGGTTCTATAGTCTACTGAAATGTCTAAATAATGACATATATTGTATTTACTGAATTAGAAAGGATGACAATATGAGATAAACAAGAGTTGAGGTATATTAAAGGTAAAGTGTCATTGACTCATTGATATTGGTGATTTTTTTTTTGTATGGTCTATCCTTCTTCAAATTGAGGCTTCTGATGACCATTTTGAAAGCAAAGGTGGAGCTGGAATGGGCTCCTGAGTATCATTTGGTTGTCATGAGTTACTACATGGATTCTTGACATTGTAGGATCATGATATTCTCCCAAAATATGACACAAACCATTTGATGCTTCTGTAGGAGAGGTTGTATCGTTGAAGTTGAAGAAGCTATGATTTCCTTTTTCTATAGCTCGGGTGTACAACATTATGTGATAAAGTTTGTCAGTGACTTGCGGCAGTGGTTTTCTCTGGGTCCTCCGGTTTCCTCCACCAATAAAACTGACCACCATGATATAACTGAATTATTGTTGAAAGTGGCGTTAAACACTCCCTATTTCTATACTACGAGGTTCCTACAGGGGATTAGTTTTTACACAACAATGATAAAAAGGATATGACTACTGAGATTTCCTGGACATGTTACATCAGCAGTAAAGCCTGTAAACTGGAATGATGTCTTGTTCCCATAAAATATTCCAATTCTTCCTAAATTCTGTCTATATTCAGATTTTACACCAATTTGTAAGGAATCATTTTCAAATAACACTCCATTATTTTTACATATAAATCTGAAAAAGAAAGTGATATTTATATAAACATGTTATATGATAATAGTAAGGACTGTATATGAGAATTCTTATTGCTTTTATTGATAAATTTTGTCAATTTCTAATGATTTGCTGTGTGGTAAACAAATAATGGTCAAAATCATGAAGAGCAAACTTAATATAAAAAAAAAAGGATATGGTCAAAGGCCAGATAACTCTTACTTTCTGTATTATTAAAATCGAAACACTTACTTTCTGTATTATTAAAATCAAGAAGAAAGTATCCTTTGACTTCCTCATTAAATAGCAACTCTTGTTGGTCAAAGGAAAAAGTCAAATATAAATATTTTGATATGGTCAAAGGGCAGATAACTCTATTTTTTCTAGCATTATTATAACAAAATAATCTTGAACTTTAAAACTATTATTTCAAATAAGGAAAGGATTTTAAAAAAATCACTATTCACATGAATTTAATAATATATCACATCACCATTATAAGCAACTTTGTATAATAACAGAATCTGAGACAGACATTCTTACTCCAGAAACATTAATTAAAGACTTTTATATGTAGATACATACAGTCTAACCTGTCTTGTGTGACCTTCCAAGGGAACAGTGAAATATGATCCCATAAGACAGGTGGTCACTTAATACAGGTTTAATAGATATGAAATGCACTGTGAAGGGAAATAAAAATTAAGGTCACATAATACAAGTTATTACTTTAATAGAGGTGGTCACTAAAGCAGGTTTGGCTCTGTATCTCTTGTATTGATTTATAATGTATTTAGTCATTTAATAGTTTTATACATGATCATAGGTAAATTTAGAGTGTATAATCTTCTTACTTTCTATAATTTTCATCAGCACCAGCTGTCATACCATTAGCATCTAATCCACCACCACCACCACCACCACCGTTCTGTGTAGGTGTATCAAATACATCCACCAAAAATCCTCCCAACCCACCTCCCATATCTCCTCCACCACTAGACGGAGGAGTCGTCGCTCCTAGTCCTAACAAATCAGCTGAACCAGAACTACTACTTGGTGCTGATATTGACTAAAAAATAACAACTTAATGAAAGTACTGTTTCCTGGAGTAAAATCCACAGACTATAGGTTGAGAGTTTTTATTTCAAGGTACATTTTGACCATTACGACTTCTACTCCACACGTAAGATCCATATCATGTGGTACTTCAAAATTTTATATTATGGTTCATTTGATCCTATTAATATACAAATGTATTCTACACTTCTCAAGAAGGAAATGTCCACAATAAGTTTTAGTTAATACCATGTCAATAATCATTATAAAAATGTTAAATAGAATACATTAACAAAACAGAAATGACAGCACAAACATAGTTTAATAAATTACCTGTAATAAGGTTCTTGTAAAATGTACATGTGATGTAAATATTTGAAGCATTACTATACCAGGTATAATACCAGGTATAGTACCATTGTTAAGTGAGTTAAACTGTTCAAATATAGTTCATGGCAATTGTCCAAAATAAAGTGTTTTTATCAGTTATGAAGTGAATTCATTTAGAACGTACATTAGCATTAATTACTGGAGGTTCATATACTTCTACATTATTTAAAACCGATGTTCGGTTCGTCTTTACCTCCAGTTGTTTGTAGGAGGGCGCATGTCTCATTTATGTTATTTGTGTTTGTTTGCGCATAGTGGTGTCACATATTGTGTTGTATTTTTGTTTTTCTTCGTCCTGTTTACCCTATGCTGCCCGTTTCTCTGGCTTGTCCTTTTTTGATTGCCCCTTCAGTATTCTCTTACCTTTATTTGAGCCTGTGGTAGTATACTCTCAAGTAATTTAGAACTTACAACATTTGCATTGATTACTGGAGGTACATGTACTTCTACGTTATTACTCATTTGAGCCTGTGGTAGTTTGTGTTCTCGTTTCTCTTCGCTAGCATCAGGAACAGATGATGGTTTTTTCTTCTTCAATTTGGCTAAAATTGATGATTCTCTCTCAGGAAATGGTGGCATTTCTTCTAACACTGTGGCCTTAAAGATTAAAATGTTTAAATGTAACCAATGACAACAATAACTTTATCATCAAAAACATATGTCATCCCTACTCACTGTAAATTTATTGTTGTTTTTTTCTTTGTGATAAATAACAAATTCATCAATCAATTTTCATTCCCAGAAACTTCGTACAGGTTTTTGCACACTATAAGTCACTAAGATGGACGAAATAAAATATAATCAGTAAAGTGGTTTTCTGTTTTCCCTTTTCACTATTGAAAATGAAATAATGAAGTGATCTTAGTCTTAATATTATTTTGTAAACTAAACAACACATAAAACAACTAGGCATTTAATGAATTTCCTTTGTCAAAGTATAAAATAAATATTCACGCATTTTATTTTCACACATTTCAACATACATGTATGAAAATTCTTAAAGTTTGAGTTTGAGCTTTGATGTTTAATGCCATTTTCAGCAATATTTCAGCTATATCATGGCGACCAGTTTTAGTGGTGGAAGAAGCCGGAGTACCCGGAGAGAACCACTGATCATGGGCAAGCAACGGGTAAACTTTATCATTTGCGACTGCGAGTCGAGTGCACCCTTTTTTGTAATTTATAAAGCCGGGCGTGAACCCACGCCGTATTGGTGATAGGCTTGTACGAGTTGTTTGGTAATCCAACTACCTAACTCATTGAGCCACCCGAGCCCTTCTTAAAGTTTGAATATTTTAACAATGTTAATTAAATTCAAACTGAAAATTAAATTGAAATGTGACTATCAGATGTACTTTACTATGTTAAACCAAAAAAATCTAGTAGACAAGACAACACAATTGTAGCAATTCTGTAGGATCATGACGTTCACAACGTTACATCTGCCATAAGGTTAATTTCACGAATTGTTGTGTTTATAAAGCAACAACTTTCAGTGTTTTACTTGTTCAAACATGATATACAAGACACAAGTATAAAGCTTACATACAAATATATTGCTTTGTTTTATTATATTTGAATTTAGTTTAACAGATTGCAGATAATTATTATTTATCAAACCAAGACCATCTAGCTTGTTCAGCAAACATAAAGCTTGGATCAGGAAGATAAAATATGGAAATGCTCATGTAAAAAATCCTTATTTTCTTGAAACAAATTACATTTTTCTCAAATGAAATAATATTTCATGTATTTTTTTACACAATTTCACGTTGAGCATTACACATGTTGTACCCGTGTATTTTGTCCAGATGTTGTAAAAATTTTGAAAAGGTCAGTCTCATATTGACAGAGTGCCGACCTTTTAACTGAACATAGTTCACTGCAAATTAACACAAATCGACTTCCAAAAATACCTACAACGTCGACGTGTAACTTTACCTGTTATACCCTATTCCCATTTCTCAAAGTTGAATATTTCTGTCGTTATTAATTCCCAGTGTGTTAAAAAATGTTGCCGAGTGATGATACAATTGACCAATATGGAATTTGATTTTAATTAGGTATGGGAAATTATTATTTCTAACATTTAAAATAGAAATTGCCTAAAATTTATCCCTGCCGTAAACAGCAAAATATCTTGAATAGACATGTAATAATATTTCATATACTTCTTTACACAATTTCAAAAATGATCGTTGGGATATTGATAATGAAATCATATAAAGACTCTGAAGACCAGCATTTAAGTTATAGGTGCTAAGTTTCTCCCACACCGTCTCCCTATATATTGAATCCAAATTTGTATAGCCATACTTTAAACATATTTTATTGTCAAGCAAATATACAGACAATGGATCCGACACAAGTTATAAACTTACGAGGTCTTCTCCACGTATAGCCATATTAGTCTTGTAACAATACGAACCGCCTTTGTACCTGAAGTAACCTCATGTGTTGCTGCTGAGGGTAAAGTTGAGTATAGCGGTGCCACTGGAGTTTTATAAACACCCCCATTTAAATATTCCATTTCATGAAAATCGTACCCATTCGAAGTATGAAAATACCCATTCATATAGGGGATGTCGTGATCATGTGGTAGTTGGATTTACAACTACCTATGCAATCAGTGACTATCACAAGAGATGTACAACATTATGTGATAAAATTTGTCTTACTTGAGGCAGGCCAGTGGTTTTCTCCGGGTACTCTGGTTTCCTTCACCAATAAAACTGACTGCCAAACTATTTGAAATTCGTCGGACCGAGCCAACAGAAAATTACAAGGACCGGCAATACTGCCAAGTATGCCGGTCCGGGTGTCCGACAAAAAATTTTGTTTGTGTATTTTGTTTTGCGCAGGAAATCGGAAATGCAACTGGTATACCGGAACGATCACGGTCAACTCGGAATTAGATTCTGCTTCAAATGACATTTACTTCTTAAACATGCAACTGTTTCCATGGTAATTCTATTAATCATTGTATTTTTATAGTTTAAACTGGCTGTGATGCATCAACGCAACCATTTCGTGTTTATATTTGAAAACATGGCAGGTCAGGTTTTTATTGTTCCCATCACCAATTCCGTTTAAATTTTAGAATTTTGTAAATTCCGGTCCTGCACAATTTCAGTAGGTCCTGCAGTAAATTATTGCATATTGAATTTGTTTTCCTCAAAAAGTCTGGACTGCCACGATATAACTGAAATATTGTTGAAAGTGGCGTTAAAATCCTAAAAAACTTAAAACAAAACCCATTCATATATTATTTATTTTTTGGTGATCCATTCATACAGTAGACTAAAATCCAAAATAAACATAGATCAGTTTTTAACCTTATCGTGTTGAATAATAACATCATTATAGAAGAATGTTTCTTGTCAATAAAGTAGCTACATCGGTTTGTAGAAATCACAGGTGCTCGTTGCACTGAGTTATCCCCCTTTTAACTTTTTATTTACATATTATTTCATCTCTTTTTCTTTTATTTATCGTGTTCGTGTCCATATATCCATACCATCTTATGGTAACAACAATTCTCATATGTCAGCCCGATATACTCTTATTATCGTTTAATATAAATATGACATATTAATAATATACATGTATTATAGTTTAAAAATCCCCATCCATTAATGTCGAAGTGGAAAATTTACGCCCGAATCATATACATATCTGATGTATATGTAGGGACTCTGTATGCATGACTCCAAGGACGAGATGGAGATTTGCATAAGTGAGCTTATGAAATTCAAAATTATACAAACAAGACATAATAACTTATTTTTTCACTGTTACAACACGGCTTGTTCTCGACATAAATCTGATATTATTTTAAAATAAAGAGATTTTCTTTGTCTTTCGATTTTCTTGTGGAGTTTTATTTCATTGTGCTGTGGATACTGGATAAAAAAGAATTTGTGACAGACGGAGAGAAGAACTCAAGGACATTATACTAGTATATTTTCCCCCTCCCATCACTGGGAGACGGTGGAGGAGTAAGGGAAGGGAGTAAAATCATTAGTAATAAAACTAATTCAATGAACAATCAGTCTAATTTAAATATAAAATATAATATTCATGTTCATTTTACAGGAAGCATACATCTTTTTCTATACAAGATAAGTGGCAGATCGAAAATTTCGTGACCTAGCCCTAAAATTTTCATATTTTGATACCTTGTTCAAAGACCTTTACAACGATATATATGACTTGGGGGTACTATACAATTTTGAAAGTCCTACAGAATCCCCAACAACTGTGTACTGTCTGATATTTTAGTAAATTTTCAAAAAAGATGGAAATAAAATAGCAATTCACCTACCAACATAATACCAGATCTAAATATAATAAACTTACAAGAACATCTAAGGAGGCAACAGTGCTCAACTGTAAATATTCTACACTTCTCTGTTGTAATTCTACGTCTGAATTCTTCAGATTGTTGTTACTTTTTAAAACCTGTAAATGATATACTACATCTTAGGACTGTTCCATTAAAACATACACTGCAAAAAGGAGAGGCAGTTTAAAATCAATAGCATGGGTGGGTATCTAAATCAAGCAGAAAAAATGAAATTGTTACTATGGGTGATCACCCTATTTTCATACTGTCTTCCTTGGGTACCATGGAAATAAAAATATTCTTCAAACTGCTCTTTTTTTCCTCTCCAATTTTTATTTTTCAGTTTGGTTTAAACATATGTTATTTATATAACTGACATGACCAGAATGTAACAGATATCAAACTTTTGTGGGTTTTTTCAATCTCAATTTATTTTGTACATGATTTTTTTCAGTCCCCATTATTAACCATTTTACAATCCAGTATATCTTGCTATTTCGGGCATGTAGACATATTACTACTGCTAAACAAATCACTAGAATCTACCTGTTTATATACAACCTGACAATACTGTAAAAATTTTAATTATTCCTTTTTATCCAAGAGTATTTCACTTACATTCTGGATAACTTCTTTAATCTCGGGGAACAAGTTTATAAACTTTATAT